>PVJL010002350.1:75213-203446 GCA_004026885.1 Lyroderma lyra | reverse complement strand
ACCCCTCTCCACAGGCCGGGGGGCACGCGCGCCGCACACCAACACGTACCCCTCTCCACAGGCCGGGGGGCACGCGCGCCGCACCCCAACATGCACCCCTCTCCACAGGCCGGGGGGCACGCGCCCTTTTGCATTTCTTGCTTTTTCCTTGAGCACACGTGTGTTTTGGCAGTGTTTAACCACCACCCACCTTGAGATCACGTGTTTCTTGATGATCCTGGCATTTCTGGGTCAAGGGTAAACGATAACAGTGTGGTTGGCTTTGAAGGGTGGCCAGGGACACCGTGGCTCTCTTCTCCCCTTTGCCTTACCTGTGGCCCTTTTTCATGGGGTCGTCTGGGAACCCAGCCCTAGTTAGGAGGAAGAGGAACCCACAGGCCCTGCTGAGTCTTGGGACCAAAGAAACTAGAGTGGCCCGAGGACCTCCTGTTCTGCAGCACACACGCGCAGAACCGAGTGCTGGGTAAAGGTGACGGGGCATGAGTGCACGGAAACGTGAGCCCTGCAGGCCTCGTTTTGCGGGTGGCGGTGAACTTGGGCTGCTGAATTCTGGCAGGGAAGGCCCAGAGGCTGTAACCACACTGCAAGCTCAGAGGAAGGTGGGGGGCTCCTCCCAAAGAGCTGCCCCACTAGCTGAGGGCAGTCTGGGCTCCCATCGCCCTGGGGGGGCTGGCACCCACGTGTGCTGCCCAAGACGGCCCGCGGCCTTGGAGTGCTGGCACGTTGTTTGCTGGGGTCCTTGGGGGGTGATGTCATTTGCATGGTAATAAGTGTGATAAAAATAGAACTCTGAAAATGTTTCTTTTTCAACAAGATTTTATATTCTCCACTTGGTAGCCTGTGTCTAGTCCCAATAAGTCATTCTGCTCTAATAGCATTAAAAGTCATTTTGGGGAGCTCCCTGGTGGTGTAGTGGCTTAAGGCTTTGGCGCTGGCGTTGTCAACGCTGCGGCCTGGGTTCGATTCCCAGCCGGGGAGCTACCCACATTCCAAAAAAAAAAAAAAAAAAAAAAAAAGAGTCATCTTGGGAGGTTCCCTAGTCGTGCAGTGAGTAAGGTTTCGGCGCTCTCACCGCCGCGGCCTGGGTTCAACTCCCAGCCAGGGAACCAACCAAACAAAAAATAAAAGTTGTTTTCTTATTGTGGCAAAATAGACGTAACCTAAAATTTACCACTTTAGACGTTTTTAAGTGTACAATTCAGGGCCGTTCAGCACATTCCATTGTTGTGCAGCCGGCACCACCTTCCTCCTGTGTCTCGTTGTCCCAAACCGACACTGTCCCCAGCAGACAGGGACTCCCCCGGCCCGGGACCTTGCGTTCTGCGCTCTGCCTGTAGACTCTGTTGGTGCCCGTGTCAGTCCCGTCCGTGGACTCGCGCGACACAGGTCCTCAGAGCCGAGGACCTCACTGTGTTCACCCCCTCGTCTGCGTCCCTCATTCCGTCTGTGGGCGCGCTGTCGCCACACTGCTGTCTCGGTACCCGTGTCAGTCCCTGCGTGCAGTGCCTGGGGCCGCGCGCGTCCGGACACGACATGGCTGGGCCACGTGCTACTTCTGTGTCCACCGCTCTGCGGAGCCCCGGGCTGGTCGGCCGCCCGCGGGGCTCCAGTTTGTCCACATCCCTGCCCCCACGCTGCTTTTCTGCTTTCCGGGCTTTTTTCATCAGAAGCCTCCCGAGGGGCGTGAGGTGTGTGTCAGTGTGGTTTTGACCGGAATCTCCCTCCTGCTGAAAGGTGCCGAGCGCCTTTCCAGGGCGGACCGGCGCTTGTGTGCCCGTGCTGTGGGCGTCCTTCCTGGCCCGTACCCCATACGCTCTGCGGGTGCTTCCTCCCCGACTCAGGCTCCCTCCCCACCCTCCCGACTGCCCCTCGATGCACAACGTGGTCTTTGGCTCTCATGGAGCCTCATCCGTCCTTTTCCTTGTTGCTGCCTGTGTGGTAGCCGCCCAGAGGTGTCCTCCGTGCTCGCTTCCGGGAGTTGCGGTTTCAGCTCTCACGTCGCGCTCTTTGGTGCGTTGGGCGTTGACTGTGTGTGCCGTGAGGTGAGGGTCCAGCCTCGCTGTTTGGCGGGTGGCTGCCCAGTTTCCCGCACCGTTTGTGGAAAAGGTTGTGTCAGCGCGTCGCCCCCGGAGCCGCAGCCCGGCAGTCGCCCTTCCCTGGCTGCTGTTTTGGTCAGAAATGCTCGGACTGAAGGGTGGGTCTTGGGCGATACTTAGCGACACACGTGCTGCAAGCTCTGCTGTGGGGCGTGGGGACCATCTGTGACCCTGTGCCCTGCCTTGTCCCCTCTAGGACCTCCGACCGTGGCGGAGCGGCGCTCCTAGTCCTGGGTGCCCGCTCCAGCTGAACCATGGCGACCCCGGACGTGAGCGTCCACATGGAGGAGGTGGTGGTAGTGACCACGCCTGACTCTGCGGTGGACGGCAGCGGTGTGGAGGAGGTGAAGACGGTGCTGGTGACCACCAACTTGGCTGCTCACGGGTGAGGACGGGGCCTCCGCGCATGTGGGCTGGGGCACTGGGCCGGGGGGCCGGCTGGGCGTGAGGGCACCAGGGTTCCCTCAGTCACTTCTCAGCGGGACTCAAGGTGCCGTGTCAGTGGTGACCGGCGCCCACAGGACAGGTGGGCACCCCATGAGCTGGGACGGAAAGCCTTTGTCCTCCCCTGGCCCCACCCCATGGTCGGAAAGACCTGGTCATTTCCCTCCTGAGAAGACGGCCGTAGGACAGCGGGGGCCCGACGACGGCAGGGGGCCGACCGGACGTCCCCACCGGGGAGTGGAGGGAACTGGGCTGCAGGGCTCAGTGCCCCTCCTGTCGGGACAGCGCCAGGCCACCGAGCTCGGGGCCGGTCCTCGTGGGATGTCTGCCGGGCGGCTGGGGGCTGGGGACAGTGTCCGGGACGGCAGTGCTCCGTCCCCAGCTCTCAGTCGTTTTCTTTGGCTCCTCTCCTTCCTGCCTCAGAGGCAGCTGGGCCCCCACGTCTCTGGGTTCGGGGGCTGCGGTATCATTTGGGTCGTGGTCCTATCATCCCATGTTTCCTTTGCCATTTTACTGGGAAGTTTACAGTAGATTTTTAAAACTCAAAATAAGAGTGTATCACTACAAAACGTAACCGGTAGAAACATCAGACAATGCTGAGGAGCAGGAATGAGAGCAGCCCTGCAGCTGAGGCCTGGGGTCCTCGCAGGCGCTCCGCTTTCCGAGGTCGGACGCTGAATTCCACGAACTCGTCCTAGAAAACGTGCTGCACACCTCACTGCTGCATGTCACCACGGCCCCTTCGTGATGACGCCGCGTTGTCTGTACGGTGCTGCCAGTGTAAGCGCGTGGTGGCGAGTTTGCCACCTTCCTTGTCAGATTTTGGGGACAACGACAGACAAAGAGTTCCACAACTGCTCTGGGGGGTGGACTGGGGTCAGTGCGCAGCTTCCCCAGGGGAGGACTTCGAAGGGGCCATGGTGACACGCAGCAGTGAGGTGTGCAGCACGTTTTCTAGGACAAGTTTGTGAAATTCACCGTCTGACCTCATATGTGATGCTGAGCGTTCCTTTCTGGAACCTTCCCCTCGTTGACTGTGATGCCCACAGAGAGCAGGAGTTCGCCCGGGGCCCTGAGCTAGGGCGTGTGCAGCCCTGCAGCTGCTCGGTGTGGGTGTGCTCGGCGTGCTCTCGTCACGCTGTCTGCTGGTGGCCGACGTGCGCCTTGGCTCGTCGTGGCTCGTCGTGGCTCGTCGTGGTGCGTTCCTTTCTGCACTGGGGGCTGGCTGCTGGGGGACCGTGCTTTGGGGGACTCAGGAGCACTTCACCTGGCCAGGCATGTCCTGGACCTGCGGGTCCTTCAGCCACGTCCTTGATTTGGGTTTTATCCTGAGGCCGTGCCTTGCTTTGCTGAGCTTTTGCCAGGTGGGAACTGCCTGAGGCGCGCGGTCAGCTTTGTGTCTCGGGTGGCTGTATCCCTCTTCTCGCCTGTCAGTGTGCTCACGCCCCAAAGCCGGTGGACACCTCTGCTCTCTGCCCAGCAGCCTGAGGGAGCCCCAGACCCTCGTTCCCCCTTTAGATGGCCTGGGCTCGCGTTTCTGCCGGTGGTTCCTCCGTGGCCCGGCCCACGTCCCCTTCCGGCCGCCCGCTCACCCTGCTCTGCCGTCTCGAAGGCCAGGAGCTCGCCGTTCTCTGTGGGGGACTCTACCTGCTGTCCTGCTGCTTGGACGTCCGGATTTACTCCTGCCACATGTTCCGGGAGCGGCGGGGGAGTGGAAGCTCACTAACTACTTTGTGGGCGCCCACTGCTTTTCTGGCAGGGTGCATGGGGACAGCTTGGGAGTGTCCCTCATTCACGAGCGCCCCCCGGGGCTGCCTCCCACCCGCCACTTTGCCATGGCGACAGGCCCACTGGGCCGCGGCCGTGAAGAAAGCAGCGTTTTGTAGAGAGATCGCCGCGGCCGGGCCGGGATCTGAGCGCCGTGCGGGGTTCGCTGTGGGGTTCGCTCCCGGTGGTGTGCGCGGCCAGCGGGGGGGCTCCCCCTTGTGACTGCCTTCCTGATGGCCCGCGTGTCCCCACGGCGGCCCTGGCCTGCTTGCTTCCTGCTGGGCACTCGGGTTGCTCTTCCCGTGTCACCACTCCTGAGTCCCCTCCTCAGAGGGGCTGTCGGCTCTGCGGGAGGGACGGGTTCCCTTTCTGCCCCCGCGCCCCCTCCCGAGTCCGTGCACGCTCATCGGTGGGAGCCTCCCCACCCCCCAGTGTTCTCATGCAGGAGGCGCTTGCGGCAGACCCCCGAGGGGAGAACGCTTGGGGAGGTGGAGAGGGGTGACATGCGGGGGGAGGGTCCTTCACGACCCCGTGGGGCGTGCACCCTGCTCCAGGGCTGCACTGAGCGGCAGGAGCCATTCGGGTCACCCTTGCAGGATGCTGGCCGGGCAGGACGCCACAGAGGACCCGGGAGGGCCTCGCACCCAGCTGCAGAGTCCCTGCGGGGCTCCCCACGGCCGGCCCCTCCCTCGCGTGGACTGTGCTCCCTGGGGCACGTCGCCCCTCCTCTCCTTGTAAAAGGGGTCAGTGGTGGTTTTTCTCCCACCCAGGAGGTGGTGGTCTTCATGTTTTCAAAGCAGATGCGTCATCGTCTGTATTTCTGGCTTGAGGGCTGCCCGCCGCGCCGACAGTGCTGGGCTTTCCCCGTGGCCCTCGTGCGTCCCACTCGGAAGCTGTTATAAAAATTGTCCTTTTGTTTTTTCGTATGTGGGTGGCTCCCTGGCTGGGCATCGAACCCCGGCCGCAGCGTTGCCCCTGCCGAGGCCTGAGCCACTGCTCCACCGGGGACTCCCGAATGTTGCAGTGTGGGGTAGGCTCCATGACCACATGAAACCATTATGATGGAGC
The DNA here is from genome assembly GCA_004026885.1 of Lyroderma lyra. Classification (NCBI taxonomy): domain Eukaryota; kingdom Metazoa; phylum Chordata; class Mammalia; order Chiroptera; family Megadermatidae; genus Lyroderma; species Lyroderma lyra. The sequence continues at coordinate 198,071 of PVJL010002350.1, read as the reverse complement.
CTAAAGCTTTATCGGAGGAGGGGTTCCTGGTGAGCCATCAGTCGCCTCCACGAGTGCGTGCCCGGCGCCTTCCTGGGTGCAGTGACTGTCCGTGCGGGGTCCCCTGACCGGTGTGGCCGCTGGGACTCGTGGCCTGAGTTAGCGTGACAGAAACGGCAGCCAGGTGCACGTGCGGCACGCCGTCCTCGGGCTGCGCTGACGTTTCTCTCCCCTCCTCGTCCAGAGGCGACCTGACCGAGGACAGCATGGACACGGAGAACGCGGCCGCGGCCGCTGCAGCTGCGTTCACAGCGTCCTCGCAGCTCAAGGAGGCCGTGTTAGGTAGGGGGCCTGCGGGCTGCAGGGCGCTTCCCCGGGACCGAGGGTGGGCACGGGCTCAGGGCCTCTGGCCTCTCCCCTGCAGCAGCCCGAGGCGGGCGGCGAGGCGCTCGTGGCAGCTCCCGCGGAAGGCTTGCGGTCAGCCTCCCCGGGGTCTCCGAGGGCAGGGGGCCGCGGGTCCCTCGGTGGCTCTTCAGCTGAACCGCAGTTCTCTGTAGCTGTGCTGACGCCACCGGTCACCCGGATTGCGCGAGTCCACCTGCAGCTCCGCATCGGGCTGATGGGACGCCCCTGCCCACCGGGCCCCGTCCGGCCCCTCCTGAACCATGGCTCTGGGTGTCCGGGCCAGGAGTGCTTGGGGAGGTCATGACTGATTTCTCTGTCACCCCTCCCTGTCACCGCGCCTGGTGAGAAGTGAAGATGGCGGAAGAGGAGGACAGCCTGGAGGCCGAGATCGTGTACCCCATCACGTGTGGGGACAGCAGGGCCAACTTGATCTGGAGGAAGTTCGTGTGCCCGGGCATCAACGTCAAGTGCGTCCAGGTGGGTTCCGGCTCCGGCAACGGCCACAGCCGGCCTGTGCGCCGGGCGTGCGGGGGCCCACAGCACGAGCCCCGTGCCGCCAGCACAGTGCACCCCTGCTCCGAGGGCCGGGGCCTCTGCGGGCGTCAGCGGGCAGCTACCTGTCTGTGAGCTTGGGGGAGCGCAGTGGGGGATGTGGCTCCAGGGATGGGCGAGGTGTCGCTGGGGCGCCAGGAGAGCGTCAGGCAGCAGTCACCCTGTCACCAGCGTGGGGCTGCGGGGAGGTGGGGGCTGGGCCACCCGGCTGCTGAGGCAGGTGAATGAGGTTTGTGGTGCGGGGAGACGCGCCAAGTCAGTGAGATGCACGGCGACGTGCTGAGGACGGCCCCGAAAACTGGGTGCGGTGTTTCCTAAGGCGTCTCTCAGACGCCCCCTTAAGCTGGCGGAAAAAGAGGTAACAAAGACTCAGGCCCAGGCCCCGAGGAAAGGTGCGATTTCGGGGACGCAGGGCGCCAGCTCTGCCTTCTGCCTGCACGGCCTCTGCCGGACGCTGGCTTCCTCACCGTGGGGGCTGGCGGTGAGACGCGGAAGCCCAGGGCGTCCGAGCTGTGCAGCTGGGGGCAGGGATTGTCCCCTGGAGTGCTGCTGCTTCCAGGGCCACTGCCCTGGGTGTCTGGGCGCCGATCACACACACGCAGCCCCACACCGCCCGTGTGGAAGGGGCCTCACGTCTGTGTGGCCTGAACCTTAACCTGCAGGCTGAGCTGAGGGGTTGGTTATTATCTCGTGGGAATCTGACCGAAGAAAATGAAAGAGTCTTTTTGGAGGAATTCATTTTTATCTCAGGTTCAAGTACTTTCTGCAGTGTTGCAAGAAAGGGAGCAGCTCACAGCACGGAACACTGAGCCCACGAGGAGACGAGGCCCCGCGAGGTGCACCCGGGAGCGACAGCAGCTCAGACCCCAGGGGCTTAGAGCACGGGGTGTCGGACAGTTGCGTTTCTGTGCACAGAGGCTCGGAGCCGAGCACAGCCTGGCAGACCTGCAAAAGCAAGCCGGAAGTGCACGGTGCAGCGGAACGGAGCCGCTGGTGGGGAGGCCGCGAGGCTCAGAGAGTCGGAGCGCTGCAGGACGGCGGTGACGCCACCGTCGAGGGGACAGTGCGACGCCGAAGTGCCTGGTGCACCCGTGGGAGCTCTGGAAGGAGAGGGGGGGGCGGGTCCCAGAACCTTCGTGCCCGAAACGGGCCCGCGGAGGGACGTGACGGCGCCCGGCTGAGGGAGCGAGCACTGGGCCTTCCGCCGGCGCCACCTGGGACGGCCGGATGTCGGGCTCATCGATGACAGTCTGTATCGGTGTGGCTCCTGTCACTCCCAGCAAACAAACCGTGAGCAGTCAAGCTCCTACGTTGGAACGCGGCGTGCCCGAGTGGGGGCGGGGGCCACGCGGCCCTGCACGCGGACAGCCTGGTGGGCACGGCCCCGCCGCCGGGAGGAGACGGACCAGGCTGGTGTCGGTGGGGTCGGGCTCAGTGGCAGCGACAGCGTCACGTCTGAGGGGCACAGGCTGTGACCGTCTCCCCGCCTGGCTGGATGGGACTTCCTGGACTCAGAGGATGGGCACGTGCTCTTGGGAGATCCGGAAGTTTGCTTCCGTCCACAGGGCGTCCCCGGGCCGGTCGCATTTGCCACGGCCGACCCACGGCTGACGGAGAGGCGGAGCCGCGGCGCTCTGCTCGGGGGCTGGGACGCCTGGGCCACACCTGGCGGGGTCAGCAGGGGAGGGGGCCTGGCGGGCCTGGGGCCCCCAGCCGGAGCACCCCCTCGCCTCTGCCCAGCCCACGGACTCCGCCGTCCCAGCCTCTTCGGTTCTGGTAACCGCTCCTGTGGCAGGACGGGACCGCGTGCCGTCCCTCCTCGGGCCTCTGGGCCCCAGCAGTGGCTGCCAGACGCCCGCAGGCCCAGGCTTCTGAGCAGGGTCCTGCCTGCACTGTGGGGGTCAGCAGAGGGGCGGGTGGAGGGCCCTCCCAGCCCCCCATGTGTCCGTGGGGGTTTGGGGTAACACGCGTGTCATCACGGGGTGCGTTGCGCCTGCGATCTGCCGCATCCTGTGTGGAGGGAGCGAGCCACCCCTTCCCGAGCGGTGTGGCCCCTCGGTCCCCTGGTGCCCCAGCTCCCTCTCCGGGCTCGGGGGCTGTGTGGACAGCAGGGAGCCAGGCCCCCGCCCGGTCACCCCAGCCCGTGGCCCCGGCTGGGCAGGTCTGACCCCTGGGCTTCCCCCCGCAGTATGAGCAGCACGTCATCAGCCCCAAGGAGTTCGTGCACCTGGCCGGCAAGTCCACGCTGAAGGACTGGAAGCGCGCCATCCGCATGAACGGCATCATGCTCAGGTGGGCGGCGGGGCCCTGCAGCCTGCTCCTGGGCGGGGGGCGCCGGGGCGCGCCCGTGACGCCCGTGTCCGGCCTCACAGGAAGATCATGGACTCCGGGGAGCTGGACTTCTACCAGCATGACAAAGTGTGCTCCAACACCTGCCGCAGCACCAAGATCGACCTCTCAGGGGCCCGCGTGTCCCTGAGCAGCCCCACGGCGGCCGAGTACCTCCCGCTGACGCCCGCCACGGCCGATGGTACGTGCTACGTGCGCGCCAGCCGGCACGACCCCGCCCCGCTCTGCTGCTGGCGGCTGGGGCGCGGCAGGGGCACGTGCCCCCCGGCTCTCGGTGCCGCGGCCGCCCCGGCCGCGCTGCGCACGTCGGGCTGGACTACGGTTTTCGCAGCGGGGAAGAGTCAGGCTTTTTTCCAAAACCCCTTTGTTAAGAAACACGTAAGTCCCGCGTACAGGAGCGCGGGAAGGACACGAACGCCCACGTCCCCCACGCCAGGCCCCCGCCGGAGTCTGCCCCTCGCCCAGCACGTGGCGCTCGGCCCGGACGGGCGTGCCTGCCACTGGGGCCTGGCGGCCACCCCTGTGACCCTCTTCCGTGCTGGCGTCTGTGGCTGACTGGTGGCAGGACAGACTGTCCCCAGGGTGTCCTGTAAGAGACATTCTTACAGGTTGGGGTGACGTTGGGTCCTCGGGTCCCTGTCCGTGTTACCAGGTGGTGACGTGCTGGTGTTGCATTCTCAGTGACGTCACTTGCATTGTCCCTACACTGTCACTGCTCGGGCACTCTGGGTGAGCCGCCATATGGCCAGGGACTATCCTCGCTGACCAGATGGTAGCCAGTTGAGGGGCCTGGGGCTGTGCTCGGAGAGGGCTGGGGCGGCAGCAAGGCCCCGTTTTGGGCCGGACGTGTCCCTGAGCCCACCTGCGTGGCGGGCCTGTGCTGGAGCCTTTCCCAGAAGCCCCGGTGCACGCCGCCGCCACCAGGTAGAGGGGCTGCTTCCGTCCCTCTCCTCGTCCAGCTGTCAGAGGCACGGGCAGCGCTGGGAGGGGCTGGGTCACCACAGAGCACCTCAGACACGTCCGCACACACGCAGTGCGGCCCACGGGGGGTGTTGTGCCGCAAGCTGCTGGCCTGGGCGGCGGGCTCGGGAGGGGTCTGCCAGCGCTTCCTCCTTGGCGTGTGTGGGAGGTGGCTGCGCCTGACCCGTTAGAAGCACATTCCGGGTGCGAGGGCACGTGAGCCGCAGCTGCACCAGCCTGGGGGGCTCGGAGCCAGAGGAGACCCAGGACGGTGTCCGGGCAGCGGGCAGGGCGGGGGGCGCTGGCCAGAGAGGCTCACCCACTTCCGTCCTGGCTGCAGTGAATGGCTCTCCTGCCACCATCACCATCGAGACCTGCGAGGACCCCAGTGACTGGACCACGGCCATCGGAGGTGCGGCGTCTTTGCTGTGGTGTGGGCTTCTCCGGGGCGGGGGCCTGGGGGTCCTCGTGGAGGAAGGGGCAATGCTGGGAGGCCGTATCCTCCTGTGGGTGAAGCCCGTGGTGGGGTCCCGAGGAGCCTCTGCACGCTGAATCTGTCCCTCCCCCCAGACGACACGTTTGCCTTCTGGCGAGGGCTCAAGGACGCCGGCCTGCTGGATGAGGTCATCCAGGAGTTCCACCAGGAGCTGGTGGGGACCATGAAGGGCCTGCAGCAGCGGGTACAGGACCCCCCCCTGCAGCTCCGAGGTGAGGGGCTCACGTCGCCCCATCGCGCTGCCTACGGTCGGGGGGAGCTGCGGCCCCCGCCCCCACCCCCTGAGCCCTCTGCAGGTGGTCGTGCTCACTGGCCCGTGTCACCTGCAGACGCCGTCCTGCTCAACAACATTGTGCAGAACTTCGGCATGCTGGACCTAGTGAAGAAGGTGCTGGCTGGCCACAAGTGCCAGATGGACCGCTCGCGGGAGCAGTATGCCCGTGACCTGGCAGGTGTGTGGGGGCCCGTCCCCTCCCGTCCCCTCCCATCCCCCAGGACTGCTGCTCCTGAAGCTGTGAGGCAGGGCCTGAGGCCGGGAGGGCGCCTGGTGCTGTCACCCCTGGTCATGCTCAGGCTGCCCTGGGGGAGGACTGTCACCTGCCCTGCGTGTCTGTGAGTCACCGTGTGGTCTCCCTGGGAGAAAGCAGCAGCGATAAGCAAAGGCCACCGTGATCCCAGAGCCCCTTTCAGGGGTGTGTGCGTGGGGCGGGCTGCTCCCGGGCGCTGGGTGGCCCCCCTCTGACCCTGGTGGGTGCCCACGTAGGCCAAGCGGAGCATGTCCCTCATTCGGTGGCAGCCCCGGCCAGGGCGGGCCGTGGGCTCTGAACGCCGCGTCCTGTCCCCACAGCCCTGGAGCAGCAGTGTGACGAGCACCGCCGGCGCGCCAAGGAGCTCAAGCACAAGTCGCAGCATCTCAGCAACGTGCTCATGACGCTGACGCCCATGCCCCTGCCGCCCCCCATGAAGCGGCCCCGGCTCGCCAGGGCCACGTCCGGGCCGGCCGCCATCGCCCTCAGCCCGGGGCTGCCCGTCCCCCAGCTGACCAGCGTGCCGCTCAGCAAGGTGGTGTCCGCCCTGCCCGCCCCCGTGCTGAGCAAGGGCTCCCCTCAGGCTGCCCCTGCCAGCTCGCCCGCCTCACCCCTGCTCGGGGGCTACACAGTGCTGGCCTCCTCGGGCACCACCTTCCCCAGCACAGTGGAGATCCACCCGGACGCGTCCAGCCTCACGGTGCTGAGCACGGCCGCCATGCAGGACGGCAGCACTGTGGTCAAGGTGGTCAGCCCCCTGCAGCTGCTGACCCTGCCCGGCCTGGGCCCCGCCCTGCAGAACGTGGCTCAGGTGTCCCCTGGCGGCAGCACCATCGTGACAGTGCCCACGGGGGCCATGGAGAGCGCCATGGCCGCCCCGGGACCCGAGGAGCATTCGGCCACCATCGAGGTGGCCTCCATGGCCGAGGGCCATGGGCACAAGTAGCGCTGGCGGAGGGCTCAGGACTGACCGGCCACCGCCCTCGGGGCCACCGAACCAAAGAGGCACCAGCAGCCCCTGCGCCCCGAGCCGCTGCCCGTTCTCCGGAGAAGCGTGTTTCCCGTCTGTTGCTTATTGACACTGTTTACACACCAGGCCGGTCAGGAGCCAGGCGGGGAGGACAGGCACGTCACGAGCACATGTCTTGGGGACTGTCCCCAAGGGTGGAAAGCCATAGATCCTATGGATTTGGTCTCTTCCCACAGTTTTCTGTAGGTTTAGGGCGGCTGGCCCTCTGCTCTCAGCCCCCGGAGCAGGTCGGCACGTGGGGCGCCTCCCCACCGGGCCATGCTCCACGTACACACCGCAGGGTCTCCAGCCGGTGGCTCATGGGCTTCTAGAAGAGTCTTCGTGTTTTCAACCCACACAGCGCTGAGTGCTGAGGCTTCCAGAGTCTGCTCGGGGCTCCAGTGTTTTGTGCACACGGCCTTCCGGGCGCCCAGTGGCAGGCACGGTCCTGCGTTGGCCCTGGACCGGGGTGGGGGTGGGGCTCCCAATCTGCTGGCGGGACCACCAGGACGGCCTCTGCCCCGGGACCCCCGGAGATGGGGCTGCAGCCAGCGCCCTGGAGCCCTTGCGGCCGAGGGGGACCTGAAGGCTCGCAGGCTGTCCGTGAGCTCCCCCACAGCTCCTGGGCTGCCGAAGACCCTCTGAGGGGGCCTGGGCTCTGCCCGTCCCCCGCCCATCAGGTGCCCGGAGCCCGCCTCAGCGGGCCTGCCCCACCCCTAGCCCGAGGTTGCCGTCTGTTTTCGTCCCTCCGCCTGTGTGTGTGTGACGCTGTCACGCGCTTACTGGTCTCTGTGTGACGTTTACTTCCCTTGTGTCCGTGTCCGCACGTCCTCACTGTGCCTGGGTCCTGTGAGGTGTGGCCGCCCCGCCCTCGCTGCCCTGTCCCAGCCTGGTGCTGCCCTCAGACCCCGGCTGCAGGGGGAGCACCTTCCAGAGCCACGCAGGTGAAGCCCCGCACCTGCTCCCCACGTGAGGAAGGGGGGCGGGGGGCCAGGCCCGGGGCGCCCTCCTCCAGTGCCCCCAGCTCCCCCAGGCCCGGCCGCTGGGGCTTCTGGGGGGCGGGGGCGTGCTCACTGGTGCTCGGAGGCGGTGTGGGGCAGGCACCCGGGCCCCACTTTGTATGTTGTTTTGCAAGTACCTGCTTGGTACCTGGGTTTAAAATAAAAGCGTTTCTCATAAACCGCGTCGGCCCGTGACCCTGTCGGCCTGCCCAGCGGCGCCTGCTCTGAGGAAGTGGGCTGGCGCCCAGGCCCCCGCTGCTCCCCCAGCGTGAGCTTTTGTGGGCGGATGTCAGCGGTGAACTGGCGGTGTGGAGGGTCCCTGCCCAAGTCTGGGTCCTGCGTCCGGGAGGCTCCTGATCCCCGTGCAGCCGGCCCGGGGAACCCCCTCCCACGGGGGGCATGGAGCCACCGGTCAGGAGGGTGGCCGAGCCGGCACGCGAGCTGCTCCTTGGATGCCGGGCTGGGCCCCCCGCGCCCCCCCCCCCCGGTGGCTGGGCCTGTGGTGGGGAGGGCGGGCCCGTGCAGACCCTGGGGTGTCCTGGTGGCTGTGGGGAAACACGTCTGCCCCTCTGGTCAGTCCTGAGTTGGGAGTGGGACAGCAAGCTTGGCTCTCAGGGCCAGCAACTGTAGAGGCTGGGGAGGCCGCCGGGGCTCCCAGCCCCCTGCCCTCCACACTGCCATGCCCTACGAAAGGCACCTTGACGGCTCCCCACAGCTCGGGAGGGCAGCCCGCACCCCCGCCATGGGCTGAGGCCCCCTTGTCATGTTGCTGCCTGGGCCACGTGGGAAGGGCCACGTGGGAAGCCCCACAGCCCCGGGACATCCAGTTGCACAGCCGAGACACGAGGCCCCAGCTCGAGGGCCGTCCGGGGCCTGTGGCCTGTGCACAGGAAGTGCTGGGAGGGGAGGGTGTCGTGCGCAGTCACAGGACCTCAGCCCGCTCCGGGGTGGGGCCTGCAGGTTGCAATAGGACCGGGTGGGGTGGGGTGGGGTGGGGTGGGGTGGGCACCAGGGCCCTACGAGGGCGAAGGAGGGAATGGAGCCTGAGCGGCCAGGAGGGGGCGGTGCCCTCGGAGCTCCCTGGAGGGGGGGCGGGGCCACACGAGAAGGCGCTGTCACCTGGTGCCCTGGGTGCGTGGGTGGCTCCTTTTCTGCTGCAATGGGGGACACATGCGGGAGGACCAGCCCCTGGCTTGGGGGTACAGGGGTGCCCAGTGTTTACCCTACACTCACCGTGCACCCAGTGCCTGGACCAGGGGTCCCGGGACCTGGACTCAGAGCACACACTTCCCCTCCAAAGCTGCAGCCTGACAGAAGGATCCAGAACTGAGCCCCAGGGAAGACAGGACACGGGGGCCTGAGGCACAGTGTGTGAGCTGCCCAGGGGTGGGGGCACCTTTGTTCCCAGCCTCGGGTCCCCCCGCCAGCAATTTACAGGTCACCCTCAGGACCCACGTTCGGCACGTCGGACGGGTGGGTGGGCGCACGCAGCCTGCGGGGGGGCCAAGGACCCCCCTCTGGGCACTACACGCCGGGCACAGCCGGTGTGGAGATTCGAGGGTTGGAAGAGCAGTGTGTACACGGTGGGTGCTCACCGACTGAGTGTCCAGGTGCCAAGCAGTGTCCTCGCCAGGGAACTGGGCTGCTGGGCCCTGGCCTCCCATGCATGCTCCCAGCCTCTGACCTGGGCTGCGTGTACCCCAGGTCCACCCGTGGCCACACCCATCTCTGTCACCCCACCGGCCCCCCACACTGGGGCCCTCAGCCCTCCACTCAGCTCCCTGCGTCCTGCGGGGCCAGTGCCACCAGGATGGCTAAGGCCCTGTGAGGCAGCTCTCCCACCTCCATGTCCCTCAGTCACCATCGGAGCTGGGACCGGACCTGCAGGCCCTCCCGGAGGGCCCCCTGCCCTCCTCCCCTCCCCCCAGGGGCGGGTCTGGCCCTTGCCGGGTCACCCTGGTGCCCAGGGACCACATCGGCCACATGTGCTAACAGCATCAAGTGCCCAGTGGTTCTAGCCGCTTTCCCTCGAGCTCGTGCTCTGGAGATTCCCGCCCCCATGTGCACGAGTCCCGTGCAGGCGGCCCCATGACGGACGTCTGAGTCACGTTTCAGGGACAAAGCCGCTGTGCACGCGTGGTCCGAGTCTCCTCCGTGGGGCCCGACAACACTCCGTGTTCGCGTTTCTCCTGGGCACTCAGAGAGGACTGGGGCTGCCAGGTCACCATGATGATCACATAGCTTTATCACAAGCCTCCAGACTGGCCCCCCACGTGGCTGCCCTCTGTGTCCCCACTGGTGACGTCTGGGTCCCCATGGCTGCACTGGGCAGCGTCCCGCATGTCCCTGCTGACCAGTCACGTTGGCCACAGTTTTCAGGTTCTCGGGGCCATTTGTTGCATTTTCCTACATGAAGTGTCTGTTCAAACGTTTCATTCATTTTTTTTTTAAAAAAAACACTGGGCTTTTAACACAACTCCTGAGTTTTCTGGTCCAGAGCAGTCCTTGGTCGGACCGTGCGTGTGGCCTGTTTTCCTACAGCCATGGCTCACCGCCTCCTTTTTCTCTCTCCGCGTCCTCTGAAGAGCAGAAACCCCTCGGAGTCAGGAAATCCCGTTTATTGGTTCCCCTTAAGGGTTCGCCCGCCCCCGGGGCTGGGGAGATTCCCCGTTTTCTAGAAGCCCTGCAGCCTGGCCATGGCGTTTACACGACCCGTCTGGAGTTAAAGTCGTCCTGTGTCGTTGGCGGTGGCTCCGGGGGTGCCCTCCCTCCGGACTCCCGCCGGGCGGGCGGGGCCTGCCGCCGCCGGATGGGCGGGGCCCCTGCACGCCATGTGGGCGGGGCCTGCCGCTGCCGGATGGGCGGGGCCTGCCGCCGGGTGGCGGGGCCTGCTGCACCTCAGGTGGCGGGAGAGGAGTCGGACGCTCAGCCAGCCCGGCGCCACCTGCAGGAACTCCCAACCATCATAAATGTTCTCTTTAGGGGTTCCGGGGTGCTGTAGTGGCTGGGCGTCAACGCTCTCAACGCGGTGGCCTGGGCTCCATTCCCAGCCAGGGAACTATCCCCGCCCAAAAAAGTTTCTCTTTAGGGACAAGCCTGTGACAGTGACAGGGGCAGGCCCTGCAGGCACCGGATGTAAGCTGGGAAGTGACAGGAGTGAGTGACCGAGGCCAGGAGAGTGGACTTGAACCTCTGGCTCAGGAGCAGCCACGCCCATGCTCTGGCCCTGAGGCCCCACCTTGTGTCCTCAGGGCGGGTGCACCACGGGGCACGGACAGGTCAGCTGTCCCCTACGTGGCAGGAGGCGCCCTCACACCCCGCCCTTCATCCATCCTGAGTGTGCCCCCTCCCATGGGCCATCCAGAAAGGTGCCCATGTCCACTGTGGGGGCACCCAGCATGATGGCGCTCCGGGGCCAGCAAGCGACAGGCGCTCAGGGGGCGGGCGGAGGAGGAACCACCCGGCCCACGGCTGTCACCTCAGGAGGGGAGGGGGGCCTCTCCCCCAGGTGTTTTTGGGGACCACCCTCAATTTTCTCCTTGTCATCTATTACACAGCACCATGCCCCTGGGCGGCCTCCTGTCAGGGCCTGGTCTGGGGTCTCCGGGCAGGGTTAGAGCGTGGGGTGCCCGGGGCGGCGGGGAGGTAGGCACCTGAGGTGCGGAAACGCTATGGAGTCAGGACAGAGAGAGCAGGACCCGACGTGTGGACCCTTCCTGGCCAGCCACGCGTGGGGGCGGTGCAGCCCTGTGACCTCCCCGCGCCCTCCTCGTGACCTTCCTCGAGGCTATGCTGGGGCCCTCCCACCCTCACCGCCTGGCTGCAGACCAGGGTGTGACCTCATGCTGGGCGGGAGGCTCCCAGGTGGGGCCCTGGGTGGGTGGCTGAGCCCCCAGACCTGTGTTGAGGGCCTGTTTCCAAGGTGGGTGCTAAGCAGAGGCCGCTGGGCCCACGTCCCAGGTTGGCTGAGTGCCGGCCGCCAGACGCAGGGCCTCACACCCCGCGGGGCCGCTGCCGAGGACGCCCGGGGTTCCCCGACTGTCCGGGGGGCGCGGGCCGTGGAGGCCGGGGGGCCAGGCCTCGGCTGGACGTGTGCTGGGCGAGGAAGGCGGGTTTGGGGGCACAGGTGGAGGCTGCATGCTTCACCCACGTCTTAATTTCACGTACTTTCCAACAAACACGTGGAAGTTGCCAGAAAATAAAGTGCAGCGACCTTCAGTGTGCGCGTATGTGCTTCCTGCCGAGGTGCGCCACGCGGGCGCCGTGGAAATGCACGGACACGCCGTTTTCCTCCTGGAGCCACTGGTCACCCGGCCAGCACGGCTGACGAGCCCGCCCACGCGGAGTGCAGCCGGCAGGTGGCCGCGATGCCGTGCCCTCCGCCCCGACACCCACGCGCACTCAAGGGCAGCGGGTTCACCGCCGCCACGGTGCTCCCGTCCTCAGCCCACGGCGGGCTGTGGCCGTCCCTCACCTCCGAAGTCCCTGTGGGAGCCGGCCACGCGTGTGGTCCCGGGGCCGCTCCGTGCCCCCCGCACTGGGCTGGCTCCTCAGCCCTTCTCCATCCTCACGACCTGGGTGTTTGGGGGGGCGGGGGCGCACGTGGAGTCCAGTGTTTCCTGGTGACTGGCTTGGGGTTCTGCATCTGGGGTTGCAGCCGCAGGAGAGGGCTGTGCCCTGGGCACGTGCTCCTGGGCTCAGCGCGGTGGCCTGTCCCGGCAGGTGATGTGGCCCTGACTGCCTGGCCTGCCCGTTTCCCACGACAAGTTTCCATCTTCCGCTGTAACTGGGGGGCACCCTGAGGGGGGGGCTCTGGGACTCCGGAATATTCTACTGCAATCATGACCGAGCCGGGCGCCTTCGCTGACTATCCCCGAGCGGTTTCGGAAGGCCAGCTCTGTTGCCGACCCCACGGGGACACGCTCACTACCAAACCCAGCGGACAGGAAAGCAAGTGTCCTCCTGGCCCAGCCGCCGGCTTACTCCCGATTTCTGTGCCTGACTTCTGCACTTCGGGCGTTGTTTTCATTCTTTCTGGGTTTTTCTTCCCGCTCACGGCCTGCTGCGCTCGGGGGTCGCGCACGGCTGCGCCCTGCTCGCCAGCGTCCGCGGTGGCCGGTGGCCGGCTCGGTGCCCCCCGCCCCTCCCCCACAGCGTCTGCCTCTCCTGGCCACTCCTGGTGGGCGAAGTGGAAAATATGCCCCCAGGTTCCAGCTTGCATCTCCCACAGGGTGCGGGCTCCCTAACTTAGAGCCTCAAGCCACAGTTCGTATGAGGCATCATTCGTGCGTGCGTTTGGCCTTTGTCTCCCGTGTTTTCTTCCTCCTGACGTGATTGTGAGACTCGTGGGGGGTGATTTATGAGTGGCCTGCAGGGACCTGGTTGACAACAGGCTCTCGGAGAAGGAAAGGGCGCCGGCAGTCCTAGCGGTGGCCGATGTGCGTGCTGGGAGCGTCTGCATCCCGACAGCTTTCACACCGGCAGCCCGCAGCGTGGCCTGAGCAGGGCCCGGGCCGCCCGTGGCTGGGGCCGGCGTCCCCCGGGGCCGGCCAGTGAACGAACACGTACACGTCACCGCACCTCCGGCTGCTAGCTCTCGGGGGGATTGTTCTTCGGTCCAAAGTGGTCCATCTGCTGCTGTACTGGGTGTAAGGTGATGCGTAGGGATCCCCCTGCCCGCTGCTGTTTCAAGATGCTACCCAGCTGTCCTTCAGAAGTTTTTGGAAAAGCCTCCTTCTCCCCGTGGTCTGAAATGCCATCTGTCATCAGGTACAGGACTCCTGCGTGCGTGCCAGCCTGTTTTCGGACTCCGTTTTGCCACCTTGACCCGCTGCTCCGTTTCTGCTCCAAAACCACACTCTCTGAGTGGCTTTACAGTGTGTTATAGGTTGTGGGGGGGGCTGGGATCCTGTTGTTCTGTTTCTTTTTGTTAATTAATTGAGCCGTGACGACATGCGACCTTGCAGAAGTTTTGCGTTAACGTGGTGTACGTTTAAGGCGCTGCAGCTATGGCTTTGATCCATTCCTCATCGTGATGTGATTGACCCCACGGTGTTAGCCGACTGTCACTCACTCGCACACAGAATGTGTCGGTGATGGGAACAATCACGGTGCAGTGTCCCAGCGACGCGGACGTTTAGAACACATGAGCCCCAGCTGTGCATTACGGGCCAGGACCGCCTCACCTGCTCACTGCAAGTTTCTACCTTCAGTGACACCCCGGTGCCCACCCGGCCTCTTTGTCCTGGCTGGTTCTGAGTTTGCTTTTGTAGAGTCCACATGGAAGCGATACCAATACAGGCTTTGTCTTTTCTCTATCCGATCTGTGTCACTGAGCATCACATCCTCGCGGTCCATCCACGTTGTCACGACTGGCAGGATCCCCTCCTGCCCACGGGCGAACGACGTGCCGGTGGCGTGTGCGGTGTGTGTGCGGTCTTCTTTGTCCGTTGGACTGTGGACACTTGGGTGGCTTCCCCGTCTTGGCTGTTGTGCGTGACATGAACTTGGGGGTATGTACCTCTCCTGGAGATCTGTGTTCATTTCCACAAACACCGGAAGCGGGACTGCTGGGTCATAAGGCCGTTCTATTTTTAATGTTTTTGAGGAAATTTCGTACTGTCTTTCACAGTGACTGCACCAGTTTACACTCCCACCAAGAGTGCTGACGTTCCTTTTCTCCACGTCCTCCGAGTCACTTGTTATTTTTGCCTTTTTCACAGTAAACATTCTGACAGGTGTGAGGTGGCATCGCATTGTGGTTTTCATTTGCATTTCTCTGACGGTGAGTGACATCGGGCATCTTGTCAAATGCCTGGTGGCCATCTGTGTGTCCTCTGTGGAAAAATGTCTACTCAGGTGTTGGCTCGTTTTTCAGTTGGCTTCTTTGGTTTTTTGGTTTTTGCTATTGAGCTGTAGTTCTTTAAAGATTTTGGATAGTCACCGCTTGTTAGCTGTGAGCTTTGCAACACTGTTTTCGTGCTGTGGGTTGTCCCCGGCCGTGTCCTTTGCTGTGCAGAGCTCGTGGGTTTAAGGCAGTCCTGCCCCTTTACCGTACTTCTTGTCACCGGGGCCGCTGGTGCGAGGACGCGACGAGACCGACGTGGGGGTGTTCTGGTGCCGGGGCTCACACTCTCGTGTGACCGTGAACCGTGCGTGCGCTCAGCCCACGTGCTCCGCCAGCAGGAAGCTGCCACACTGTTCTTCCCAACAGGATGTTGCCCTTGGGCCCAGACAGATGCACCTGCAGGTTCAGGGACGTTGTTGGGGTATCAGTTACCTACTTGCTCCCTGAGAAATCCCCTGCAAACTGACGGTCTGGAACAATAACACGCATTTATTCTCTCACCCACTTACTACCTCACAGTGGGGCGTGGCCTGGCTGGTGGCTCAGGTTTGGGGCGCCTTGTGCGGTTGCAGATGAGCTGGGGCTGCAGTTGTCTGAGGGAGGGTCCCCTGGCAGCGTGCGCACACACCTGACAGTGGGGGCAGGTTTGGGGCAGGAGGCCTCAGTTCCTTCTGGCCGGGGCCTCTCCATGGGGCTGCCTGAGCACCCTCACAGCCGGGGGGCTGCCTCCCACAGAGCAGCGACCCAGGAGGGCAGGGCGAGGAGGTGGGGGGGTGTTGCGTGCAGGTGGACGGGCCCGGACGCAACAGCCCGTCCACCATGTCTGTGGGTCACACAGGCCGGTGCTTTTCAGTGTTCAAGGGGGACTCTGTGAGGACCGGAATGCAGGAGGCGGCGCCCAGAGCGGGGGTTGGCCACCCTGCTACCGCGGAGCTGCTGGGCCCAGGTCAGGGACCAGGGCACACGGGGGTCAGGGACCAGGGCACTCTGGGGTCAGGGACCAGGGCCACTCGGGGGTCAGAGACCAGGGCACTCGGTCTGTGGCCCAGGGCAGACACACGCTGCCGCCCCGCTGCCGCCGGCCAGAATGGTGGGGGGGGTCCTGTCTGCCCCGCTGCAGCCCAGCCCGGCGGTCTTCAGTGCGCTTTAAGGGGCCGGATGCAGCCCTAGGGGCTCCCCTCCGTGAGAGGGCACGTCCCCGGGGACCCAGACCCGCGGGTTCCCGTCAGGGGGCGGGGCCGTGGGGTGGAGGCCGCCCCCAGCTTCCAGCTCGCCCCACTCCCCACCGTGCACGCTCCTGGGGGGACCCCCGTCCGCTCAGGGCCCCGCGCAGCTGTCCGGGCTCCGGGAGGGGGGGGAGCGCGGCGCCCCCCACCCCCCACCGGTCAGGCTGCGCGCGCCTCCTCGCCCCGCTTGGGCTCCCGGGCGAAGGGCCCAGGGTCGCGCGCTGCGGCCGGCCGGGCGCCGGGTTCGAATCCCGCGGGCGATGGCAGTGCGGGCCGGGCGGGGACCGCTGGTTCGGGGCGGCGCCGGGCGGGGGGCGGGGCGGGGGCAGTGAGGTAATTTCCGCGCTCGGGCGTCAGAGGTTTGAGTCACCCCGGGGGCAGAATCGAAAGTGATCGCTCGGCGGGCGCGGCCGGACCGGGGTGAGTGCGGGGATGCGGGGTCCGGGCCGGGCGGCAGCTACCGGCGCCCCTCCCCCCGGCCGAGGCCTCCGGGGGGACCCGGGCGGGCTCCGGGGCCGGGAGGGGGCGGCGACGCCGGGCTGCAGGCGGTGCTGCCGGAGTGGGGGGCCGTTCCCGGGGACCCCCGAGGCGCAGCCGCGGGGCCCGCGGCGGGGGGCGCTGACTCAGCGCAGGGGCTCTCCCGCCCAGGTAGCCACGCAGCCTCCGGCGCCAGGACCCTGGCCCGCGCCTGGGGGAGGGGGGCGCGATCTCTGCACCCCAACTTCCAAGCCCTTTAGTCTGTCCCCACAGGCTGCAGCTGCCCCCATTTCTGGCTGTCCACCGGGCTTGGGGGGGCGGGGGGGTCTCTGCCAGGCCGCCTTCTGGAGGGGACTGGAGTTTGCACTTGGAAGTCAAGCAGGCTCCGGACTCGGGCTTGACCTCAGATCGTTTCCTTCTCCAGCAGCATCTTGGTGTCGCCCTCAAAGTTTACCTTGAAAGTTTGCTTTAGAGGAAACCGGCAGTGTTTGCAGAGCTGCTTCCCCTCTGGGCTCGCAGCCGGGCTGGGGAAACCCCAGGGGCACCACCGAGTCCCCCGGGACGCTGATGCACACTATCGGGCCTGGGCAGGGTCCCCTGCGCGAGGTCCTGCCGCGGTGCCTCCGCCTGGCCGCCCCCACTGCCCCAGCGGGGCCGGCCAGTCCTCCCCCACACAGGCGTGGGGTACGCCGTCCCCAGGAGCTGACCGTCCCTTGCCAGATCCGGGTGCTGGGGGGGTCCCAGTTGTCCACGGGCCTCCAGGGCTCCTGCTGCCCGCGCAACCTGACAGCCGGCCGGCTCCTTCTGAGCAGAGCCCAGAGACCCTTCAGGAGGGAAGGGGGCTGGGCTGGGCCACGGTCCGTGGGGCTGGACTCCTTGGACCTAACGACTCTGCTCCTCTGCGCTCCCTGGGCTCCTGGCTGAGGGGCCGGCAGTGTGTCTGTCCCCCTCCTGGCCTCAGGGCTGACCTTGCTCGTTGCCCTTCCCCAGCCCAGACTTCTCTCGAAGGGTGTCCAGTCCCAGAGGACCAGCAAAACCCACGAGCCCCACGTGCCACCTGCAGAGTCAGGCCAGCATCAGAGATGGTGTCCCCGGGGCCTGGCCCGTCACCTAGCAGCCCTGCGGCCACCAAGGAGCCGCCTCTGGCCAGGCTGCATGCCCAGGTGGACCTGTGTCTGGGCTGCTCCCGTTGCGCCCAGCGCCTCAACGAGAGCACCTACCTCCTGCGTGGGGTGGAGCACAGCTGCCCCCACGAGATCCTGCTGGCCCGCTTGAAGCGGGCTCCCAAGAGCAGCATCTGGCGCAAGGTGGACCGCCGGCCCAGCTTCCCGCGGCCAGCGCGCTACGAGGTCTGTCGCTACTACTGCCCTGGGCTCGGCTGCAAGCGACACCGCAACCACTGCACCTTCGCCCGCAGCCCCGAGGAGGCGCTGGTCTGGACCTTCGAGCGTGAGCACAATGTGCAGCGGCTGTGGCTGAAGGCGGCCGTGCAGGGCAGCGGGGCCCAGGGCCAGCCGCGTAGCCCGGCCGACACCATCCGCACCGAGTTCGGTGGCCACTTCCAGCTGCTCTGCGCCCACTGCTTCCGGCACTGCCCCCCACGCCTCTGCCCCGTGGACCCCGAGGGGCGCTGCCCCAAGCACGGAACCTGCCCCTCGCTCCTGGCGCACACGAGCTCTGAGGGCCATCACAAGCAACAGGTCGTGGAGGTGCGGCCGCAGCCCCAGCACAGCCAGCCGCTGGCCTACTGCAAGTTCGTGGGGCAAGGGTGGCCGTGCCGGCATGGGGCGTCCCGCTGCCAGTACGCACACAGCGCCGTGGAGATGGCCGTGTGGGAGGCCGAGCGGCTGGGGGGGCTCCAGCGGGGGGACTTGCTCACAGCCCCAGCCCCAAGGGCACAGGGGCATGCAGCCCGCCGCAGCCAGCCCCCGGGGGTCCGGCTGTACTGCCACGCCTGCCTGGTCACCTGCCGCTCCCAGGAGGCCTTTGAGAACCACTGCTCCTCCGTGGAGCACGCGCAGATGGTGGCCTTGGACCAGGCCATGTCCTGGGAGCACCGTGCCCCACCGACCGGGCTCTCCACCTTCGAGCTCTGCCCCAGGTGAGGACAGTGCTTGGGGAGGGGAATGAACCCACCTTCATCCACAACCCGGGGTGCCCTGGCCTTTTCCGTGTGACCAGCTGGCACCTCGTCGGCTTCGGGGAGGTCAGGGAGGGCCGCGGAGGCCACACATGTCGGCCTTGTCTCGCGGGCACTGGAGTGGACCAGATGGGGAGGCCCCCGCTGGCGCCCTGGTGACCGCCGCTCCCCCAGGCCTGACCTCTGCGAGTACGGGGACGTCTGCACCAAGGCGCACTCGGAGCAGGAGCTGCAGGAGTGGGTGCGGCGCGTGCAGACCGTGAAGATGCGGGAGAAGGCCGCCTGGCAGGAGGGGCTGGTGCCGTACCAGGCACGGCTGCTGGCCGAGTACCAGTGCAGCACCACCGAGGTCCTAGTGGTGAGTGGGGCCTGTGCGGGGGCGGGGCCCGCAGGGGCCGGGGCCGCCTGACCGCAGCCTGGCTCCCCCGCGCAGCTGGCCGAGACCGTCGATGGCGTGTCCGTCACCTGCAATCAGCCGCTGGTGCACTGGGCCCGGGAGAAGAACACGCAGCACAGCTGGATGTTCGTCGTGCACTCTGAGGTGAGGGGTCCGCAGAGCCCCGCATCGGCTGGCCGCCCTGCACGGCCTCCCCGGTGTGCGTGTCGTCCCTCTGTGCCCGGCCCCGCGGGGGGATCTCGTAGTGCCTGGCAGAGCGTGAGGGAGCGGGCCAGCCGCCGCCCTGGGCCCTGAGCTCGCTCAGCGCCCACAGAGCCCGCCTGCACCCCTGAGGTTCAGAGAGGCTGAGCACTGTGCCGGGGTCCCAGCCGGGAACCGGAGGGGGACAGGGGGCCGCGATGGGTGGCGAGGGCCCGGGTCGCCTCACCGCCCAGTGTCTCCCCAGGAGCCCCTGCAGCACGTGGCCCTGCTTAAGCAGGAACCGGGAGCCGACTTTGCGCTGGTGGCGCCCCGCCTGCCGCCCGGCCAGCTGTACGCGCAGGGGGAGCGCTTCCACGTGCCCGACCGCCCGGCCGAGTTCCGGGTGGGGGTGTGCGTGCGCAGCGCCTCCTTCGGCGCCTTCGAGCAGTGGGTGGTCTTCGACTTCGGCCGCCGGCCGGTGCTGCTGAGGAAGCTGGGGCTGCAGCTGGGCCCGGCGCCCCGCGTGGGGCCCTCGGGGACGCCAGCGCCCGGCCGCCTGGAGGAGCTGGAGCGCTGGCACACCGGCAACCGTCACGTGGTGCCTGGCGTGGCGCGCACGGCGGAGCAGCTGGCCCTGATGGCTAAGTACAAGGTGCCGGCCCTGGCCCTCGAGTTCCGGCACGGTGGCCCGGGCCCGAGTCCCTTCTCCCCCACCAACTACCGGCAGAGGATGCACCAGTTTCTCTACGAGGAGGAAGCTGCCCAGCAGCGGCTGGTGGCCAAGTGCGTGGGGCCAGTGGGTGGGCAGGGCTGCGAGGGCCGGTCACAGAGCCTGGCCGGGCCCACTGAGCTGTGTCCCCCCCACCAGGCTCAGCCTGCGGGGCCCCGTGGCCCTGAAGACGGCCCTGCAGACGCCAGCCCTCGGCATGCTCTTCCCGCCCCCCGGGGCCCTGTACGCCGAGGTCCCCATCCCTGACTCCCTGACGCCTGACACGGACCAGGGCTTCCTGCTGGGCCGGGCGGTCAACACTGCCCTCGTGGCCCCAGTGCCCGCGCCGGACCTCACGGTGTTCGAGGTGCGGCTGGAGCCCCGGGCCAGCTCGGAGCGGGCGCGGTGTCTGCTGCTGCCCGAGCAGTGCTGCACGGCGCTGGGGCTGCGGCCCGAGGACAGCCCCGAGCTGGAGGTGCAGTTCCAGATCGACCCGCTGGCCTTCCGCCTATGGCATCAGGCCGTGGACGCGCTGCCCGACCCGCGGCTGCTGGTGCCCGATCTGCCCACCTGCGCCCTGCCCCGGCCGCGGCCCTGCCCGCCGGCACTGCACGGCAACCGCAAGCAGAAGGTGGCGGTGGAGCTCATTGCAGGCAGCAGCCCGGGCGGTGCACGGCCCATCCCACCGCTGCTCATCTATGGCCCCTTTGGGACGGGCAAGACCTACACGCTGGCCATGGCCTCCCTGGAGGTCATCCGGCAGCCGGACACCAAGGTGCTCATCTGCACTCACACCAACAGGTGAGCCGGGGCCCCACGAGGAGAGGCGGGTTGGGGAGCTGCGGGCGGAGTGGACGTGCGGGCCTGGCCGGCTGCTGGTGGCGGGAGCCTGGGCTGCGGGCTCCTGGGGGCTACGGTGTGCCCCCCGGGCGAGCCCTGGTCACTCTGGTCCTTGGGATTCTCCCTGACAGCCGGCCCATCCTGGGCTGAGAGGGACAGGGGGTTGTGCTCGGGCCCTGGGTGCCAGGGTCTGCCGGTGGCTAAAGGGCCCCGGAGGCCTCCCGGGCGAGGGGTGTCACGGTGTGTGCGGCGTGGCCACCGGTACCTCCTGGGGTGAGGCCCGCCGCAGTCCCCAGAGGAACACAGATTTGCGCTCCAGCCACCAAGGCCCCGCGTGCCCTCCCCCCACACAGTGCGGCCGACATCTACATCCAGGAGCACCTGCACGGCCACGTGAGCAGCGGCCACCCCGAGGCCACGCCGCTCCGGGTGATGTACACGGACCGGCCGCCGAGCCAGACGGACGCGGCCACGCTGCGCTACTGTTGCCTGACGGAGGACCGCCGGGCCTTCCGGCCGCCCACGCACGCGGAGCTGCAGCGGCACCGCATTGTGGTCACCACCACGTCACAGGCCCGCGAGCTGCCGGTGCCCGCCGGCTTCTTCTCACACATCCTCATCGACGAGGCCGCCCAGATGCTGGAGTGCGAGGCGCTGACGCCGCTGCGCCTGGCCCTGCCCGGCACGCGCGTGGTGCTGGCCGGCGACCACATGCAGGTCACGCCGCGGCTGTTCAGCGTGGCCCGGGCGCAGGCGGCCGGCCACACGCTGCTGCACCGCCTCTTCCAGCACTACCAGCAGCAGGCGCACGAGGTCGCCCAGCGCAGCCGCCTCATCTTCCACGAGAACTACCGCTCCACCGACGCCATCGTGGCCTTCGTGTCGCGCCACTTCTACCTGGCCAAGGGCACCCCAATCCACGCCAGCGGCAAGGTCCCCCGCCACCCCCGGCGCTACCCGCTGATGTTCTGCCACGTGGCGGGCAGCCCCGAGCGTGACATGTCCATGACGTCGTGGCTCAACGCGGCTGAGGTCGCCCAGGTGGTGGAGCAGGTGCAGGACATCTACAACACCTGGCCCCCCTGCTGGGGCGGCCGCGAGCAGAGGCACATCTGCGCCGTGTCGCACGGTGCTCAGGTGAGCCCCTTCCCACTCCCCTGGGGGTCCAGGGGCCCCAGCAGGGCTGCTGGGCCTCAGTTTCCCTCTCTGTAAGAGGGGCCCGGGGCGGAGGTGGGCGTGGGCCACGTGACTTGTGTCACGGTGGGTGCCGCTGGGGCACCCACCGGGCCCATCTGGCCATGTGTGTCCAGGTGAGCGCGCTGAGGCAGGAGCTGAGGAGGAGGGACCTGGGCCAGGTGTCCGTGGGCAGCTTTGAGATCCTGCCAGGTGGGTGATCGGTGGTGGGGGCGGGGTGGAGCTGGCCCTGGCGCTGGCCCTGGCGCCTGGCTGACCGCCCCCACCCACCACAGGGCGGGAGTTCCGGGTGGTGGTGATCAGCACGGTGCACGGCCAGCACAGCCTGCAGAGCCCGGGGTCGCCCGGCCTGGAGTTCTTCACGGACGCCCGCGTGCTCAACACCATCATGACCCGCGCCCAGTCCCTGGTGGTGGCCGTGGGGGACGCCATGGCCCTCTGTTCCTTCGGGGCCTGCAGCAAGCTCTGGAAGAGCTTCATCTATGAGTGCGTGGAGCATCGCAGCGTCTGCCCTGAGGGCCTGTCGCTGGAGCAGGTGGAGCAGGGTGTGGTCCAGAGGCAGCGCTGGGCCCGCTGCCCACAGCCCGTGGCCCCACGCGAGGAGAGGTCGGTGGCCGCGGCGGCCAGGGACCCCGACCTGGAGGAGGTGGCAGCCGGCCGGGCTGCAGAGCACACGGCCAAGATGCAGGCGGGGGCGGGGGCCGAGGGGGGTGCACTCCCGCCCGGGACCTCAGCCACAGGGGACGCAGCCACCCAGGAGGCGGAGGCTGCGGGGCACCCTGCTGCCAAGGACGTGGCAGCAGAAGGGACCTCGGTGGCCACGCAGAGTGAGGACCCCGGGGACCCCGAGGACGTGGAGTCCGACTTCTGGTTCTCCGATGGGGAGCTGAATGCGGACGACCCCATCCTGCAGGAGCTCCTGGACGAGAGCCGGAAGGTGATGGTGACCGTCCGGGAGGACGGGCTGCTGGACACCATCTCCAGGCCGGCATCCCCACAGCAGGCCCGGCAGTACACGAACCTGCCGCCGGCCGTGCTGCGCAGCCTGCTGCGCGCGGAGCCCGAGAGGCACCGCCGCTGCACCTTCGTGCAGGAGACGTTCGAGCGGGCGACGGCCACCCCGCTGGACGACACGGGCCTCGGCCCCATCCAGGTGCGGGGCCGCCGGCACTGTGGCATGGCCTTCACCGGGGACGAGGTGCTGGTGAGGCTGCTCGGTGGCGGTGAGCGGAGCCCCGCGGGGCGGCCGCAGGGCCGGGTGCTGGGCGTGCTGAAGCGGCGGCGGCAGGAGCTGACGTTCGTGTGCCGCATGGACGAGTGGGACCCGCGCGTCATGATCCCCATCGACGGTTCCGTGACCAAGATCTTCGTGGCCGAGCTGAAGAACCCGGAGGCGGTGCCCGTGCACAGCCTCTGGCGGGGCCGCCTGCAGCCGGCCGTGCACGAGCATCTGCCCCCGCAGGCCTGGCGCCGCCGGCTGTTCTGGGTGCGCATCGTCCTGTGGCGGGAGCGCTTCTACTACCCGCTGGGCATCGTGCTGGAGGTGCTGCCCGAGGCCACCACCCTGGAGCAGGGCCTGCGCATCCTGGGCCTGGAGCATGGCCTGCGGGAGCCCACGCCGGACCCGGCCGCCGTCTCCAGGGCTCTGCAGAAGTACCACACCGAGCTGGGCCGGGTGCCCGGCCGCCGGGAGGACTGCCGCGGCCTCCTGACCTTCACCGTGGACCCTCAGGGCGCCTGCAACCTTGACGATGCCCTCAGCGTCCGGGACCTGGGCCCCCGGTACGAGGTGGCCGTGCACATCGTGGACGTGGCCAGCCTGGTGCCCAGGGATGGGCCGCTGGACGTGGAGGCCCGCCGGCACGGCACCGCGTTCTACGCCCCTGAGCAGGAGCCAACCCCCATGCTGCCGGCCAGCCTGTGCCAGGCCGCGCTCAGCCTCCTGCCCGGACAGGACCGCCTGGCCATCTCCCTCTTCCTCACCTTCGAGAAGGGCAGCAACCAGCTCAAGAGCCTGCGTTTTGCGCCCTCCGTGATCCGCTCCGACCGGCAGCTGACCTACGAGGAGGCTGAGTGCGCCATCAGGGGACAGCAGGGGGCTGGCCTGGAGCCGCCGGCCTGCCTGGACTCCGTGGACGCCTGCGTGGCGGCTGCGTGCCACTTCGCCCGGGTGCTGCGCCAGCGTCGCCTGCAGGCCGCCTACCACTACGAGCAGCCGGACGAGGACAGCGAGCTGGGCTTCCGCGCGGCCCACACCATGGTCAAGGAGTACATGGTCCAGTTCAACAGCCTGGTGGCCGAGTTCCTGGCGGGCAGCGAGCGCACCCGGGCGGTCACGCCACTGCGGTGGCAGCCCACACCCAGCGGCCGCCAGCTGGACGCCGTGAGCGAGAAGCACGTGGAAGTGGTGCCTCTGTCGCTGCACCTGCGTCAGCACCTGCGCCCCCGCGGCCCCCCCGCCCCGCAGCTGTACCTGCTGGCCACGCTCTGGGAGCACATGCAGCTGGCAGCCCATGCACAGGACGCCGGCCGGCTGGTGGACCTCGTCACCACGGACGACATGCACCCCTCCCTGGCTCCCGCGGGCCTGGACTTCCGCAAGGCCCTCGGCCGCTCTGCCTTTGGCCGCTCGGGCCAGGGCCAGGGCCCGCCGACTGGCCACTACTCACTGCAGGTGGACCGCTACACCTGGGCCACCTCGCCAATACGCAGGTACCTGGATCTGGTGCTGCAGCGGCAGATCCTGCAGGCACTGGGCCACGGGGGCACTGCCTACTCCGCCAGGGACGTGGACGTGTTATGCCAGGACTTCAGCCGCCAGCACGCGCGCGCCCAGAGCTACCAGCGCCGCGCCCGCAGCCTGCACCTGGCCACGCAGCTCAAGGCCCAACCACGCAGCAAGCTGGGCTTCACGGTGGACGTGGAGACGGGCGCCCGCTGTTTCCGGCTACTCTTCCCCGCCAACCGCGAGACGCTGCCGGAGCCCTGCCCCGTGTTCTACCGTGCCCTGCAGCTGGCCGAGCACCCCTGTGGCCTGGCGGGCCGGCCGGGCCTCAGGCTCCTGTGGCGGCGCCGCATCTACTCGGTGCAGCCGCATCAGCCGAGTGCCCCGCTGCCCGGGGCCCTGATGGACCCGCACACGCAGCCCATGGACACTGCCCAGTGGCAGCAGCTGCTGGAGCTGGTGGAGGAGCAGCGCTTCCCGGACGTGGCCGCCCTCGTGCGGGGCTGGGGCGATGTGAAGCAGCTGCGGCGGGAGGTGGGACGGGTGGTGCGCAGCCGCTGCGGCCACTTTGTGGAGGTGACACGGGAGCTGGGCAGCGGGGACGTGCTGCAGGTGCAACTCGGGGCCACCCTGCAGCGGGGCCTCCTGGTGCCGGCCCTGCAGCTCTGGACCGTGGCACCTGGCCTCAGCCTCTGCCTGGTGCACGTGGAGCGGCCGGGCGACTGCTTCTCAGGCCATGCGCCCCGGGCAGCGGGACAGGGCCACTGTCGCAGCCTGGATGACTACTGCCGTGTGTGGGAGCCCTTCTGCTCCCTGGAGGCCGCCACCAGCTCGGTGGCTGAGAATGACGCCATCACACTACAGCACGTGGCCGTGGCCTGGGACGTGGAGCGTAATGCGCGGGGGCAGCTGCGGGGCAGCTTCCAGCTGGAGGCTGCCTTCCTCAGTGAGCACTGCATCGACATCAGCTTCGGCCACTGCTACCTCTGCATCCGGCTGGAGGGGCTGCCGGCTGGGCCCGACGCGGGGGAGCCATGCCCGCCGGCCAGCCCGCCGCCCGGGCCCAGCAGCCTTGGCCCCCTCCTGAGCATCGACCCCACCACCTACACCTGGGTGGCACACGCACTGACAGAGGACTGGGACCCAGATCCGCAGGAGGAACGGGCTGACCGGCAGGAGGCCCCCAAGGAGGTGCACTTCTTCATCCACGACATGGGCATGGAGAAGGTTCCAGAACGAGTGCTGAGGCCTGGTGCCCGGTTCACCATCGAGGTGCTGCCCAAGCAGCTGCCCGACCTGTGAGTGGCTTCCGTGGTGGGGGGCTCCCTCTTTTTGGAGGGGACGGCTGATGGGGTGGTGGTCCCTCTCCAGAGAGTGCCGTGGACACTCCATGTCCATCTACCCCCTCCCCCACCACCAGCCGCAAGGAGGAAGCCGTGCGTGGGCTGAAGCGTTCATCCAAGCTGGTCATCAGCATCGCCCTGGGCCACCCCATCCCCCTGCCCCGCAACCCTGCCCGCCACCCTCCCGGACACCCTCCCAGGCAGCAGCCCCTCCGCAGAGGTAGGTGGGGGGCCTTCCAGATCCCCGAGCCCCCTCGTCCTCCCCGGCCCCACCCTGTGCCAAAGCTCAGAGCGGCCTGGTCCCTCCCGCAGGGACCCCCCACAGGTTCCTGGAGCGGCAGAACTTTAACATCCCTGGAGGCCGCCACAAGCTGAACCCCAGCCAGACTGGGGCCGTCAGAGAGGCCCTGAAGAAGCCATTCACCGTCATCCAGGGCCCACCAGGTGGGGCCCCCGCGGGCGGCCCCGGGCCCCAGGCAGGCTGGCGGGGGCTCTGCTCATCCCACTCTCTGCCCACAGGCACCGGCAAGACAGTGGTTGGCTTCCACATTGTGTTCTGGTTCCACAAGTCCAACGAAGACCAGGTGCCGGCCGGCGTCCCCCCCGACAGCGAGGAGGAGCCGTGGGGCCCCTGCATCTTGTACTGCGGCCCCTCCAACAAGTCGGTGGACGTCCTGGCAGGTGACTGGGTCGGCCGCGTGGGGGCTGTGCCGGAGATGCCCGGCCGAGGGGATGGTCACTCACGCCCTGCGGCCCCCCAGGGCTGCTCCTGAGCAGGAGGGTGGAGCTGAAGCCGCTGCGCGTGTACGGGGAACAGGCAGAGGCCAGCGAGTTCCCGGCGCCCGGCGTGAGCAGCAGGGGCCCACCCAGGAAGAACCCCGGAGAGGGGCGACCCAACCCGAGCCTCAGGTTTGCACCGCAGCAGCCGCAGTCCGGCTGTGCGTGCTGTCTGCACTGGGTGGAGGGGAGAGGCCTGGGCCCTGTGCCTGGGGGCCGCCGGGCCTCACGCAGGTCCCCCCGCCCCCCAGGAGCATCACCCTGCACCACCGCATCAGGCAGGCACCCAACCCCTACGCCTCCGAAATCAAGGCTTTCGACGCCCGGCTGCAGAAAAGGGAGATCTTCTCCAAGGAGGACCTCAAACGGTGAGTGACTGCGGCCGGGGATCTGCCTCCGGGCGCGGGGACCCCTGAGTGACCAGATGGCGTCCCCACGCAGGTACAAGATGGTAGTGGGGAAGGCGCGGAAGTTCGAGCTGCAGCGGCACCGGGTCATCCTGTGCACGTGCTCGTGCGCGGCCTCGGCCAGCCTCCGGAAGCTGAACGTCCGGCAGGTCCTGGTGGACGAGGCGGGCATGGCCACGGAGCCCGAGACCCTCATCCCTTTGGTGAGATTCTCGCAGGCGGAGAAGGTGAGCCCGGCCGGTGTCGGCCCTGGGACCCAGGGGGCGCCTGGAGGGGCGCGGTGGGGCGGGGCGGGGCGACTGTGGGGCGGGGCGACTGTGGGGCGGGGCGGGGCGACTGTGATGGGGCGGGGCATCCGTGCGCAGGGCGACTACGGTCCAGGCGGAGCGGGGGCGGGGCGGGGCGAAGTAGCTGTGGAGCCAGGTACCTCCAGGCCTGGGGGCGTCAGGACCGTGTCTGTGTGTCCCTCCAGGTGGTTCTTCTTGGGGACCACAAGCAGCTGCGGCCTGTGGTCAAGAACGATCAGCTGCAAAGCCTGGGGCTCGACCGGTCGCTCTTTGAGAGGTACCACAGGGACGCCTACATGCTGGACACGCAGTACCGCATGGTGAGCCTGCCCAGACCCGCCCGCTGCCCCGGCCCAGGTGTGGTGGTCCCTCCGCAACCACCTGGCCTTCTCCTGGGGTCGCAGCAGGGACAGGTGGGGGTCTTGGCCCCAGGGCGCTGGTGGGGGCCTGTCCCTGGCTCACGTCCTTCCTTGCAGCACGCGGGCATCTGTGCCTTCCCATCCATGGAGTTCTACGAGAGCAGACTGAAGACCTGGCAGGGCCTGCGGCGGCTGCCCAGCGTCCTCGGCCACGCGGGCAAAGAGAGCTGCTGTGTCATTTTCGGCCACGTGCAGGGCCACGAGCAGAGCCTGCTGGTGTCCACAGAGGAAGGGAACGAGAACTCCAAGGCCAACCAGGAGGAGGTGGCAGAGGTGGTGAGTGGCCCTGGTCTGGGAGGGCTTTCTGGGGGCTGCGGCAGGGGAGCCTAGGGAATAGGTCAGGCCGCGGCGCCCAGGACAGTGCCAGCACCCTCTCGGTCCCTCAGGTCCGCATCGCCAAACAGCTAACGCTGGACAGGACCGTGGACCCCACGGACATCGCCATTCTCACCCCCTACAACGCGCAGGCCGCCGAGATCAGCAAGAGGCTTGCACAGCTGGGCGTCGCCGGGGTGACCGTGTGCTCCATCACCAAGAGCCAGGGTGAGGCTGACTCTGGGGTGGGGCCAGTGGAGGGTGGGGCAGGCAGCCCCTCCCAGGGTCCTCACTGCACTCTGGCCCCCCAGGGAGCGAGTGGCGCTACGTGCTGCTGAGCACTGTCCGCTCATGTCCTGAGAGCGACCTGGACCAGCATCCAACCAAGAGCTGGCTGAAGCGGTTCCTGGGCTTCGTCGTGGATCCCAACCAAGTGAACGTGGCCATCACCCGGGCCCAAGAGGGGCTCTGCCTCATCGGTGAGGGCCGCTCCCTTGGTGGGGGGCTGCGGGCGGCCGGCTGGGGGCTACCATGCTGTCTCTCTCACAGGGGACCACCTCCTTCTGCGCTGCTGCCCGCTGTGGCGCCGGCTGCTGGACTTCTGTGAGGCCCAGCGCTGCCTTGTGCCTGCCGGCCACGTGCGGGTCCGGAGGAGGCCCATAGTGTCCTGAAGAGCCGGCCCAGCGGCCCGCTGCCCTTACGCTGCCAGCACGCAAGATGTCCCGCGCTCTCCCGTGCTGCCCGCCTTGGCGGGCCTTGCTCGGCGGGTCCCCTGTGCCTTCCATGGTCACTGCCAGCCACCACCTGGCCACCTCACTTGCCTGGCTGTAGGCCAGCTGTGGGCGTGGGCTTGGTAGGGTCACTGGATCCCCAGCCTGCCTGCTGACCTGCTCTCACTGCCACTTGTGGTGACAGAGCATCTCCGGGGTGGGAGTGGTGCCTTGGAACCAACATGACGCCTTCCGGTGTCTCCGGGAGGTCTGGGGTCAGGAAGGGACCGTGTCGGGGCCACTCTTGGTTCCTCGGACTCCATCCCGGCTCCAGGGGGTGCTGGCCCCAGAGTTCAGCTTTCTTCCCTATTTTCACATAAACCAAAAGCCCATGTGCTTTTTACTGCACCTGGGTCCTCGACCCAGACTCAGGGCGCAGAGGCTTTCCTGGCCATCAGGGCCTCCTCTCTGCCAACACTGCCCTGTCCAACTCGGACCCCCCAGCCTGCTGGGCGGCAAGCAGACCAGGTGTGATGCCCACAGGACCTGCAGGGTCTGCGTGCTCCTGTGGGCGTGTGGGTGGGCGCTGGGACCGAGGTGCCCCGACTCCTCAGCTCACAGGCCTGCTGCCTGGCCAGGCCCTCGGGACAACCTGCCCAGGTGTCTTTTCTGCGGGCTGAGGACCTGTCCTGGCCCCTCTTGGAATTGGGGTCCTGCTGAGGCATCTCCGACTCCGGGCTTCAGTGCAATCCCACTGTCCCCAGGGGCTGGGGCCCGGCGAATGTTCATGCCTGGCCGCCGACCCCTGGGGGGGTGTCTGTGTGTCTGTGTCTGTCTGATTCTGATGCTTTCTACAAATTTCTACATTCCAATTTTTTATCTCCTCTTGGACGCTGGATAAAATATAATTGAACATTAATTTTATCATAAAGATGCTCTGAATGCTCTCTCATCCCTGTGTGTTTGGACGTCTTGTCTTGGAGGAAGTGACGGTTGAGACTGTCGAGCCTGTTGTAGCAGCTGCTGGATGGGGAGCATGCCATGGGGGCCCATGTCCCCCTGTATGTCTGAGGACACAGCCAGCACGCTAAGGGTCAGCTGCCAGGACAGAGAGAGCTGGGTGGGAGGCCGGTGTGGCAACAATGAGCCACTGCCAGTGGGCTGCGTCCAGGTGCTGCAGGTATGCCCCACCCACTGAGCTCCAACCCCAAGCGCTGGCCCCAAGTCCCCGTGACTGCCAGCAGGTCCTGTTCCGTCCAGGTCTGAAATGCCTCCCAGGACCCTTGGGGCTGCTGCCGGCCGACCTGGGCTATTCAGCATTCTGCCCGTGTGCAGGTCAGCTCCTAGTGCCTCCAACACCGGGCGAAGCAGGAAGGCATGGCAGCAGGGGTATCCGGTGGGTCAGGAGGTCACACACACACTCAGGTGGCCGCCTTCAGACAGAGGTGGGTCTGTTTTTTTCACTGTGCTTATACTGCTCTTTATTAACAGATAAATACTAGAAAATCATCTCTGGGAAGCTGCGGTCAGGGGCGGCCTGGCGTGCCCAGCAGGCCGAGGGCCGGCCCTTCAGGGGACCCTGGCTGGGTGTGCAGGGTGAGGCTGTCCTGCCAGGGCTCGTACACCAGCGTGTAGCTCTCAGCCCGCTTGACAGTGAACCTGTAGACGCGATTGGGCAGCAGGTTGTGGACATCAAAGGTGCAGGCGGCCACGGGGAAGAGGCCGCGCTGCAGGCACTCCTGCTGCGTCCGGGGGTCCAGGAGCTTGAATCGCAGCTCAAACTGCTCCGGGGTGGCTGGCTGGATGGTGACAAACCAGCGCAGGGTGGCCCAGTCCTGGTGGGCCACCGACTCCTTTCGGTCGAACATGACGGGCATCTTGGTGCTGAGCATGAGCCGGATGTGCGGCACCTTGGTGGTGCCGACGTCAGACACCAGGCGGTGCTTGATGTGCAGGCGCCCGGGCACCATCATGGCCAGGAAGCTGTCCATGACAGCCGACAGGTCCGCCAGCCGCTGCTCCACGTGAGCCCAGCCCGCCAGGAAGGGCCGAGGGTCGGGTGCCTCGAGCAGGGCGTCCAGCTCGGTGCGGCCCCGATCCAGCTGCTCCAGCAGGTCGCCCAGCAGCAGCAGCTGGATCCGCGCCTGCGCGGCCCCCACCGCCTTCATGCGTTGGAACTTACAGGGGTCAACCAGCTGGAACATGGCATGGGGCAGCAGCGGCGGGTTCTGGTCACCCAGCGCCAGGTGCTTGGGCAGCACCTCCAGGTGGTAGGAGCACCTCCGGAGCAGTTCCATGCGGGCATGGTGGCGCCGGAGCAGGTGCGGGCTCAGGTCAGAGGTCAGGAACTCACGTAGCGCATTGCGGCGCCCCACGTAGGCCCTCCACGCGTCCGGCTCCAGCAGCTGCCCGTCCTCGGCCTCCTCGGCCTCCTCTTGGTCCAGGAAGGGCCGGGGACTGTCCAGCCTCCTCTTGTCCAGGCCCAGGCTGGTCACCTGGAAGTTCATCGTCTGGCAGGGTGGGGTGGAGGGTGGGGCATGAGCCAGGATGTCGGGCTGGCCTCTGCCGCCCAGCCTGGGGCCCCCTCGGGGCAGCGTGTGTGTGGCAAGGACATCAGGCACTGCCGCCTCGCCCGGACCCTCTGTCCTTCCAGGTTAGAAGCTTGTGGGGAGCACGTCCCTCTGCAAGAGGCTGCCCGGAGGGGTGGGTGGGCAGTCTGCACACCTGGATACACACAGGCACGAGGGGCAAATGCTACTGATGGTTGTTGTGAAGGTGCAGGGCAGGGCTGAGACACGGGTCTGTGGGGCTACAATGACTTTTGGGGAGAAACCCCAGCCCCTGGCCAGCTGTGGGGCCAGGCCAAGGCCTCAGTTTCTCGTCTGAAACAGGGTGAAGGTGCGCCTCAGGGCTATGGAGAGGATTCGCTGTGATTCCGTCTGAGCAGCCCTGGACCCCACCTGGACACCACTGCCCTGCAGAACTTCTGTGCCTCCCTGCGGGTGCGGGGCAGAGAGCCAGGGTCTCCCACAGACAGGGCAGTCGGTGCCCCGGACCCGCATGGGAGGCAGCGCGCCCCGGGCCTCAGCTCTGAGCAGCGATCCCACGAGCTCACTGACTCCACGGGAAAGCCCCCGAGGTGATCAGATCCTGAGGCTACAGTGCTTTGTAGCTCGCTCAGTCCAGGGATTCGGGCCTGCCATTGACCCCAGAGCCGGACTCTCCTGCTGGGCCATGCCTCCCCACCCCACCCCCCACCCCGCCCCAGGTTCCCAGCTCTGGGTGTCAGGGGCGGGGGCAGGGCAGGCCCCGCTGGGGCAAGCCACCAGTCCACGGGGACTGACGCTGCGACCTGGGGCTCCTTGGAGAAGGAGCTAGCATCCCTGCCTGCGGTCCTAGGTCCCAGCCACTCCCAAGGGGGAGCTCGGTTGTCCCAGCAACCCCAGGTGGGACTGAATCGCAGAGACAGCCAATAGGATGAAAGCACCTAGCGCCGGGGGTTGGGGCCCCTTTGCCTCCCTCCCAGAAGGCCAGCCCTTGAGCTTCCTGGGGCAGGTGAACCAGACCAGGCCTGGGCACAGCAGAGAGGGTGAGGTGGGGCGAGTCCAGCACCCCAGGACTCCGGGCCTAAGTCCGGCTCTGGCCTCTGGGGGGAGCCCTTGCTCCTGGATCCGGCGACGGGGGAGGGATGTTTCCAGTCGCTGGAAATCCGCAGCGGGGTGGGTGTGACCTCCGGGGAAGGGGCCGCCCACCCGGAGTCCCCGCCTTCCCGAGGCCCCTACACAGCCCTCGCGGCGGAGCCCCGCTCCCCGAGACCGCCCTGGCAGGCCTCCCCGGGCCCGCACCCACTTGCCCGCCTCCGGAGCGGGCGGCGCCGTGCGGCTGACTGTGCGCAGAGCCCGCGCGCCCAGCTGCGCGCCGGGGCGTCTAGCGGGTTGCCATGGCAACCGCGGGCCTTTGTGACGGCGCACCCGGCCGCGGTGGGGGGCGGATGTCGGCGGGAGACCCCGCCCCGCTGAGCCCCGCGACCTGAGTGGCTGCGAGAAGTCGGCTCGGCCAGCGCTCTCCGGTCCCAGGACCTTGACTGAAGGGACCGCTCGTCTCAGCCACGTCTCGGCTTGGACGTCGCGACCTGGGAGCCGCCGCGGGCGGTCTGAAGGCCGGGCTCGCAGCGGGGGTCCGTGGAGACGAGTGACCTGAGGCCGGCAGCCCCTCTGCGCGGAAACCCGTCCCCGGATGTCCTGCGGGGCTTCGGGGGGGGGGCGCGCTGCCTGCGGGCTACTGCGAAGGGGGCTCCTGCCCCACCCCCAGCCGGGCCCCGCCCCGGGAGCCGTGGGTGGAGCTGCCCGAGGTAGTGACCGTGTGAACTGGGAAGTGGGCGACGCTTGTCACCCCAGTGAGGGACAGCAGGGAAAGGAGCTCGCTGCCCCCTCCCGCTGCAGGCTTCCTCTCCTCGCGGCCCGCCCGAGCCCGGGCCCCTGTCCCCGGCTCTGGTCAAGTGGGGTCTCCACCGCTCCAGGGAGCCCCTCGGAGGTGTTCTTAGCCTCTGGAGCCCCACCTGTAACCTCCACTGGGCGCCGGACCTCTGCTCCTGGGTCTCCCACGGGGCAGTGATCAGTCTGACCCACCCCAGGCACCCCTGGCCCACCTGGGGCAGACCACCCCCCCGTGTCCTCCCCCTCGGAGGTGAGCGGTGGCCCCTCCAGGATGGGGTGTCCCTCCGCTGTCTGTTCTGCGGCCAGAACCACGCCCACTACACCCCACCCCCAGGGACACCGCATCTTGGGAGGAGTCTCCCCCCTGGCCAGGCACCCATCAGCCTGTCCTCAGGTCCCCCACGCCTGGGGCTCTGAGGAAAAGGAGTGGCCTGTTTACAAAGGGGCTTAATTTTTTGAAATTAAACTTGTAATTTTGAGGTAATGGTAGATCACACGCGGTTGTGAGACACAGCACCCCCACCCCACCCCACCCCACCCGTAGACCCGTTGCCTGTTTCTTGCAGAACTGCCCAGAGTCACACCAGGGAGGTGACTTGGACACAGTCCAGAGGCAGGAAGGCCCTCTTCCCACATGGCCTTTGTAGCCACGCCCACTTCCTCCTTGCCTCCGTAGCCCCTGGCAACCACCAGTCTGGTCCACCGCAGTAATTGTGTCCTTTGGAGAATGTGTAGGAATGTTGTCGTGCAGGGTGGAGCCCTGGGGACCAGCCTCCATGTTCAGCGTAGTTCCCACCAGTAGGCTGGTGCATTCGCAGCGGGTCCCTCCTCTGCAAGGGACCTCCCGGGGCTCCGGGCTGCCGGCCTCTGCCCAAGTGCCCGCAAAGGCACCGCCTCAGCCCAGCAGCTCCGAATCTTCACTACGCCACCGTGAGCTTTGTGCTCTCAGGTGGGGAAACTGAGGCACAGAGAGGTCACAGCCTTGCCATGTGGCTAGTGCATCTGAGATCAGGATTCCAATCCGGTCATCTGACCACATCCAGAGCTGCCTCTGGGGCCTCCCCCTCTCCTCCCTACCCAGCACTGAGTCTGTTCAGGGCCCATGGGAGCCAGGCCGCAGGACCAAGGGCACCCACCCTGGCTGCGCTGACCACCAAAGAGATGTGCTGAGTCCCAGAGGCCAGACCCTTTGGCTCTGAGGGATGGGGTGTCTCCAGGAAGAAAGCGTCCAGTCGTCGGGGCACTGACCTCGAGCCTGGCCAGCACAAGTGGGGCCCTCCCACAGCCCGAGGGGGCTGCCCTTGGCCGTGGGGGTCAGAGGCGTCCTCAGAGGAGAAGCCATGTACCTTGAGGATTTAAGGAAACCCGTCTGTAAAATCCCAAATCGCCCCCACGGGAGAGCAGTTCTGCATTTGTAAAGATCTTTGCTCAGCAACCCCCACCCTGCAACAGCATGAGTCTCAGCTGCATGGAGCCTGCCCCTTGGGCCCCCTGTCCCCTCCAGCCCAGTGTCACTGCCACATCACAGTTTGCAAATCGTACAAGCTGCTGCCCCAGGTGTGACAGGGGGCCCCCAGGGTGCGCTCCAGAGAGAAGGGTCTACCTCCTGGGGCAGGTGGATGGACAATCGTCACGGCTATTTACTGGGCCCGTTCACAGAACATGAATGTTTGGGTGTGATTGAGTGTGGGGTGTGGAAAGAGGGTCTGCAGCCCTCAGAAGAGGGTGTGGACGCAGTGACCCAGGGACTAAAGGGACTGGGGTGGGGGGAGGCTCATGGGGGAGAAAAAGCAAGCAAGCTGGAGGCGGGGCTGGGATCCCACCCACGGAACCCTGGGGTGGCCCACCTGGGCAGTGGATGGTTTGCTGCAGTGTCAGGGGGCCTGGTGCGGTCCAGGGAGAGCAGCAAGGGGGTGCAGGGCCCGTGCTGGACTCCCCCGCCACCCCTTCCGTCACCCCATTCATGGCTCTGAGCCAGGGGTCGGAGGGCGTCAGAGGCTTCTGCCTACCCGGGGCGGCCGGCAGTCACCTCACCTCATCACTCCTCTCTGTCCTTCCCGTGCTCACCGAGCTCCACCCCGTAGAAACCTGGGCTCTGTCCTGCAGGGGGTTTTAGGGTGTTAGAGATTTGGCCAATATATTTCTTTTTTTTTTTTTTTTTTTTTTCTTTTTGGTATGTGGGTAGCTCCCTGACTGGGAATCGAACCCAGGCCGCAGCGCTGACAGCGCCAATGCTGAAGCCTTAAGCCACTACACCACCAGGGAAGTCCCATTTTTGGCCAATATAATAGAAAGACCCAGGCGATTTTCCACACAAACGCTGTGCACCGCCAGGCAGGTAATGGCTGCCCGCCTCCTGGGACCCACTTCTCTGAGGGCGGGGCTCAGCTCAAGGGCAAGCATGGGGCGCACTTGTGCGCCGCCGTTCCCGCGGTCACAGTGGCCGCCCCGCAGGGCAGCCACACCCTCCTGCCTGGGCCTGAGGGAAAGGTGAAGGGGTGCAGGTGCGGCCGAGAGGAGGCTGCCCCGCCCCGCGCCAAGACCCCGCCCCTCCAGCCGCCCAAGACCCCGCCCCCAGGCTTCTCCAGGGGCGCTCTGGCCCCAGCCCCAAGTGGCTCTGGGCAGTCAGGACAAGTTCTGCCCACAGGATACCTAGAGGTCAAGGAGGGGTGTGGCCGATGTGCAGCGGGGGCTGGAGGGCCACCTGCGACCCAGGTTGGCCTGAACACCGGCCCGGAGGCGGCCGGGGGTCTGTGCGCACCCTCTCCCAAGGCCCTCTGGGTCACCTGTCGCCCACGCCCCTGGCCGCCAGGATGCGCAGGACGAGGCCCTGACATTTGCGGTCCCACCGGCCCTTCCAGTTTCTCCCTCGTCGGAAGTGCCCTCCCCTGTGGGGCCCTGGGCTCGGCGTGGTGGCCCATGGTGACCAGACAGCGGGCGCTCCAGCAGCATGGAGCCCTTCCTCAGGAAGCGGCTGACCTGCCTGTCCTTCTTCTGGGACAAGATCTGGCCGGCGGGCAACAGTGTCCCCCGCTTCCCGGACCCCGACGCCGGCGCTGAGCTGGAGCCCCCCGCCGCGGAGCCCTGCGTCCCCCCCAGGCCCGGGCAGCTCTTCAGGGTGCTGTACGACTTCGCAGCACAGTGCGCGGACGAGCTGAGCGTCTGCCGCGGCGACAGGCTCTTCGCACTCAGGGAGGAGGGCGACTACATCTTTGCCCTCAGGCTCTCCGGTCGGCCGAGCATGGGGCTTGTGCCCACTGCCTGTGTGGCCAGGGCCACCTCTGACCCACTCTCAGACCAAGCGTGAGTACCACCTGCTCTGGGACGCGGGATTCAGCCATTCATTCACTCAGCCACGGGGCCTCTCCAGGTCCTACGGGGCCTCTCCAGGTCCTGCGGTCCCATGTGAGCATACAGTGCGTTGCACGGACAGCAGTGACTGGTCAGCGGGCATGTATGCGGGCCCCTGGTGGATGACCGGCACGGTGCTCACCCTGGGACCCTGGCCAGGCCCTTGGGATCTCGCACAGGGACTCGGCCCCAGCACTGGGCACTCTAGGGGGCTCTCAGTCCACAACGGTGGCCTCATGGCCACTCCTTACAGGGCAGGGGGTTACGGCCTGGGATGCAGTTCTGAGTGAGATGGATTCAGCCTGTCCTCCCTGAGCTGCCAGTGAGGACACGAGGGCACAGAGAGGCCATCCCATGTCCCTTTGTGCTGTGAGGGGCTGAAGGGGGTGATAAATTAGGTCCGAGGTGCATTTACAGGCCTGTCCCACCTGTCCACATTCACCCAGTCCCCCTTCCACCCCTGGAACAGGGCCAGACATGACCTTGGCCTTTGGGATTGCTCCCAAAGAAGCTTGCTTGGGGAGTGGACACAGTGTGGGGGAGCCTACCCATCACCCCAGAGTGCCTCAGTCCCTTAGGTCAGGGGTTCCACACGCAGGAAGTGGCTAGTAGAGACGCCTGGCTCTTGGCATGCCAGCCTGTGACCACGGAGCAAAGAAGACAGCAGGTAGTAGGGACTCTCCAGGAGGGTCCTCGAAGGGCATGACCTCTCAGCTCAAGCTCCAGGTCCATAGCCAGGGTCGCCTCCTGGCACAGGTGCATGCCAGCTCTGAGCACAGCTATGCCATGTGGGGGGGGGGGCATGGCCATGGGCCTCGAGCACTTCACCCAGACTCTGGATGTGACCCCCATCTGTCTTCCCCTGGATGTGGTGGGTCAGCCTGGCTGTCCTGGCCATTGCATCCCTGATCTCTACAAGGATGGGGCATTGGCGCCAGGCCCTCGGGGGCAGACGCCATCTCCCAGCCTCAGCACGCACGGGGGGTGTGGTGCTGGGCGAGAAGGGGCCAGGAGCCTTTGGTGAGCAGGGCCAGCCAAGGCAGGCCCAGTGCCCGGCCGGGTTGCCCTGTTATGCTGCCCCGACCCTGAGGCTGCCCCGGTGCTGCACCCAGCTAGACCGGGCCTGTGCCCTAGACGTGTCCCCCAGCATGGGCCTCAGCTCCGCCAGCCTCCTGGGGACCTCGTGGGGCTCCCAGACTACTGGGGGATTTGCAGATGGTGAGGGAAGCCTGTGGCACAAGAAGGTGCCTTTTAGGGGCCTCCAGGCAACCATCCTGCTGGGGAGGGACTCGGCCATTCTGGGCTGGTAGGGCCCGTGGGGGTGGGGAATGGGAGGGCTGCGACAAGGAAGAGCTAATGACTGTTTGCCTGGGCAGGAGATGAAAGGGCTGACCACAAGCACAGGGTCATTAGCCCCAGACACCTGGCCTTCCGTCCCCAAGTCCCCAAGCCAGACCGGCTGGGTGGGCAAGCTTCTCAGTCCCCACAGAAAGGCCTCCTTGTGCACAAGCTGCTGAGGCTCCTCCTATAATCTGATCTCACCCACTGCCCTGCCACCCGGAGAGGGACCCCAGGAACATCCCCGAGGCTCCGGGGAGGGCTGGGGGTGGGGAAGCCTCTGCTTCTCCTTGTCCCCCACAGCCCTGCTACCTGGGGCGGTCGGTACAGGCCCCTGCCCCACCCCATGCTCAGGTGTGAGGGCTCCTGGGGTCTGGGGTCTGACGCAGACCCAGGAGTGGGCTCCTGGAGCCCCTGCTGGCCCTGTGTTCGGGGTGGCCTTGGTGCTTGGCATCGTGGAGGGCACATGCTCATGCATGCAGAGGGCCAGGGGCTTGGCCTGGTCTGCACTGGGCAGGGCCCCTCAGAGGTGGACACCGATGCTCTGAGCCTCCCCCAGCGTTGCCTGACCGCCCCCCAGCAGGGCTCAGGCCACCTCCTGTGGGCCATCCGGCTGCTCCAGGACAGAGGTCTATTCTCCCATCCCCACCGCCTACCTCCCAAGGCACGTGGGCCACACCTAGCCAGGTGGCCCCCATGGTCCTCCAGGCCACAGCTGCAGCCCAGCCCAGGCACTCAGGCATCATCAGGGCCCCTGGGTTCCCAGCGCACCCCCTCCCATTGTAGGGGCTCAGCTGTCTTGAATGTGACAGGTTCAGCCTGTGGCCAGGGCTGGCCGTCACTTTATGAGCAGGACTCATGGACAGCCTGTGGCTGAGGTGAGTGGACAGTCTCAGCTGACACCGGCTACCAGTGGTGGCTATGTCAGCTCCATGCCAGCCTGAGCAGTCTCCTGCCCAGTCTCTAATGGCTCCAGAGGCTGAGCACTGGGGTTGGGGCAGGTGCAGACCCCAGGCAGGGACCTCGGGCTGGGCACCATGGGCACTTTTGTCCTGGGAGATGGCAGGGCAGCCTGCACAGAGGGGGCCTATGGGGTTTCTGACAGTGTGGGGGGCAGGGGTCACTCAGGGCTGGGCCTGCCCAGTGACAGCTTTGCCTGCCCTGTGCAGCTGGTACTTCAGCGGCATCAGCCGAACTCAGGCCCAGAAGTTGCTCCTGTCCCCAGCCAACGCCCCAGGGGCCTTCCTCATCCGGCCCAGTGAGAGCAGCCGGGGGGACTACTCACTCTCAGGTACTAGGGTGGCCCCTCACGCCCCTGTCCCCACTGAGGTACCCTGTCCAACTCCCACCAGGCTGGAACACTCCTGACCTTGGGGTGGTTGCTCCCCAGGCAGTGCCAGTCCCTTACCCCACGCCTGGTCCCACCAAGGGCCTGACAGCACCCCTTGGGGGGCACCCCACGTGTTTGCTCGTTGCTTCATGCATTCATTCACTTATTCACTCATTGACTCATCTCTCTGCTCATCCATCCATCCATCCATCCGCCCATCCACTCTTCCTCCCCGCTTCCCTCCCTTGCTCTTAGACACGCGTCCACTAAGTACCCGCTGAGCACCCCTCTGCTCCATGAGCACTGTTGGCAGGAGCCCCACCCCCGACCCCTCACTGCTGCTCTGGCCTCCAGCTGCCCCCACTCCCTCCCTCAGTACGAAGCTCCCGCCATCTCTGGGCCTGCAGGCCCCGGGAGGGGCGTGGTGGTCCCCGGGTTGGGGTGGCGCAGGGTCTGGGGCATGGCGTCCATGTCTGCACCCCCCCCAGTCCGGGCCCAGGCCAAGGTCTACCACTACCGCATCTCCACGGCGGCCGATGGCGGCCTCTACCTGCAGAAGGGCTGCCTCTTCCCCAGCCTGGAGGCGCTGCTCACCTACTACCAGGCGCACTGGGACTTGATCCACAACCCGCTGCTGCAGCCCTGTGTGCGCCAGGTGGGCTGTCCCCGCCCCGCCGCCTGCCCCTCGCTGGGCCAGGCCCACCCGGGGGGGGGGGCTGGGACCCCATACCTGCCGCACCCTCCTGTACACTCTGCCTGGGGCCCTGCCCGGGTGGGGTCTGCTCTCACAGGCGTCCTATCTCTGCCTCTGGGGAGGGCCGGGTGGGGGTGAGGGGTGCCCAGCTCTGCAGGGCGGAGGGGAGGGTGGCAGGGGGTGGTCAGCAGCTGGGTCCCCTGCCCCAGCCAGAGCCAACAGCGTTGAGCATGTGCTGGGCAGAGGTGCAGAAGCCTGGCCCCCACAGGACACAGGCAGAGGCACTGAGTGCACCCCACCCCGCACAGCAGCCCCCCGCGCAGGACGAGTGGGAGCGGCCGCACTCCGAGTTCACCCTGCGGAAGAAGTTGGGCGAAGGCTACTTCGGGGAGGTGTGGGAAGGCCTGTGGCTCGGCTCCGTGCCCGTGGCCATTAAGGTCATCAAAGCAGGTGGGTGAGGCTGTGCCTGTCCTGAGCCCGTGGGCCCTGGGGGTGGGGATGGGGGTCCTGAGCGGAACCCTCTCCCGCAGCCAACATGAAGCTCGCTGACCTGGCCCAGGAGATCCGGACGCTCAAGAGCCTGCAGCACGAGCGCCTCATCCGGCTGCACGCCGTGTGCTCCGCCGGGGAGCCCGTGTACATCGTCACGGAGCTCATGTGCAAGGGCAGCCTGCAGGCCTTCCTGGGCAGTGAGTGCCGAGTGCCCGCGCGGCCGCCACCTGCGGGCCCCAGGCGTGGTGACACCTGCCCCCTTTTCAGAACAGCCTTCATTGCTGGAGGCGGGGTTTGCCAAGGCCCAGGGGCTGCCGTGTGCTCCGGCCCTTGGCCTGGGGATGCCTGGGCCTTGTGGAGGGACACTCATAGCACTTGAGGTTCCAGGCTGGGGTGGGGGGTGCAGGCAGGGACCGGCTCATCTGGGTCCCCAGCCCCTGAGCAAGGTCAGCGTGGACCCAGCCCGGCCCCATGAGCCCCTTCTCTGTTTGGCCTTACTCTGTCCCTGGCTTCTGTAGGGGGCTCTGGCAGGTGACAAGGAGCAGCTCTCTGTCTGGGGCTGCGCAGTGCCCACTGCAGCCTTGGAGGGTGGCACTGCTCTCACCCCATCTCAGAGATGAGGAAACGGGGAGCGACTGGGAAGGTGCCGGCCCCTGACCGTCGGCCCGCCCCGCAGGCCCCGAGGGCCGGGCCCTGGGCCCGCCTGTCCTGTTGGAGTTTGCCCGCCAGGTGGCCGAGGGCATGAGCTACCTGGAGGAGAGGCACATCGTCCACCGGGACCTGGCCGCCAGGAACGTGCTGGTGGGCGACGACTTGGCCTGCAAGGTGGCCGACTTTGGCCTGGCCCGGCTGCTCAAGGTCAGTGCTGGCCCCAGCTGCTGACCCTACACAGGGTACTGGAGTGGCCGGGAGGGGGGGTGCCACTCCGCCTGCCCACCCCAGTGTCCCCTCACCAGGACGACATCTACTCCCCGAGCAGCGGCTCCAAGATCCCCGTCAAGTGGACCGCGCCGGAGGCAGCCAACTACCGCGTCTACTCCCAGAAGTCGGACGTCTGGTCCTTCGGAGTGCTGCTCTACGAAGTGTTCACCTATGGCCGGGGTCCCTACGAAGGTGCGTGGGCCGCCCAGCCGCAGCCTGAGGGACGAGGCCCTCCTTGCTGCGGGTGCGTTGCTCACCCTGCCAGGGGGACCGGGCCTCCAGACTGCCGGCTTGGCAGGGTCTGGCGGGGGGCGGGGGAGTCTCCGCGTGACCCCCCGGGGCAGGAGCCGGGCCGCGCCTGCCGGGCCCCTCTCACCCGCGCCCTCTGCAGGAATGAGCAACCACGAGACGCTGCAGCAGATCGCCCGGGGGTACCGGCTGCCCCGCCCGGCCGCCTGCCCCGCCGAGGCCTACGAGCTCATGCTGGCGTGCTGGCAGGGCAGCCCGGAGGAGCGGCCGGCCTTCGCCGAGCTGCAGGAGAAGCTGGACACCCTGCACAGGCGGCTCCGGCCCTCCCTCACGTGACCCGGGACGCGGACGCGGGGTGGGCGGGGCCTGGCCCCTCCTCCCTGCAGGGCCCCGCCCCCAGGATGACGTCTGCCGTCAACGCTGTGAGGGCCGTAGGGTCTGAACTGCCCCGGCCACGACCTCACGCGCGGACACGCGTACGTGGGTGCACACGAGGCTGACACCCACTTGAGAGGGGAGGAGGTGGTGTCCTCCGCCCCGAGGACCCTGGCGGGTGGGGGGTCAGCAGAGGAGACTGGGAGGAGCCTGTGCTTTGGCCTCAGGAAAACTGTGGACAGAGAAGCCTGGGACGAGGTCCTTCCTGCCTGCGCCTGCGGCCGTCCGCCCTCCAGCCTCCAACTCCCGCCCAAGGTTAAGAGTAGAGATGTGCCTTCCCAGCTTTCTCCAAAGTCCTGCCCGGGCCTTGGCGCCAGGGCTCCCAGCAGATCCCAGGCATGGTCCCTCATGGCACAGGCTAGGCACAGCCACCACCCCCCACGGGCACACCACTGCCTGTGCCACCGTGTGTGTGACCCTGAGTGACCCTGAGCATGACCCTGAGCATGACCCTGAGTGAGTACAGGGAGGAAACACTCAATAAACAGGTACGGACTGACTCAGACGCAGCGGTGTGTCTCACACGGGCCTCAGCCTCCAGGACCAGAGCCCAGGCTGGAGCGGATGGGGGCCCCCCAGCTGGTCCATCACGGTGCAGGGGCACGGGTCAGACCACAGGGAGGTCAGGCTGGTGGCCCTTTTGGGGGGTGGGTAAGCCTCACGATTGGCTCTCTGAGGATGGGGTGAAGGTCAGGGCGGTGGCCAGCGTCTGTACTCAGTGGTGCAGGGTCCGGGGGCAGCCAGCTGTGCAGCCAGGCAGGGGTGGAGGGAGGATGCCATGGGACATGGACAACAGGGTGACAACAGCTCCTGGGAAACAGACACCGCACTTCCCACTGGGCTGACTCCAAGCACAGCTGGCGTCACCCAGCACGGAGCCAGGCAAGCAGCGCTGGTCCGTTCGCTGCTCGGCCGTGGCCACCAGGTACTGCAGGTGAGCAGATTGGGGGGGGGGGGGGATGTGCAGCTGGGGTCTGTTCGGGCTGCCCGACCCCCACCTTCCTAGAGGCCCACACGGACAGCTGTGCCCCAGAAGGCTGTGAGGACAGAAGGAGCAGAGGTGTGCACTGCTGCCCTCAGCCCAGTGATCCTGGGGGGGACCATGCACAGTTTAGGGTCACCTTTCATCATGACCACTGGTCCTGCCTGTGGGGGAGGGAGCTGGGGTCACTGCTCAGAGAACAGAGGTTGCATGGGGCTGGAGCCATTGTGGGGTACAGGCTCCCTGATGGGGAGGCCGCTGGGGGCGTCGCCGGTGGGGGTAGTACAGAGGAAGGAGGCACTGCAGGGCCCAGATCGGCGCGGCTGTGGGTCAGGGCCGAGCAGGGACAGGGTGGGACGCCAGGGTGAGACCTCCCTGACCCGGACGGTTGGCAGAGGCAGGTTTGGCCTGAGCTCTTGGGGACCCTGGCCCACTCCATCCTCTCCTGGGAGAGGCTAAGGCTGGCTCAGGTGGGTAGGTCTGGGGTCCCCAGAGGGTGAGGGCTCAAGCCCAGCTCCCCTGGTCCTCAGGACTGAGATGCTCCGGCCACTACTAAGGGCTCCCCGTTGACTCAGCGCAGTGGGGAGTGGGGGGAGGGCTCGTCAGGTAGCTGGAGTCCCAGCGGGGAAGACATGTGGTGGGCCTGGCGACACCCCGAGAGGCAGGTGTGTGTGGGGGTCAGCCTGGATGTGTGCCCAGCCACACGCAGGACAGGTTTGCGCTCCGGAGCCTCGGGGAGGGGCCGGGCGCTCAGTCTCGAAACTTGCTTCCCGGTGTGGCTCGGGCAGCACCTCAGGCACGTCTGTCTGTCTGTCTGTGCCCAGTGACACACGAGGTCCCCTGGATGTGGGCTCGCCGCCTAGCCGACCCTGTCCCCACATCGGTCACAGCTGAGCTGGGCTGCCCAGAAGCGCCCTGCGACCCCTGTCCTTCCTCTTGAGGTGGGGTAACTGGTGCCAGTGAAAGGGACTGTCCCACTGGCGGGGCCCAGTGGTCATTTGTCCTCCCAGTCCTCCTGTCCCCACACAGAGTCCCTGGCTCCCTCTCTCAGGCAATGGCCAGAAGACCCCAGGCCATGCCCCGGGCCCCTTCCTGTCTCCCGGAGACCGGTGGTCGGGCC
Organism: Lyroderma lyra; assembly: GCA_004026885.1. NCBI lineage: Eukaryota > Metazoa > Chordata > Mammalia > Chiroptera > Megadermatidae > Lyroderma > Lyroderma lyra. Next base: position 154,452 of record PVJL010002350.1, on the reverse strand, counting down.
TCCGCGGCCACTGGGCTCCTCGCTGTGCTAGGGGGGTGCATGAGGTGGGTCCCGGGGGTGAGAAGGTCACGTGGGAACTGCACTGCGGGGAGGGAGGCCGCGTCCACCGGGGCTTCCTGCCAGCGGTGTCTCTGCTGAGGGCCTGGAGTCCGTCAGCCACGGCCCGGGCCCAGCAGCCCCTCCAGGTCTGGGAAGGGAATGACCTGTCCATGAGCCTCAGTCCCTCCCCTCTATCCCACAGTGACGGTGGGCCCCAGGAGGCCCCATCCGACTGACTCCTGGTCAGTGTGCCCTTTCTCCCCGGGGCTGAAGTCCGGTCATGTGATCACTTGGCCGGTGCCCAGACTGGGGGCTCTGGTGGGTAGGAGGGCAGGTGGGGACTGCCAGGCCCTCGGGGTGGGGCCCAGGTGCCAGGAGAGGCTGCCGCCTTGTCACAGGCAGTGGGCTGGCTCCCGGGCTGGGCGGGGGTGGCCCGTCAGGGTTGGCCTGCCTGCCAGGACACTCACAGCCAGCTCGGTGACAGGCGGGGAGGCCAGGTGGCCCGGTCCTGCCACCACAGCGGCCATGGTGTCCCAGGGCCAGGCTCCCCTGAGCCCCACGTACGTGGGCCTCTGGGACTTCGAGGCCCGCACAGACGAGGAGCTGAGCTTCCGGGCAGGCGACCTCTTCCACGTGGCCAGGAAGGAGGAGGAGTGGTGGTGGGCCACACGACTGGATGCGGCAGGCCGGACCCTGGGCCAGGGCTACGTGCCCCACAACTACCTGGCCGAGAAGGAGACGGTGCAGTCTGAGTCGTGAGTGTCCCTGCGCCCCCTGCGAGGTGCCCCCCACTCCCCAGGGCTCATCCGTGCTCAGGGCAGGGCTGCGGCGGGACAGAGCTCTGCCCTGCTGGGCTGGGTGGGGCTGAGGGAGGGGCAGGGGTGCTGCACAGGCCAAGGAGCATGGGGGCTCGAGCTCCACACGCTTGTGCCCCCCAGTCGGAACCGGACCCCGCCATCCTGGCCCCGGCAGTGCTGACCAGGCTTTCACTGGGTGACACCTGGGGATGGGGGTCAGTGGAGGTGTGTGGCCCCTCCCCCACGGTGGTGCCAGGACCCAGAGAGGGCAGCAGGCCAACAGGGATGGGGTCCTCACGGGAGTCCCAGGCAGGACTGCGCTTTTGGAGAGCCGAGCTTCCCTGGAACCACCTGGACAACCGAAACCCGATGTGTGACCTACTTACAGGAAGAGGAAGGCCATTGCGACATGCCCTTCGGGCGTGGGCTGCGGGCATCTGCTGCCCGCACGCACCCTTATGGCTGCCCCGTCGGGCAAGGTGGCTCCCGGAGGCCATGGCCACCCCAAGGGGGCTGGAACCACAGGGGCAGCTGCCTGCCATGGGCGTGTCCCCCGCCGCCTGAGGGGGCTCCTCTGAGCTTCTGGGGGCTGAGGCAGCAGGAGAGGCGCCCCTCAGCCTGCCTCTGCTGCCGGGTCCCAGTGTCCTTCACCATCCACCCCTGGGCACCAGCCACGTGCTGGGATCCCACCTACTGAAGGGTATTGAGCAGTCAGCAAGGTCAGCTAGAAAAGGACAGCTTCAGAGGCAGGGGTCCCATGATGGGCATACGCAAGGTGGGCATGGCTGGAGGGGTGGCCAAGGCCTGGAGAGCCAGCAAATTCGAGGATGGGGAAAGGGGCAGGTGACGCAGGGCTGGGCGAGGGGAGAGGGGGGCTGGTCTGGGTGGGCGTGGGCCCAGGGCTGTGTGCAGGGCCCATGTCCCGTGGTACCAAGGGCAGAGCAGCTGGCTCCCAGGTCACTTGGGACCTCACAGGTCCCGCCCAGGGTGCCCGTGCCCCGGCGTTGGCTGCTGGTGTGAGTGTGTGAACGTGAGCGTGCAAATGCGTGTTGGATGCAGAACACGTGTGCGTAACTTGCTGCTCGGATGCCGACCCCGAGTCCCAGTGTCTGTGGGCCGGGTCACAGAATGTGGCCACAGAATCACAGGACAGTGTGGTCCCACGGGTTGAATGGCACGTCCCTGGGATGCGGTGTCACTGACCCCCTCACAGGAGACCTCGGGCACGGTGACGGGAGGTGCCTGCTCCACAGCCCTTGCAGGTCACCTCTCCTGGTTCCCGGAACTGCCACTGGGACATTTGGGGCCTATGATGAGCAAAGAGAGGGCCCGGGGCGGTGGCAGTATCGGGGCAGCGGCGGACTCAGCGTGGGCTCTGGACCCCCTCCAGGTGGTTCTTCGGCCGCATCTCGCGCTCTGAAGCCGTGCACCGCCTGCAGGCCGGCGGCAGCGCGCCGGGGGCCTTCCTGATCAGGGTCAGCGAGAAGCCAGGCGCCGACTACGTGCTCTCCGGTACGCCCTGCGCGGCCTGGGTCCCCTTCCCGCGCGCTCCCGCGGAGGCCCCCTGCACCGGGCTGCCCCGCCCCGCAACCGCCTGAGGCCCCGCAACCGCTCGAGGCCCCGCCCACTCTGGCGGTGTCCCTGGGTCCTGGGTTTTCTCCTCAGAGGTGGGGGCTCACGCGCGCCCCGCCCCCGCCCGTGCTCTGCCTCCAGTGCGGGACCAGCGGGCCGTGCGGCACTACAAGATCTGGCGGCGGGCCGGCCGGCTGCACCTCCACGAGGCCGTGTCCTTCCCCAGCCTGTCCGAGCTCGTGGAGCACCACAGGGCCCACGGCCTGGCCCACGGCCTGGCCCACGGCCTGGCCCACGGCCTGCGGCTGACCGCGCCCTGCCTCAAGGTAGGCCCCCGCCCACACCGGAACCCTGCCCACCTGCAGCCCTCTCTCCTCAATGACACGGGGTGGGGCTCCGTGGTGACCCGCTGGAGGGGACTCCCCGACTCCCTGGAGGCTGGGGTCCTAGAGAGGCGGGCTTGGGGTCAGCAGGGAGGGGCAGGGGCCAACCCTGCTTTGCCCGGTCACTCTCACCGCTGGGCTGGGACAGATGACTGGTGTCCTGGCCAGCAGCTGAGTTTTGTCTGAGGGGCCCCTGGGCCTCTGTCACCGGCCCAGAGCAGGCGGTGAGGGTGACACGTGTTTGCAGGACACAGCAGGGGGCAGCCACTGGGAGAGCCTGGCCTCCTGCAACCCTGGGACCCCCACCTACACTTGAGGGCTGCGCAGGGGCTCCCCCTGCTGGGGCCAGAGGGAATTCCTGAAGGGTGGGCTGAGTGATGAGCCAGCACCCCTCCCTGGCCTGTGTCCCCCAGAACGAGCCGGAGACCCTGCCCCACTGTGCCGACTGGGAGAGCCCCCGCGAGGAGTTCACACTGCTCAGGAAGCTGGGGTCTGGCTACTTTGGGGAGGTCTTCGAGGGGCTGTGGAGAGACCAGGTCCGAGTGGCCATCAAGGTGATCGCCCGAGGTGAGTGCCTTGCCCAGGGGCCCTGCCTGACCAGCCCACCCCCCCAGGCCCACCAGGGGGACTTCTGGCCTCACTCATTGGAGCTGGGGGTCAAGCCAGCCTGGGGCCCTAACGGCCCTTGGGCCACACGCTCTCCTAATCTGTGCCACATGTGGCACTTAACAGCGGTGTGGGGCGACATTTTCCTTCTGATGTACGTTTACTGTAAAAGGGAACGTTATATCCTTAATGTAAATGGACAGCGGCTGAAATGACTAGCTCTCCAGCAATCTGAAAAGGTCCCTGCACAATCTCCTTGGGAAGCAGCAGGGGGCTGGGACCCCCTCCTCCGCAGGCGTTGGCCAAATGTGGGTGCTGCTGGCGCCGGGTGAGAGCAGAGGGTGGGCAGCGTGCTGGGCACGTGGGCCAGGCTGCGTCTGCTCTGGTCTCCTGGCCTCTAGAGTGGCCGTGGCGGTCCCCACCCACTGTGCCATCCACCCGCAGACGACCTCCTGCACCAGCACACGTTCCGGGCGGAGGTGCAGGCCATGAAGAGGTTGCGGCACAGGCACATCCTGGCACTGTACGCTGTGGCCTCCATGGGGGACCCTGTGTACATCGTCACGGAGCTCATGGCCAAGGGCAGCCTGCTGGAGCTGCTGCGCGGTGAGTGGGCAGTGGGTGGCCCATGGTCTCCCCCCGGGGGAGGGAGTGACCCATGCTCGCTGGAGGGAATGGGAGAGACCCGTAAAGAAAGAAAATCCCCAGTCACTCCCACACCAGGCACAGGACGGCCAGGGACCTTGGATGCCTTGTCAGGCCTGTCCTGGTTAAGACACGTTTCAAGTGTCTTGTGATAAATGTGCCACCCATTAGGAACTGGAGGAAATACAGGAAAGCACAAACACAACACGAAAAGCCGGTCCTGGTGCCTACGCCCCCCAGCCAAGTGAGGCCATTTCACTACCACGCCCGGCGCCCCCCCAGCCTCCCAGCACGCAGGCTGGGCTCTGCCTGCCTTTTCCTGGAAGGGCCGTCCCTCCTTCTGGTGTTCGAATGCACACACACCCGTGCACACCCACGCAGTCACAGAGGCAGTCACACACCCGTGAACACCCACGCAGTCACACAGGCGGTCACACACCCATGCACACCCATGCAGTCACACACCCGTGCACACCCGTGCACAGTAACCTGTGCAGTCACACACCCATGCACACCCGTGCACAGTACCCCGTGCAGTCACACACCCGTGCACACCTGTGCACAGTACCCCGTGCAGTCACACACCCGTGCACACCTGTGCACAGTACCCCGTGCAGTCACACACCCGTGCACACCTGTGCACAGTACCCTGTGCAGTCACACACCCGTGCACACCCGTGTGCACACAGGCGGTCACACACCCACGCACATCCACGCAGTCACACAGGCGGTCACACACCCGTGCACACCCGTGCACAGTACCCTGTGCAGTCACACACCCGTGCACACCCACGCACACAGGCGTTTGCACACCCGTGCATGGTACCCTGTGCAGTCACACACCTGTGCGCACACACACACACACACACAGGCAGTTGCATACCTGTGCACAGTACCCTGTGCAGTCACACACCTGGGCACACACACACACACAGAGGCAGTTGCATACCTGTGCACGGTACCCTGTGCAGTCACACACCCGTGCACACTCATGCACACAGGCGGTTGCACACCCGTGCACGGTACCCTGTGCAGTCACACACCCATGCACACCCACGCACACAGGCGGTTGCACACCCATGCACAGTACCCTGTGCAGTCACACACCTGTGCACACCCACGCACACAGGCGGTTACACACCCATGCACAGTACCCTGTGCAGTCACACACCCACATGTGTCTCACTGACTGAGGCGTCAGCTGCAGTTAAGCCACACACTTCATTTAACACACAACCAGACAGTTGCTGCGGTGTGGAGGGGGCGAATGCAGCCGTTTCAGAGAAGCAAAACCAGGAAGCAATGTCTTTGCAGCATGAGTGACACCCCAGAGTAGCTTGTGGCACCTTCCCGAGGTGTAAATAACACTGTGACAGACGTCCTGGGAATTAACCCCAGGTTCCCGCAGCTTCGGTGCAGGTCCCCGGAAGGGCCTCGGGGGCTCCACTGTCCAAACTCTCCATCGTGCTGCCCGCCCTCTGCCCCAGCCCTCCCAAGCCCAGGAGCCCGTAGAGCAGGCAGCAGAGGGGACGCGGCCCCGGCCAGCCGTGCTGACCCTGGCCCCTCTGCCCATGCAGACTCTGATGAGGAGACCCTGCCTGTCACGGACTTGTTGGACATCGCGTCACAGGTGGCCGAGGGCATGTGCTACCTGGAGTCACAGAACTACATCCACCGGGACCTGGCTGCCCGGAACATCCTCGTTGGGGAGGGCAACCTCTGTAAGGTCGGGGACTTCGGGCTGGCCAGGCTCATCAAGGTACGGCCCTCGGGGGGCGGTGAGCACCTGGGAGTGGCACTGGGGTGCCCATGGGGGCCCCACGCAGGCACAGGGAGCTCCGGGCTGCAGCTCTGCTGGGTGGGATGCAGGCCGTGGGGGCAGAGCTTTGCCCTCTGGGCCCGGGGGGCTGCTGGCGGGGCCTTGAGAGCTGGAGGGGAGGGTCCAGGAGCCACAGGAGGGAAGGGAAGCTGTGGTGGTCAGCGCAGGAACCCAGAGGCGGGGGAGGGCCCGAAGTCTCCGCAGGGAGGGTGGGCCTGGTGCCCAGCGTCCCTGGCCGTGGGGAGAAGCAGGCGCCCATCCTTACTCGCTCACTCGGTGCCACGACCTCAGCTTCTGGCGGCTCGGCACCAGCGGGGGGACAGGAAGGGGTGTGGGCTCAGGGCAGGCATCTCCCCAACTGCCTCTGCACCTGAGTGTTTTTTTTTTTTTATGGAGAATGTGCAAGACAAACGCAGACGCACCTGAACGCATCTGTGGGCTCTGCCACCGCTGTCACTGTCCCACCTGGGCCCCTCTGACATGACCCCGACTCCCCAGCTCTGCCCACCTGCGTCTCCTTTGCACCCACATGGCCCGGGGATGCCCAGCTCCCAGGTGGACAGCATCTCCCCCTAGTGCCCACCACACTCAGTCCCTGTGGGGAGGCCACTCGCCTGCCCCGCGGCCAGCACCCCCAGTGCGTGTCTGCTTGCAGGAGGACATCTACCTTTCCCATGACCGCAACATCCCCTACAAGTGGACAGCCCCCGAGGCGCTGTCCCGAGGGTGCTACTCCATCAAATCGGACGTCTGGTCCTTTGGGGTTCTCCTCCATGAGATCTTCAGCAGGGGTCAGGTGCCCTACCCAGGTACTGGATGCCCGTGTCACCGGCCGTGGGCAGGGTGGGAGGGGAGCTGTCGCCTGGATGCCATTCTGAGTGCCCACTGTCCCAGGGAGGTGCATCACAAGTGAGTGGGACACGGAGGTGGGGCGGCAGGTGATGGGCCAGGGGGAGGGCAGGCAGGCACTGGCAGCCGCATGCTGCTCTCCACAGGCATGTCCAATCATGAGGCCTTCCTAAGGGTGGAAGCAGGATACCGCATGCCCTGTCCCCCGGAGTGCCCGCCTACTGCCCACAGGCTGATGCTCGCGTGCTGGCACAGGGACCCCGAGCAGAGACCCTGCTTCCCAGCCCTGTGGGAGAAGCTCTCCACCGTCACCAGGTACGAGAGCCCGCTTTGAGTGCGGGCCCGCCTGGAGCCAGGTGTGCGTCCAGCCGGGCCACTGTCCAGGGGCCATCTGGGGGCTGAGGCTGCCCTTCCAAGACACCAGCTCCTGAGTGTGAACCTTTCCCAGCTGACTCCACTCCGGAACCTTCCAGGAGTGGACCTGACCCTGGTGATGACCAAAGTCCACCAGCTCGGCCGGGACCCAGACAGTGTATGGTTGGGACCCGGGTCCTGGCCATGTTCTGCATCACCTGGCCCCTTCCTGTCCCTGGATTTGGGGACGGAATCCCCTGCACACTGCTGCACACAGGGGCCCCCTTGTGCTGGGGCGCTGCTGTCAGTTACCTTGGAGCCAAGGCCACTGTCCCTGACTTCCTGCCTTGCCACCAGAGGCTCTGGGGGCCCTGTCTGGACACTGTAGCCAGAAAGACTGTGTGGGCTCAGTCTATCCTTAGGGGCACCTACCTACCCACCCCAGGTCTATCTGAGGAGGTGGGATCACGGCCCCACCTGCCAGCCTAGCACTGACCACCAGCCCTGGGACCACCGGGGAGCCCAACTGAGGCCACCCCAGTCTGCCTGCACACACCCAGGGAAGGCAGGACCAAGGCTGCCACTGTGGGGGCCACAAGCCTGCCCTTGCCTTGGAAGGATTCACGGAGCTATCCACAGCGGAGCTGGGGTGGGGGGCAGGAGAGGAGGGCTCCCTCAGGCCACCTGAGCCCCACCCAGCAGCCAAGTGTAACCCACTCTCCTCAGAACCCCCCTCACCACCCACAAGCCCCCAGCTACTAAGCTGCTCGTCCCTGGCCCACAGACCTGGGTCAGTTTTTGGTCACTAGAAGCATGTGGACATGAGGCAGGCAGATGACACCACCCCCCCACCCTGACCCCCAAAGCTGGGCTGCCTGGGCCAGGCACCTGATCCCCCGGCCCCACCCCAGCCCAGTGTATTCCACAAGGGAGGCTAGCAGACATGGTAGAAGGTGCTGGGGGACAGCACGGCCCAGTGCTTGCCCCCCGACAGCCTTCGTCCCATCCCCTCCCCCACTGGTGTCGAGAGGGGCCTCATCAAGGTCCTTCAAGGGTTACTGGGTACCCCCAGCTGATGTTCCCAAACCCACAGTGGCCAAGGGGCCAGGGGCCGAGCCCCCCACAGGGCTCCAACCACAGTGGCTCATCCCATTCCTGGGCTGCCTGCGCTCCCAGGTGTCCCCTCTTCTCAGGTACCAGGCTCCACACTCAACGGAGGAGCTCACGGGCGTGGGGGAATCTGAGCCCAGCCTCAGAGGCAGCCCCCCAGCAAGGAGCCCCAGAGGCAGGGCCGGCTCCCACTCCCACCAGGGAGGGAGGAGGCCGAGAGGAGTCTGACCCCTCCTCCCTCAGTCCTCCGGACACAGCTGGACACACAGCTTGCGCACCATCTGGCTGTTGGCTGCTGTTTATTTGCCACTCGGTGCAAGGCACTCGGTTATGGGTTGTTGGGGAGGCTCACGTGTGGCTTGGATGGTCAAGAGCAAGGCTCTCCAGTTCCTTTTTGGTGTTTTGCTGTTTTGATATAAAAGAACTCAACTGCTTCTGCTTGCTGCAGCCTGCCTAGTGGGGGGGGAGGGGAAGGGGGAGGGCTCAAGAGAGCCTAGCGCCTCTGGAAGTCTGGTGGCTGGTGGGTGCCAATCAGGATGGGGGCCCAGCGTTGGCTTTGCTGGGCTGGCCACCAGGCTGCTTCCTGGTGGCATCCAGAGCCAGGTCACAGGTGATCATGCTGCCCGAGGCCTGGGGAGACTGTGCGCTGTGGGGGACAGTGTGGTCAGAAGCTGCTTCGGCCCACCCCACCTCCCATGCTGGCCCCCAGGAAGGAGCACTCACTGCTCTGGGGACTCCAACACTGTGGCCATGAACGGGAGAGTGGACTTCCCGAAAAAGAAGCTGGCCCACCAGTGACCCGGGTCAGCCTTGGGGAGACCTGCGGAAGAAAGTGGGGTCATGGAGCTGCTGCCCACTCCTGGGTTACCACGGGCGTCCCCGAGACTGAAGGACAGTGGCCCTGCACTCACCCGGGTGGTGGGGGATGGCTTCCCCAGCGCACTCGGCACTGGCACTGCCGCAGGAGCTGTTGCTGGAAGTGGAGCCCAGGCGGCCTGGAGGAGAGGCGGGTCAGCTCCAGTCCCTCGGCCCACTCCCCACCCAGAGAGCAGTTCTGCAGCAGCTGGCGCTGACCCAGTGGCGCGGGGGAGCCCTGGTCTCAGTTGTGGGGCGAGGGGCTTACTCACGCCGGTAGTAGTCGTGGGTGGCCACGAGCGAGCCGCTGGAGGGGATGGCTGCCATGCTTGCTTGCGGGCTGGTGGAAACCTGCGCACACGGGGGTCAGGAGCCCCTCTGGTAACCGGCTGTCCCTCGGGACGGGCGCTCCCGGGAGGGGCGGCCACGCTGGGTTTCTTTAACGGGCCGAGGCTTGGCTCCGGAACTCACCCACCGCATTGGGCGCACCCGGCGCGGGCGGCTCCAACCGGCCCGAACCGGCCGCGCGGGCGGAACAAAAGCGCTTTGTGCACGGGGCCGCCACCTGGGGCTCCGGGAACCGGCCAGGCCCCGCCCGGGCCTGCGGCCAGCGAACCCCGAGGCTCCGAGCCCGCCCCGCGTCCCCCGTGCCCGCTCCCGCTGCCCGCGGTGGTCCTCCGCCCCGCCCTCCGCCCCTTCCCGCCAACCCCGCGCCCCGCACGGCCCCGTCCAAGCCTTTCCTCGCGTCCCCCGGCCGCCGATCGGCCTGTCCCACCCACCGTCGCGCTCGGGGCCGCCCGCTCGACCCCACCCACGCGCCGCCCGGGCCCTCACCTCGGCGGCGACCCCTCGCGGGCCTCGGCGCACGATCACGGGTGGCGGGGACGGGGGCGCTAGGCCGCGGAGCCCATTTGCGGAGAGAAGACGGCGGAAGACCGCTACACGACGAAGACACGCAGGACGCGCACGCGCGGACGCGCCCGCTTATGTAGCAGCGCCGCGTCGCGTCACAGGGGGCGGGGCGCTCCGGCCCCTCCTCCCAGGCCCCGCGAGGCCACGCCCCCCTTGCCCGGGCTCCAGTGGGTAGGCTGTGGCTGAAGTCCAGGCCTGCAGCGTCCCTCCGACTTGGGGTGGCTCAGGAAGGGCGTCCGGGCCTGAGAATGGTTGGTGAATCGACCCCCCCTCCCCGGGCTGGAGCAGAGCCTGTCCCCTCTTCTTGGGCCCTGGGCATCCTCTCTGACAAGACCTCCGGCCGGTCCAGCCTGTCTCGACCTGTCCAGGCCCGGAGGCATCAGCGGCAGTGGACAACGGCCCCTGCACTTCCCGGTCTGGTTCTGTTGCCCACAGCCTTGGGCCGGGCCGAGCCCCGCAGGCCCAGGCTGCGCAGTGCCCCTCTCCTCTGGCCTCCACTCAGGACTCTCACTGTCACCCAGGAAAGATGGGGGGCGTCGGCTCGGCCGCACCCAGCTGTCCAGCCAGACCTGAGCCCCTGAGCGGCACGCCCTCCCCCAGCTGCGGGCGCTGGGTGGCACCCAGAAGGTGCTCTGTGCCTTGAGCCCCTCAGCCCAGTGTCTGCTGAACCCAGCCCTAATGGACTGGGTGGTGGGGAAGGCTGGGGAACCCACATCCCAGCCCCCCCAGCTCCAGCCTGCATCGGGCTGCATGCAAAGCCTGGGTGGGGAGGGGGAGGATAGGCAGAGAGGGGCGTTTATTTGGGTGGGTGGGGCTAAAGAGCAGCTGTCTGGGAAGACAGAATCCCCGTTTGGGGTGACCTGCTTGTCAATCAGGAGGCGGGCTTCCTGTCCCATGTGGAAACCAGTCCCCCCAACCCCCGACCTCCTCATGAAGGCCCAAGCCCCAGCCTCCATCTGCAGGGAGGGGAAGCTGGCTGACTGGCCGTCCCTGGTGGTTGGGAGGTGTGTGGGGTCTTCACAGGGGTGACGTGGGGAAGGTCCGGTGCCCCCTTGCTGGGCCCTCCACATCTTCAACCCCCTCAGAGACCCCTCCAGCACTCCTGGACCTCAGCCCAACTTTTCACACAGCAAATGGAGAGCCCAGGAGGGAAGGGGCCTGGCCCTTTATTGGGCTGGGCAGGGGTGGAGGCGGCCGACCTGTGACCTGGCTTGGGCAGCAGTGTGGCCAGGGGGACCCTGGAGGAGGTGCAGTTACCCTATTAACCTCCTTCACCTCCCCCATCTCTTCCTGGGGTCCCCACAGACTGGAGGACAGTTCCAGGGGCCCTCCTGGGCACCTGTCCACCTGGATCGCCAATGCGCTGCCAGGATAACCGTGCCTCACGCAGGGGTCACTCACACACGAGTGAGACACGTGACCACACAGGAGATGCGTGTTGCTGCCCTGAACCCCACTTCACAGCTGCCCACCTTCCCCTCGCATCCCCGTGAGTCCCACAGTCATGTCAGGGGGCTAATTCTGGATCATAAACATGGTGTGACTTCAGAGCAAAGCAAGTTCAGTTCTTAAGGGCTACCACCCCCTCCTCACCCACCCACCCAACCTTGGGCCTCCACGGACCGGAGGCAGCAAAGCCACATCACCGGGGGTCGTGCTGGCCGGCCAGCAGCTCTGCTCAGGGCCCCGAGCAGCTGCCACTGAAGAAGCAGCCTCGCCCTCTGGCCTCTGCCCTGTGTCAGTCCCTGACCACGTGCTGTCCTGGCACAGGCGGCAGAGCGACCCTGCTCACTGGCTGGCTGGCTGTGCGTCTGCCCTGGAGGATGGGGCCAGCTTAGGGGCCCCACTGGCGGGAAGGCCTTGCTGCTGTGGTTCCTGGCTGAGACCCATCTGTCCCTCCCTTCCTGCAGAGCTATGGAGAGCCTCCTGGGTGCCAGGCTGGGTAGGGCCTGGCTGTGCAGAGCGGGGTGAGCAGGACACCTGCCCTCTCCAGGCCCAGTCCCGCAGGCTGAGGAAGTGCCACGGCCACACTGGAGCAGGGCGGTGTGAAGGCCCTGGGGCTGCAGGGAGCCCTGGTGCCCGGCAGGGAGGTGGAGGTCTGGCCCTGCTTCCCACCGACTCCCCAAGAGTGGGCGCTTGCATGGCAGGCACAGCAGCACTCTGTGGGCGCCTCAAAGCCGGGGCCGTCCTGCTCCCCAGGGCCTTCAGGCAGTGCCGGACCCCTGGGCTGGCCCTGACGCAGCTGCCCCACCTCTGCTCCCCGTGGAGCCCGGGCCCCGGCCTCCCTGTGCACTGGGTAGCTCATGGCAGGGGGCTGGGAAGGAGGAAAGGGGGGGCAGGCAACTGGGGTCTTAACTCTGCCCCCACTGGACGGATGGAGGCTTCAGGCCCTCCTGGGAGAGTCCCGGGGGAGTTTTCAGGGGGGTCCCCCCACTGCAGCTTGGAGCTGTGGCTCCTGGGGGCGGTTTCTCCTCCCCGCACATTCCAGAGCCTGTAGGACAGGGAAGGAATCTGGGCCTGCAGGGCAGAGGTCGCCTCGGGGCCTGGCAGGCTGCCCTCCCGAGCACAGGTGGGGGCCTTGTGGGGAAGAACCTGCACGCTGCCTGCGCCCTCACCATGGCAACAGCTCCTTGCTGCTGCCGCAGGTACCAGGTGGCCCCAGACAGGTCCTGCGGCCCAGGGCAGGGGGAGGGCGGGGATGGCCTGGCTGCCCCGCCCCCCTCCGAGGGGCTGCGTGCCCCCCTCTGGGCTCCCCTCGCAGGCTCAGGTTGGCCTCCCAACCTCCCAGGCGTCCTGGGTGTGGTCGGGTGGAGTGTTTGGGGATGTGGAGTGCCTAGAAAGTCACCCCAACTCCCTGTTTCACTTGGCCCAGGGCCTGAGCACAGGGCTGGCCTGGGGGCCTAGCTGGTGTACGTGTGGCCTGTGCCCACCCGGACCCCTGCCTCCCCCCATTTAGGAGCCACGACTGTGCTTTTCCGAGGGCTCCTCTGTGCCCGGGAAGCTGCTCAGTCCTCTGGGTGCCGGGCACAGAGAGCTGGTGGGGAAGCTCGTCCCCAGGGTCCTGCTGCCCAGGTAGGCTGGGAGACAGGATGCCACACACCCTGCACAGCGGCTGTGCACTGATGCCCAGTGGTCAGAGGGCGGCCCAAGGCCCAAGGCCGGGGGCGGAACTCAGAGCTCATTCTGGGACACCGGAGGCCCAGGCTGGAGGGCAGGCTCAGCCCTGCCCTGCCCTGCCCTGTCTGGGGCCCCAGGGGCAGCCCTCTGAGGTGCCAGCCCCACCTGCTGGCCTGTCCCCCACAGGAAGGCGCTTCACAGGTGGCTGGTTATGCATCCGCAGGTTATTATTAACCGGCAGTGACATCACCGGCAGCCAATGGGAGGCGGGTTTATTTCCAGGGCTGACAGCTTGAGAACAGTTAATTTTAGCTGGATCTTCTTTCCTCGCTCCAAACCCCAGCCAGCCAAAGAGGGGGCTGCCTGTGTCTCCCCAAACTGCGGGTCGGATGGGCCTGGGGTCCTGGGAGGGCTGAGGAGGCGGGAGTCTCCCCTTTCACTGGAAGGTCAACTGCGAGGCTGCACCGGCCTTGGGCCCCCCCCCCCACGCTTGGCTGCGACGGGCCCACTGTGACGGGGTGTGGGAGGGGGCTCAGATGTGAGAGAAGGGGGGTGCGGTGAGGGGCAAGCCTGACCCAGGGTGGGGGGAAGCACAAGTGGGACGTGGCGGGCTTCTGTCCACAGGTGACACTGGCCTGGCTCAGGCCTTCCAAGCCGACTACAAGCTCTGACCGCCTCGCTCTGTGACATCGGCGCCGGGCTTGCCGCGCTGTGCCCAGCTGGCTCGGGGTCCATGGGTCTTGGGGCAGCGCTGCCTGGCACTTGGTGGACCAGCACGGCTTGGCAACTGTGGCTGTTCTGTAGGTCGTGCCGTCTTTATTCCACCTCGTATTTAGAGGTTGTCCAGTGCAGGTCGGTATCTGGTCGTGTTTGGCGCTATTCAGTAGTCACTCAGCACGAGCGGTCACCAAGTGCCACTGGGCAGTTAGTGGTGGCTTAGTGGCCCTTTGGTGCTGTGTAGCTGTTTTGCACGGTTGGTGTGCTATTAGCATATGCCTTGCTGAGTGTCACCATCCGTGTAGCTCCAGTATGTCCAGATGGCTGAGTGGCCTGGGTTCCCAGGGCCTTGCAGGGCAGCCCAGCTGGGTGGACAGCACGTCCTGGGAACACGGAGGTCCTTTGGAGAAACACCTGGGACCCCTCCCCAGGGTCAGTGGGCAGGCCCTCCGGGAGGATGCTGTGTGGCCCCCGCGCCGGCGTGGAGGGACGGGGCTCAGACCGCTGTGTGAGGGCGTCTGATGAGCACCCTCCGAGGCTGCGGGCAGTCTCTCCGGGGAAGTTGGGGGGTGCGTCCCCAGGAACCCTTGCCTCCTGCCCCCTTGGTCTGGCCCATCTCAACCTCAGCGGGTCCCAACGCCTCCCAAATCCCGGGTAACCTTCAGGCAGGAGGGGACGCATTAAATATAGAGACCAGCTGGGCAGCGGCGGGCGGGGTGGGTCTTCCCTTCTGGCCAGGCGTTTATTTTTAATTCTGGCTCCTGTTCAGGGGCATCAGCAGCACTGGAAGTGCCGGGTCATCTGTGAGCCCCTCCCTGCCTGGTCTACGCGTCTGTGGGTGGGGCAGACCCTGGGACAGCCCAACAGGTGGGCCCGGCCCTCCCTGAGAGACACTCCCCACGGGCCTGGGCGGCCTGCTGCAGCCCAGCTACTGTCCTGCCCCGTTTCCTTCCTGACCCGCGGGGGTGCCCCATGTCGGGGACCCCCACTGCATTGCCCTGGGGGAAGGGGCTGGACCACTGGGGACACACCTCTTGGAATCCCGTGTCACAACGAGGAATGAGCCGAGGGGGTCCTCTAGATCTGGCCAGGTGGGAGGCAGCCACGGGGCGACGTGATAATGCGTGAACTTGAGCTGACAGGAGGGTCACTGGGAGGCCCGTCACCTTGGTCTCCGCACAGCGCAGGGCTGCTGTCCCCCTTCCTAAAACCCATTTTGGCCACTAGCCTGGTCCGCCCAGGACCCTCAGGGACCTGCCCCCCACCCCCTGTACAACCAGAGGTCTGTGACTTGGACCCAGACCCCAGGACCCCCATGGAGAGAGTCGGGTGTCCCTACACTGAGAAGGGTCCAGGGTGGGAAACAGTCTCCAGGGGCTTCAGGGGGAGAAGGATCTGCTGACAGAACCTCGGGCCACTTGGCCAAGCTGAGGGGACCCTAGAGGCCACCTGCTACACCATGGGGCCTGGTGGGGAGAAGCTTGGCTTTGGGCCTGCTGGGATGAGCCCATGGGGCGGACACAGGGGCGGGGTCCCACCAGGAGGGCCTGTGTCCCCTGTGCCACGTCCTGGAGACACCTCAGAACGGACACCGATCCACGCAGGACCCGGTCGGACCCTGGGGAAACGCAGGCCAGACTGGCCACCCAGACCCTCTCCCCGCCTCAGGCTGTCCCTGGCCCCAGGCCCGACCTGGTCCTCTGCCCAGCGTCTATCTCTCCTGCCCTGTCCCCACCGGCCCCTGGCCCCGCGGGTCCTATCCCCCGGGGACCCCCTTTTATGTGGGAAGGGTCATCCCTCTCTTCTCCCCCCGCGTCTGTCTCGGGGTGCGCCTGAGCCTCGCGTCCCTCCGGGCGTGCTTTCTCTGTCCGCTGCCTCTAGCGGCCTCTTCTCCACGGCCCGGCCCCGCTCCCGGCGGCCTCTCCTCTCCCGGCGCCCCCGCCCCCGCCCGCGCCCGCGCCCCCTCCCTCCGGGCGCGTCTCCCTCCGCGCCTTTGCGGCGCGCTCCCTCCCCGCAGCCTCCCGCCGCGTCCCCGCCGCGTCCGCGCGCGTCCGCGGGCCCGCGGTGCCCGTACCCCCGCGTCCGCGCAGCCGCCCCGCCCGCCGGTACCGCATTGCCGTACTGCAGGGGCGCCGTGCACTGCGCCCGCTCCGTCAATAGGCGGACCCCTCCTGGAGAGATAAAACCGCGGGCGTCGGCGCCGCCGTCCCTCTGGCTGAGACCTCGGCTCTGGGTAAGGACGCTCGGTCCCCGGTCCCCGCGCCCGCCCCGCGCTGCTCCCCGGGGACTGGCCGCCCACCCCGCGCGCCCGGACCGCGGACCGGGGGTCGGTCCCCCGCGGCGGCGAGGCGCAGGGCGGGGGCCCCGCGGGGGCGCTTGTTTACTCGGCGGCGGCTGCGGCGGCGGCGGGGGCCCGTCTCCTGGGCGGTGGCGATCGCCCAGCTGCTGTGACCTTGGGACCACCCGGAGTCCTGCGGGTTTGGCGCGGGGGTTGGCGGTGCTGGGGGGCGGGCGGGGGCCCCCTGCGCGATTGCCCTGGCGACGGAGGAGGGGAGGGGCGGTCGGGGAGACCTGGGGGCGATGTCATTGCCCCCTCCTTTCGCCCCAGCGCTGTCCACCTGCTGTCAGCACCCTCCCCTGCACCGTCTGCGCCCCATTTCCCTCCCCCAGCGGCCGGCCCCACCTGGGCTGCCTGGGATTGTCCACTGACCTCCAGGATGGGGCAGGGGCTGTGACCCTGGATCCTGACCAGAGGGAAGGGGGACGTGGTGCCCCCTGTCCCCACCAGCCTGAGGGCATCTCTGTCTGGCACCTGCTGAGCCAGATGCTCCCTCCTTTTGTCAGAGCAGGGACCCCCTGCCCGGACTGGGGAGGGCCCAAGCTATTCTGGGCCCCTGACCTGGGCATGCATCTCTGTGGGAGCTCTGGCCCAGCCTGTGTCCCCTGGTGCCAGCCGGCGGGCAGGGGCGGAGGAAGATGGCGCTGTCCTTGCTTGAGGAGGGGAGAGGGGAACACTGACCGCAGCTGAGCCCAGCGACTCTGTGGGTGGGGGTGGGGTGGGGTGGGGTGCTGCAGCCAGCCCACCACTCCCGGGAGGGAGCACGCATGGGGGACAGGGCAGTGGGGAGCTGGGCAGGGTGACTCATCACCGGGCTCCTGACTGGTCATGGGGCTCACCCAGCCTGGGTTTCACGGTCTCTCTTCCTGCGGGCGGGCTCTGGGGGCACGGCGCCCAGATACTTACAGCAGGTTGGACTGTTCGGGCTTCGGGCTGGCCACCTGGCTCAGCTGGGGCCGGCACAGGCTGGGGAGGCGGCTCTGCCCTCCCCACCGAACGTGGGGGCCAGGTCTGTGGGCAGAGCCGTGGTGTCAGCCGTGGGAGGCTGTGTCTCTGTGGGGCGTCCCTCTGAGGCTCTCCATCCCCTGCCCCCGGGCCCCAACCCACAGAATCACTGCTCAGCACCCCCCGCCCCGAGCCAGAGCAGCCCAGGTCGTGCAGCGCCCCCACACCCCAGAAGAATGGGCAAGGAGAAGACCCACATCAACATCGTGGTCATCGGCCATGTGGACTCCGGCAAGTCCACTACGACTGGCCACCTCATCTACAAATG
Organism: Lyroderma lyra; assembly: GCA_004026885.1. Classification (NCBI taxonomy): domain Eukaryota; kingdom Metazoa; phylum Chordata; class Mammalia; order Chiroptera; family Megadermatidae; genus Lyroderma; species Lyroderma lyra. Next base: position 137,066 of record PVJL010002350.1, on the reverse strand, counting down.
CGGGGGCATCGACAAGAGGACCATTGAGAAGTTCGAGAAGGAGGCGGCTGAGGTGAGCCCCGGGGTGGGGGCCCCCCACCTCCCCCTGCCCTGCAGGGACGGCTCGCCTTCCCCGGGCCTGGGGCACGGGGCTCACCGCATGTCGGAGGGCCCCGGTGGCAGCGGCGTGGGGGCAGCGGGTGGCTGCCCTGCGGATGTGCTTGGTGGGGGGAGGTGGGCCGGCCGGCTGGATGGGGCCCAGGGTTGGGGGTGGCCTGGAAGCTGTGTTGCTGCCCCGCACGGGTCCCCAGAAGGCTCTGGGGCTGTCGCCGTGGTATCAGGAGCCCTGGAGCCTGTCTCGAGTGCCCCCCAGGGCTGGGTTCTGGCGACCCCAGGACTGAGGCATGGGGCCGGAGATGGCACTGCCCTCGCTTGTCCCAGGGCTGGGCCAGGACTCAGGGCAGCTATTAATAGCTGCTTGATGGGCAGCGCGCCCATCAGCTCCATTTCCTCCTGCCGGGCTGGGGAGGGCTGCTTGTCCAGCGTGGTGCCCTTCGGGGGAGGCTCGGCTGGCTGGGGGTGTTGAGAGGGACCCCGTGGGCTGGCCTCTTCTCTCTCTCAAAGCTGCTCCTCTCAAGTGGCTGAGACCTGTGGGTGGGAAGTGGCCATGGAGTGGGGGGTCTGGTCTGTGCACCCCTCACTCCCACCCCAGAGCTCTGGGAGAAGCCACCATCTGGGGGAGCTGTGGGGGCTCTCACCTGGATGACAGAGGGCCGGGGCCCCGGGCGGGGACAGTTTTTGGCCTGGGCTGACCTTGTTCAGGGAGGGTGGGGGTGCTCTGAACTCTGTCCCTCCCTCCCCCATGCTGTGTCACCCCTTCCCCAGGGTCTGGCCTTGGGGGGAGGGCACGTGGCTCAGGTCCACCTGGGTCCTGTCTGGGTGACTCCTCCTGGCCAGGCAGCCTCGCTAGAGGGCAGAGCCCTATCCATGCACAGCCCCGGCAGGGAGCTTTGACCACCTGGGCGGTGACCACAGCTGCTGCCCTCACCGCAGCCCTGGCCCGGGCGCGGGGGTCTCGGGCGCGGGGCTCTCGCTGGGCGCCAGGAATGGGTGCCTGCGGAGGGCAGCCAGGCCTTGCTTCGCCTGCTCAGGGAGGGCGGGGAGGGGGAGGGGAGCCTCCGCGCTGCCTGCGAGCCTGGCTGGCTGCAGAAAGAGCTAGAAAGCTGGGCCCTTCCTTGCCATCTCATCCGACTTCTTTCTTTCTTTTTCCCTTAAAAGAGATCACGGGGCGGATGGGGTGTTGGTGAGACAGCCCGAAACCCAGTGGTGGTGTCGGCCTCTGGCTGAAGCAGGGACTTGGGGGGCGGGGGTCCCCACCTTCAGATAAAGGGGAGCCCTCAGCCAGGGGAGGGGCTTAAACCGCCCGGCAGCGTCTCTCCGAGAGCCGGTCCCAGGCCCTCGCGCCACCTGCGGGCGGATGCCTGAGTTGCGCCCACTTAGGCGGCCGGAGGCTGGACCAGGGGAGGCGGACAGGGCCCCCAGGCAGGGCAGGGGGGAGGTCTGGGGGTCTCTCGGAGGTCCTTGTGCCAGAGATGGGTGCCAGCATCCCAGGGTCTCAGCAGGGACCCCCCCACCTCTCGCCGGGGCCTGTCTGCTGTGACACGGGGCTCCCGTGGCCCAGGGCCCCCCCACCGCGGCCAGGCTGGCAGTGTCCTGGGCCACCCTGAGCCACGCCCCCGCCCCTCCAGATGGGGAAGGGCTCCTTCAAGTACGCCTGGGTGCTGGACAAGCTGAAGGCGGAGCGGGAGCGTGGTATCACCATCGACATCTCCCTCTGGAAGTTCGAGACCACCAAGTACTACATCACCATCATCGACGCCCCGGGCCACCGTGACTTCATCAAGAACATGATCACCGGAACGTCCCAGGTGGGCAGGGCCGTGGAGGTGGCCGGGGGCCCTGCAGGGGGCAGAGGTGCCCATTCAGGGGACGCCTGGGGGCCCTGGGGTCATCGAGGTCCAGCTGGGTCTCCTCCCCCTCCGTGCCAGGGCACGAGACCCTCACCTCTGCCACCACGCACCCCACCTGGTACAGAGCCCCCCAGAGAACCGACTCAGTGCCCCAGGCAAGGTGCCCGTTGTAGACACACAGAGAAGCCAGGATGAGGTCACTGAGATTGGGCAGAAGTGCAGACGGACAGATAGACACACAGACAGGGGCACGAGCCCCGCCACCGCCCCTGAGGTCGAGGCGCCCAGGCCGCACCCCCGGCTGACGGCCGCCTCGAGGGCCCTGGGCTGGGCCGGGGCTGGGCTCACGGGCCGACCTGCCGGGCAGGCCGACTGCGCGGTGCTGATCGTGGCGGCGGGAGTGGGCGAGTTCGAGGCGGGCATCTCCAAGAACGGGCAGACGCGGGAGCACGCGCTGCTGGCCTACACCCTGGGCGTCAAGCAGCTCATCGTGGGCGTCAACAAGATGGACTCCACGGAGCCGGCCTACAGCGAGAAGCGCTACGACGAGATCGTCAAGGAGGTCAGCGCCTACATCAAGAAGATCGGCTACAACCCGGCCACCGTGCCCTTCGTGCCCATCTCCGGCTGGCACGGCGACAACATGCTGGAGCCCTCGCCCAACGTGAGTGCCCGTGGGGTGGGCGGTGGGGCTGCTCCGACCCCTCTCCCAGGGTCGAAGGTCAGGCCGTGTCAGGGTGGGGCGCAGGGCCCCCTGGGCCCTCCTGGCCTCTCTCACCCTGGACGTGTGTGGGTGTCTGAGCCTGGTGCGGGGCCCCAGCCGCCGTGGGGTCCAAGGCTTTGGCCCCTTCCCTGGCCAGGGGCGCTCCGTGCCAGGGCCCGCGGTCAGGAGATGCCCCGGGCAGTGACGTGTCTGCGTGCCTGCAGACGGTTGGCATGGTGGTCTCTGGGTTGGGGGCCAGACTTGGCCTGTCCTGCTCTGGTGCTGCCTGGCTCTGGGGTCTGAGAGCCGCGGGGGGCGGGCGGGACGGGGCTGCACACCAGGCTCTAGTTCTGAAGTTCAGGTCATCGTCCATCAAGCCCGCTCTGAGCAGGGGGCTGAGGTGGGGGCTCTGCTTCCTCTTGCCCCCCACCCTGTGGTGTTGGGAGTGTGAGCTGAGGGTGGGGAGGGGGCCGCCATTCGGCCTCTCAGTGGCGTGAAGGGACTTAGTGTGAACAGGGGGCCGGGCGGTGCTCCCTGCCCCCCAGGCCCCTCGGGTCAGCTGCCTGCGTGCGCCAGGACTGCCAGAGAGGCCGGAAGGCCGTGGGCTGTGGGGCAGAGTGGGCGCAGGCGGTGTCTCCAACGGGCGCCTTCTTCTGCCCAGATGCCGTGGTTCAAGGGCTGGAAAGTGGAGCGCAAGGAAGGGAACGCCAGCGGCGTGTCCCTGCTGGAGGCCCTGGACACCATCCTGCCCCCTACACGCCCCACGGACAAGCCCCTGCGCCTGCCGCTGCAGGACGTGTACAAGATTGGCGGTGAGTGAGGGCGCAGGCCCCATTTGCTCTGCTGCAGGTGCCCGGCCCACCTCGGCCAGGTCTCCCCTTCAGACCCCTCTCCTGAGCCCAGGGGCCCCGCAAGGAGCTCGAGGTCAAGTTATTGCTGCCTCTCCCTCCACGCTGCCCGCTTTCGGGGGGACCATACTTCTCCCTGTCCATTCATTCACCCTCCATCCATCTGCCCACCTACTATCCATCTCTCCATCCATCATTTATCTATTCATCCATCTGTCCAGCGTTCCACTCGTTTATCCATCTATCTGCTCATCTGTCCATCCACCACCCACCATCCATCGGTCATCCATCATCCATCCATCCACTTCGTCCATCCATCATCCATCTACCCACCCACCCCACTATCCATCCATCCGTCTGTCCAGTGTGTGTCAGGCCTTCCTCCCTCCTGGTCAGTGGTCAGCCCCGTGCCAGGAGCTCGTGCCCCCGACCCCGGAGTCCCAGTCTTGTGGCAGACACGACCCACTCCAGGAATGAGAACGCTTGTTCACGAGATGACACAGAAACCACAAGCCAGTGTGAGACCCACGAGGGGCTAGAAATGTTGGGGCCTGTGTGCAGCGTGGGGGTCTCATGCTCACCCAGCACAGAGCACCGCCACTGGCCTCAGTCTCCGTCATACCGTAATGCCACATGAGCCCCCGTCACAGCCAGGAGATGGGGGTAGAGCCCCCCATACCCTGGGGCAGACCAGACACCCATTGAGCAGTCACACCAATGAAAGCAGACCTATGGGAAGTGTGGGGGCACCCATGTCCCTTCAGGGGTAGCCCCCTGGGACCAGCAGCGTCGAAGCTGGGACAGGTAATCCCAGGTGGGCTGTCCTGACCCTCTGTGACACTGGGACCTCACAAGGAGGGGCCCCAGAGAGGGGAGGGGCCCACAGTGCCTCCTTCAGGGACAGCGGCCCCTGGGGGCAGGGAAGGATCCAGGTGCAGATGGCTCTCTCCTTGCTCTGGTTCAGTCCCTTTTTCTCCTAATGGGGTCGGCGGGCCACCCCTGCTGCGCAGACCTCGCAGTGCCCCCTTGGTCCCTCCAAGCGGCCATGCCTCGCACCGGCTGGGGAGGACCAGGGGTGCTGCCCCTCACAGCCCTCTTCCTCTCGACCCAGGTATCGGCACCGTGCCCGTGGGCCGAGTGGAGACAGGCGTCCTCCGGCCGGGCATGGTGGTGACCTTCGCGCCTGTGAACATCACCACGGAGGTCAAGTCAGTGGAGATGCACCATGAGGCGCTGAGCGAGGCCCTGCCCGGCGACAACGTCGGCTTCAACGTGAAGAACGTGTCTGTCAAGGACATCCGCCGGGGCAACGTGTGTGGGGACAGCAAGTCCGACCCGCCCCAAGAGGCCGCCCAGTTCACCTCCCAGGTGGGCGGCCGTGCGGTGGCCCCGGGACCCCTCCCTGCAGGGGCGGTAACAGGGCTGTCCTCGGGGAAGTAAGGGGCTGCCCGAGGCCGGTCCGGAGAGGCCGAAGGAGGGCTGGGGGCACTCAGGAGAGGCCTGCCACTCCGGGCGTCCCCGAAGACCCACGGTGGTCCCGAAAAGGCTTTTATTGATGCGTCCTCTGTGAGACTTTTTACTCTCTGCACTTCCACTGAGCCCTCTTGGCTCACCTCTTCCCGTGAGAACGATGTTAAACGTTGGCTTCATTGAGATGTGACTGGCAGGTGAACACTGAGGTCCGATTCTGTCGTCCCCCGGCCTCGGTTCCGGGCTGACAGGACAAGCTGCCACTGGCCCTTTGGACAGTGCGCCTGCCTGGTGCTTAGCCTCATGGTTTGCCAGATGCCCAGTGAGGACCTCGGGGCCCGCTCTGCCGGGGTGGGTCCCCCGCGGGCGGACCTTCCTCCACAGTCAGCACTCTGGTGGCCTCCCCCAGTCTTTGGTGTCCTTCTGGTGCCCAGCCTGGGCACGCCTGACGGCCTCCTGCACCTCTGCCCGCAGGTCATCATTCTGAACCACCCTGGGCAGATCAGCGCCGGCTACTCGCCGGTCATCGACTGCCACACGGCCCACATCGCCTGCAAGTTTGCCGAGCTGAAGGAGAAGATCGACCGGCGCTCGGGCAAGAAGCTGGAAGACAACCCCAAGTCCCTGAAGTCCGGCGACGCGGCCATCGTGGAGATGGTCCCGGGGAAGCCCATGTGCGTGGAGAGCTTCTCCCAGTACCCGCCCCTCGGTGAGTGCAGCCCCTCCGTGTGCGCGGCTCTGGCGGCCGACCCAGGCCTGGGGGAGCACTCCAGGGGGAGGCGGCCCTTGACGTTTCTGCTGCCCCCAGAGCTTAGCAAGAGACCCACGGCATCGCGTCCAGAGCACAGGTGACCCTGCTGGGCAGGCCTGGCATGGTGTCCCCCTGTAGATGAAGGCCCTTAAGTGACTCACACACCCAAGGCCTGCAGATAGTCCAGGGGTGCGATTGGCACTGACCACCGGCCGCCAGCCGGCCCAACAACCCCCAGGTCCCCCAGGATAACGCGCACTCCTTCACGGGAGAACCGCCCCAGGCAAGGTGGCGGCCCTCGTCCATGCAGCTACAAGGGCCCCGGCGGTGCCCCACGAGGCAGGGAGGCATCAGCGCTTCGGGGCTCCTCACCTGCAGACGGGCGCCAGGCGCTTGGGCCGGGGGGCGGCGGAGGATGCTGCGCGTGCGAGTGCGCGTGCGCGCTGCATCCCGGCGCCCTCCTCTCCCTTCCCCTCCCCGCAGGCCGCTTCGCCGTGCGCGACATGCGGCAGACGGTGGCCGTGGGCGTCATCAAGAACGTGGAGAAGAAGAGCGGCGGCGCCGGCAAGGTCACCAAGTCGGCGCAGAAGGCGCAGAAGGCCGGCAAGTGAAGCGCGGGCGCCCGCGGCGCGCCCCGCCCCGGCGGCGCCGCGCCCCGCCCCCGGCCCCGCCCCCGGCCCCGGCCCCGCCCCGGCGCCCCGCCCCCCCGCCAGGCGCATGTCTGCACGTCCGCCTGTCAGAGGCTGTCCGTCAGCGACTGGATGCTCGCCATCAAGGTCCAGTGGAAGTTCTTCAAGAGGAAAAGCGCCCCCGCCGCCCCGGCTTCCGCGTCCAGCCTTCGCCACGCTCAGTGCCCGGTTTACCAATAAACTGAGCGACCCCACAGCCGTGTGCGCCTGCTGCTGGGTGGGGTGGGGGCTCTCCTTAGGACCCCCTCCCCGGGCCCCCTGTGCTCTCCCGAGCTCCTCCCCACCCAGGTGTCCCTCCAGCGTCCACCTCCCCTGTGGGGACCGGGCCAGGCGTCCTCCCGAGCTGCCCAGGTGGGCCAGGCTGCAGTGGTGGCCCAGCCCCAGAGGCCGGACGCCCAGTCCAGCTGGTCTGGGTTGCCATAACGAGGCTCGGGGGGTGCACCCGTGGGGCCATCCGGGACAAAGAATCAGTCACTTCAGACCTGCAGGGGGGCTGACTGGGGGGGGCCTCTGAGAACCGGATGAGTGTGAGGCTCCTCCCCCACGTGTGATTGTCTCACACACCCGCCGTCCGTCACCTGGGTTCCCCGGGCGGCCATGCCCTGGCAGCCACGTCTTAGTTCCCTCCCAGGTGGGTCCCTGGTGGCTGGAGGCCATGTCTGTGTTGCTCCTCGGCTGGGCCCTCGGCATCCTCGGGGACTTGATCCCCAGAAACCCAGAACACGTCCTAACTGTGGTCAGCACTCCCTGCCCAGCCACTCCTGCTCCGGGCAGCAGCCCCCAGCCTGGGCCACGTGGAGCAGCAGAAGGAGCTGAGGGCGCTGAGCAGACCCCTGAATGTGCTCACGGGACCACACCTGCCTGCATGTGTTCTCATGTGGGTTGCTGTGACAGGTGGCCTCAGGGTGGCAGTCCAAAGTCAGCGTCACCAGGACAAAATCAAGGTATCAGCAGGGCCTGGCTCCCTCTGGGCCCTGAAGGAGTGGCCACTCCTCCCTCATGCAGCTTCCGGTGGCTGCTGGAGTCCCTTGGCTTGTGGCCACATCACTCCAGTCTCTCTGGTCACACAGTCTGTGCGTCCCTCTGTAAGGACATGTGACAACATTGCAGGCCCACCGGGTAATCAAGAATCAGCTCCTCTCAAGGTCCTTAATTTAGCCACCACTGCAAAATCTTGGCTTGTCACATGGGTCACACACATCACAGGCCCCAAGGTTGGGCCCTAAAGTCCTTGGGGGCGTGTCCAGTCCACTGTGCTGGGTGAGCATGGAAGTGACACAGCCGGGGGCGGGCGGTGCTGCCCCCTGGAAGAGACGGGTGCACATGGTTTAGGGGGTACCCGGTGTCTCCCTACCCAAGCCCACGTTTGGAGGGCCCCTTGAAGCCACATGAAGGGACAGAGGGACAAGAAGTGAAGCCTGTGTAGGCAGGCAGTGTGGTGTGGGACGCACTTCTGGGCGTGGGGGTGGTGCTGGCGGCCCGCGGACCCATCCGGAGGGTCTGCGCTGACCCGAAGAGGCCCTCACGAAGGGTGGCCCGAGGCGGCAAATGGAGTCAGCGGATGCCCAGGCAAACTTGGATTTCAGATAAATGGGATCGTGTTCCTTACGAATCTGTCCCGTGCAACAGGGCAGAGTGTTCACCGTGTCCCTGGCATTCAGACGGGGCTGTGGGTTCTGTTGGGTGCCTCCTGCCCCTCTCCTGAGCCCTGGTCCCATCCTGGGCATCCTTGGCTGCGATGGCAGGCAGCAGGGCCTGGTGTGACCCTACAGGGCCGGCTGCCCCAGGACGGCGTCCTCACGCCCTTGGGCTGGTTGGAATTGGGGTCAAACCCAAGAAACTTGCCGTTCTGAGACAGGGAAGGAGTGAAGACCAGCCCCTTCGCTGGGGTCTAAGGAGCCCCCTGCCTGGTCCCTGAGGGGCCCCTCACCCTCTGGTCCCTCTGGGAGCCCCGGATACCTGGACACCGCCGGGGGCGATGTCCGCGGTCTGCCCACCAGCTGGGGGTCATGCTGCCTGCCCTCTAGGGGGGTGCATTTCTGGGGTGGGGGCACAGGTCCTCCTAGGCTTGTGGACTCCCAGGAGGGCTTGAGGACAGAGCAGGGAGCACGTCCACATTCCTACCAGTCAACATGGTGGAGGGTCTCCGTGCCTGGGACACCCCTTTGGGGTGGGGGATGCAGGCGGGCCCAGGAAGGTCTGATGCCTGGCAGGGTCCTGGGCCTTGCTGCGTCCCCGGTGCCCTGCTCAGGGTGGGGTCCACGGGAGGGGAGGGGGCAGTGACTGGAGGAGGCAGATGGAGCACCGCCTGGTGGGGACATGCAGTAGCTCCCATCGTCCACGAGGTGGCAGCACACAGAAGCGCCTCTCCCGGGATTTTCCCGGTGACCTCAGGGTTGGAGGTTCCCCTGCGACCAGCACCCTGACAGCGGCGGGTGGGCCGGGTCCCATCTCGGGCTGTTTCCGGTGCAGCGCACACTCAGTGTGAGGGGCTTCTTGGGGGCAGTTGGCCCTGGCCATACCTTGGGCCTGGGAGACAAAGTGGGGTGCGGCTGGGAGGGGCAGAGCCCCCCGTATTACACTCCAGGCGGCGGGTCTCAAGTCCTCAGTGCCGGACGTCACGGGGGCTGCATCTACGGACACTTAGCGTCCTAGAAATGAGAACGGCAATATCTGACACAAGGCACAAGCACAGCGTCAGCCCACATCACGGGCCGCTGGGAAACCCCTCGGCACAGAGACCGGCAGCGTTCCTGTGAACACAGCTTTGACCTCCAGAGCCTTCTGGAAGGTTCTCGGGAGCAAGGACACCTGGACTGGATGGGCCTGTGAGAACCGCTGATCTTGGCAGCAGTGCGGGCAGCAAGGGCACAGGTTTGGGTACCGGCTCCCCTGGCTATTCTGAGGACAGAGCGGGCAGCACTGGACATGGCAGCCGTGGTCAGGTGCTCCCGGTACCACCGGCAGCGTTGGGGCAGGTCGGAGCTGAGGCTGGCAGGGGTGAGAGGAGCCGGCGGGTGGACAGGGGAGCAGGGGAGGGGGCGGGCACCGCTTGGGGAAGCCCCGTGGGCAGTGGCCAGGGCGGTGGGTGGTGGAGGGGGCACCCCTGTTGGACAGTGTGCCCCGGGGTGGAGGGGCGGCGCGTCCTCAGGGCTGGAGCCCAAGGCGGGGCACGGGTGCTCACGCCGGCCTGGGTGCCTGGGCTGCCAGGAGGACTTGGAGGCCCGGAGGTGGCCGGTGGCCGCCGCGGCGAGGGCGGTGAGCTGGCTCTGTGAGGCAGGCCCTGCAGCCGCCTCCGCCGTGCTGCCCGCCTCCGCGGGCTGATGAGTAATTGAAAGCAGGCGCTGCCAGGACCCCACCGCCAGCTCCAGTCTGCTCTTGGGAGCCTCTGAAAAATGCATGACTTGTCGGGGCTGCGGGGCCTGCTGAGGCGGCTGAATCTGACCTGCGTCCTGCCCTTGTCCCCCAGGGCGCTGGCACCCTCCCTGTCCTGCCTCCCGTAGGCCACAGGAGGCTTCAGACCCCAGGATGGGACCCCAAGGCTTCTCACTGCGGAGTGACCGTCTTTGTGGCTGACTGTGGCTGTGTCTCCTCCTGGGTGCCCTAGCGCGCCGCGGAGTGGGACCACGGGTGTGCAGGACGACATGTGTGCCTCTGGCGCGTGAGCCCAACGCAGGCTGTGTGCTCCTGCATGGGTATGGCGGCAGGTGGGGCTGTGTGCAGAGCGGGGGCCTCAGGAGCTGGGGCAGTGAGTGCGTCTGCAGGTGTGCACGTGCATTTGGGGGTGTCTGTGCATGCTACAGAGAGCACATGTACCTGCACTGATGGCTGCAGCCTGGGGTCCGGGCTGAGCCCCTGAGAGGTGCTGTGAGTGACTGGCCCCAGGCCGCACTGGGCAGCTCTCCTGTCCTGCGGCCACGGGAGGCAAGCTGCCCTGGCGGCTGGGCTGGCAGGGGTGCTGGGTGCAGGCTGCTCCTGGGGTCTCAACACGGGGCTCTGCTGGGGAGGAGGCCCAGGAGTGCCGGGGAGGCTGGGATGCCCCTCGAGGCTGCATGGAGGTCTCGCTGCACCAGGGTCTGGGCCTGGACTGTGGGCTGCGTGGGCCCGAGGCAGAGGTGGGGGCGGCCTAGCCCGGAGGAGGTGAGACAACATCTGTGCAGGCCTGGCGTGTCCTGTGTCCAGCCTGGGCAGAGTGGGCGGACGTGGAGGGGTCAGTGAGCCAGCGACCGGATCGGGATCTCTGCATGGCCTCCCTCAAACTGCTTGGTGAAGTGCCCCCCGCCACCCCTGCCGCGGATGCCGTCTTTCAGGGGTGCTGGGGCTCTGGGTGCAAGGTGGCCTTGCATGGCAGCCTTCAATTGGCCTAAGCGGCTCTCATTCTGTGGGTGGGACCTGGCGACACGATGCAGTCAGTGTGCTGGAGCTGGGGGGACAGATAGGTCATTCCCCCTGACTGCAGCCCATGGGTGAGTCTATGAGAACCTGAGGAAGGACGTGGTTCTAAGCTGGGACCTGGGGTCCCCCCGCACCTTCCTGCCACTTCCTGGGCACCCCGAGGTGTGCCAAGGCCCCCCGGGCAGTTCACTGCCTTGCAGGTCCTCCCGGTTTAGCGCCTGGCAGCCCAGCAGCTGGAGCCACGTGATGAGGAACCCGGGCTCTGCAGCGGTGCCCTACTGCCTCAGCAACGCCGTTGGTGGGGAGCCAGGGGAGCTGCTGGCGGAACGGTCCATCGGGGCCACCTGGAAGCGGCCTGGTGCTGGCCCAGTGCTCCAGCTCTGTCTGGGCTGACGTGTCCCTGGCTTGCTGGCCAGGGAGTCCAGCCTTCCTGTCCCCCCGCCCCCACCAGCTTACATGTGGTGGTGATCTTGTCCTGGGTGAGGGCTGGGTGGGAGTGGGGACTCTGACAGCCCTGAGGCCCTGCTGTCAATGGCGTTGCTGAGGGGCAAACAGGAGGCGAGCAAATAGCTCACAGCTTCAGGTTGCCACCAGGAGGGCGGGGTCCCACTTCAGGGAGCACCCCAAGCGGGACCTCCCTGAGCAGATAGATGCACAGGGGCGTCTGGGGTTAGGGGAGGGAACAGTCCATGCAAAGGCTTCTTTGCCCGCTTGAGCCTCACTGAAGCTCTCTCTCGTGTGTGTGTGTGTGTGTGTGTGTGTGTGTGTGCACGTGCACCTGTGTGCCCAGCGGGGCTGCCCAGCAGCGGGGTGGGCGGGTCAGGTGGGGTGTCTGACAGCCACAGGGGCCGATCACACAGGTAAGAGCCAGTGACCAGGAAAGCGTCTGGATGTCATCAGAGTGCCGTGGGCATGCTCGCAGGTAGAGACCGTGGACCAGTCTCAGCTGCACAACGCACGGGCCGAGGGGCCTGCCTGCTCCTCACGTTTCATCTGCCCAGCAAGGGGGACGATTTTCACAGATTCGTCACTTGCCTGGAGGTGTGGGAAGGAGCATGTGGGATGCCTCACACGACAGCTGGAGGGACTGGAAACGACACAGCACACGGCCTCCTGGAAGCTGGCCAGCGGCGCGAGGGGGTGGTGGGACTGCACTGCAGGGGCTTCCCTGGGCGGCCCGGCATCTACAGATTGACTTCCGGCTCCTGGGTGTGCCCAGGCCACCTCCACTGCCCAGCCTGTCTGTGCCGCCACAGGTGACTGTGGACGTCTAGTGCCAGGATTATTGGCCGAGGAGTCCAAGTCAGACCCTCATGCAATTAGCGGGCTTGCTGGGGGCTGGGGAAGCTTGCTGAGAGCTCTGATCCTTTAACAAAAAGGTATAAATTAAATTTTTATTGAGTTTAGTGTGAGATGTTTTAAAAAATCAATGCTTCTGTCTCTTAGATCTTTTCCTCACTCCTCTGCGCCCCCGTGAGCTGCGTGAACACAGCCCTTCCTCCCGATATCGGAGGACCCTGGGCGGTGCAGGGCTTGCTGTCTGGGAGGCACTTCCTGTTATCCAAACAACAGGACAAAAACGAGGCTCCATCCCGGCCCAGGTGACCGAGACCCTGCCCCCTCCTGTGCCTCCACCAAGTGGAGCGGTAACTCCGGGCCTCTGCCAGCTCACCTGCTCTGTGAAGGCCCGCGGCTGGGCAGGAGTGGGAGAGGAAACTCCACTTGTTGGTGTCGACTGTTCCCATGTCCATGTGGTCACCAGCCCACGGGACTCCAGCATGGCTGAACACCTTCGTGACCCCCAGGCGGGCAACAGAGCCTCAGAGCTGGCTGTCGCAAAGGGCCCCCTGGGGCAGGCCGTCGGGGCTAGGCCACCCCCACCTCCACCCTGGGAGCGGCCATGGTCAGGTGGGCTCCTTCCCCACCCACTTCTGGTCCCACCGTCCAATGTTACGCCTGTGACAGTGGTCACGACCCCCAGGGTCACGGAGCAAAGGGTTTCCGGAAATGCTTTCTGACTGCACTATTGCAAGAGGGACACCGTGTGGGTCCCCCTGACGGAACAACCCCCAGCCCCACCCCAGACTGGCAGCTGTGACAGCCACTGACCGCCTGTCGTGGGCCCCATCTGTGTCAGGCCCTGTGTGGTGCCCTCCCCAGGGGCGGGTGGGGCTCCTGAGGACCCTTGGGTCTGTGGTGGGCGGCTCAGTGTAGCCAGGGTGTGGGGACAGGAGGAGGAGGCCACCAGGAGAGAGGCAGGGACGCGTGCTGGGCTTGTGAGGTTCTGGGCCCAGTGCTCCGTGCGGAGGTGCTGAACGGACAGCGCCCGGCGTGGCTGCGGCTGGACGCCAGCCTCTGGCCCCTGAGCCGGGGTGACTGCCGGCCGCCTCCTGGGATGGAGCAGGGCTCCCGTGCGTCTGGACTTCCCCAGTCCCCTTCTCTGGGTCCTCAGTGCTGTCCTGGCAAAGGCGGCTTCCGCCCGAAAGCTCTCCTGTCTTTTGCATGAAATTCACCCCAACTGAGCGCGTGCAGGACTTGCTTGGCCTGGGTGGCCAGGGGACGGGGGCATGTGTGCCACCGGTGACCGGAGTGCTGACAACGCACAGTCACGGTGACACAACACCGAAAACAAATGCTCCGTGAGGCGGCTCACTGAAAGGACGTCCTAAACAGAGGAAGCAGAGGTGGTCAGACCTCGACGCAGGATCCGCCGTCCACAATCGAGGGTGCATGGCGCGAGGCCGGCTGCGTCCAAGCAGGCCCCCGCCAGCCTGGCTGTCCCTGTCCCAGGGGCGTCATGTCTCCTTCATGGGCCCACTTCCCTCTCACATCCACAATCCCCGAGGAGGGGCTCCCCCAGGAGGGACAGCTCAGGGGACCCCACAGTCTGGGCCTCCCCTTAACAGGTGGACGTGGCCCCCTGCCATCCCGGAGTTGCCACAGTTGAGTTTCAGTCGCTTTGTCCCGTCCTTTGAAGCGTGACACAGTGGGTCACTCAGGGGCCGATGGGCCACCACCCCCTCGTGGGTCCAGCTGGGTGCGGAATGCAGTCCAGGCCCTTTGCCTCCCCTGGAGCTGACCACACGGGAGCCTCCTTGCTCACCTGGACGCACGCAGCAGGCGCGCACGCACACGGAGAACGGCAGCCTCTGGGGCCAAGGGCGCCCAAGGCTGGTGGTGAGCACAGCAGGGAGGTGGGGTCAGGAGTGCGGCCCCGGGCGCGTGCCTGTGTGCACAGGTGTGTGTGGCATGAGCCGCAGTCCGTCCCCAGCATTCTGAATGACTCACAAATTAGCGCTGTGCCTGCGTCCACCATTCTGCCTTTTGCCTTGTTTAAAACCAAAAAAGCAAACAAACGAAAATCAGGCCACGCGGCCAACGGCTTTGGAAACCGAAGGGCAGGGGTAGAGCTGAGTTATGGGGGAGCAGCACCAGCCCCTAAACACGGCCTTTCCCTGGGTGGACCCCACATGCAGGGAGGGACCCAGGTGCCAGAGGGAGGCTCTGGTGGGGGCCCGGTGGGGCGCTGACAGCATGGAGTGTGCCTGGCCCCCTCAGGCCTCCCTGCAGCAGGTTCTAGAGGGACTCCCCAGGACACGCACTTCTGCCCACTACCTCCTCGGGGATGGCACGCCGCCTGTGTCCGGAGCCTGCCCTCCCTTATCCTGTGGCACCAGGGTCCCCACTGGTGTCAGGCCTGGGTCTTGCGCTGGGATGCACCCTCCAAGCCCTGCCGCTGCTCTGGGGTCTGCAGACAAAGCCCAGGCCTCCGGGGTGAGTCAGGCTGCCCCTCCTCTCCCACCAGCTCGGTCCACTTCCTGCCTCTTCTTCCCCGACGCCCCGGCCCGACCACGGCGGAGGGAGTCCCCCCCAGGCGTGTCCGTGCACACCCGGACCGGGTGGGGCTGGGACCGTGCCGGGTCCACCTAGAGGCCATCAGCTGGCCGCGCGCTGGGTGCCATCACGGAGCGCCTGGTCCCTCTGCGGACCCTCTGGGAGGTGTCCAGTCCCGGACACCGGGCCGCTTGGGCGTGCGCTTGCCGGGCCCGGCCCACCGCAGGGCGGCGTCTCCCGTCGGGGCGCACGTGGCGGGGGGCGCGGGCAGGGGGCCGCGGTTGGGGGGGGCGGGGATCCCCTCGCCTCGCGTCCCGCCCGCGGCCGGCGCGGCGTCGCAGGGGTTAACGGGGGGCGGGGCGAGGCGGCGGGCGGAGCGAGGGAGCCGCAGCGTCCCCCGTGGCGGCCCGGGCGGCTGGAACGCGGAGCCGCCGCCGCCGCCGCCGCCGCCGCCGCCGCCGCCGCCGCCGCCTCGGCCATGCGGCTCCCGGGCCGGGGGCCTGGGCTCGGGCCCGCGCCGCGCCCCCCGCGCCGCCCCCGCTGAGCCCGCGCCCCGCGCCCGCCGCCAGCACCATGGTGCAGAAGTCGCGCAACGGCGGCGTGTACCCCGGCCCGAGCGGGGAGAAGAAGCTCAAGGTGGGCTTCGTGGGGCTGGACCCCGGCGCGCCCGACTCCACCCGCGATGGCGCGCTGCTCATCGCCGGCTCCGAGGGCCCCAAGCGCGGCAGCATCCTCAGCAAGCCGCGCGCGGGCGGCGCGGGCGCCGGGAAGCCCCCGAAGCGCAACGCCTTCTACCGCAAGCTGCAGAATTTCCTGTACAACGTGCTGGAGCGGCCGCGCGGCTGGGCCTTCATCTACCACGCCTACGTGTGAGTGCCGCCCGGCCCCCGCCCAGTGCCCGGCCCCCGCGGGGTTGGGGGTGCGGCGCCCCTGCCCCCCTCCTCTGCGAGAGGCCCCTCCCCACGGCCACTGCACCGAACAAAGGGCCGGCGGGGACGGAGGGCGGCGCTGCCCGTGTCGCCTCTGGATCCGGACGCCCTGCCTCCCCCCCCCCCCCCCGGGGCTGGGCTCCCCCAAGGCGTGGGGGTGTTGAAGAGCTAGCCGACCCTTCCCATCCCCCCAGTCCGCTCACTCCCGCTGGGGTAAGCTTCTGGGCTGCTGAAATGGGGGAGGGGTCCTCACACGCCTCCCTCCCGCGCCGCGGAGGGCACTTGCGGTCCTGCCCCTGGTGCCCGCGCCCCGCTCCCCAGAGCCGCCTGGCCCCTCTGCAGCTGCTGGCGGAGGAGCAGGTGTGTCCGGTGCCCCTGCACAGTCCCAGGGCTGCACCCCTCCTTGGCACAGTGGACACACAGGAGGAGGGATGTGCACACTTGGGGGCTACCCCCCCCCCAGGCCCTAGAGGGGGCGGTCTGTCCCCCCAGGTCTCTTGACCTCCTGGCCCCTGGGGCAGGGCCCGCGGTCTCTGGCTGGCACGCGTGCACAGGAGTATTCGCGTGTGGTGTTGGTGCAGAAGTGTGCGTGTGCATGCGTGTGCGGCCTGTGCCGCTGGCGTGCACAGCCTCCGAGCGCTCAGGCCCTCTCTCTCCCATCCCAGCGAGACTGGGGCCGGGACTCGGCCATTTTGTAATGAAAGAGGCATTTTGGGATGGACGTGAGGGACAGATTTTGGAAACTGTCTCCGCCAGGCCGCGTACCCTCCTGGGATGGGAGGGCTGTGCGCCCGGGAGTGTGCCCGCGGACCTGGGCCTGGACAGACCCTCTGTGGGGTGGGGGCGAAGACCCTGGGACAGACACGCCAGACCGCTGGTGGGAAGGGTGTCCTGGGGGACCACAGCCCTGGGCGGCCCCTGGGCACTGTCCCCAGATGCTGTGGCAGTCCGAAAGCAGCAGGCCCCACTACCCCTGGCTGTTCCCCAGTGACCCACTCCCGATTCCTCCCTCCCTGCCGGGCTCCTGGTGGGACAGGCTCTGGTCAGCCAGGACCTGGTCTGAGGTGACCTCTAGTTTGTGAGCAGAGTGTGCCCCCACAGCCCGGGCCGGGCCCCGCGCTCTGACTCGTGTGGCGTCCAGTGGGTTTGCTGTGCTCGGGGCACGAGTGTCCCTGGCTGGCAGCATTTCCTGGGGGTCCCCTCCGTGTGGCCCTGGCCCAGGCCCTGAGTGGCCTCTCCCTGCTGGGGCCTGAGGGAGTTGCCCACCCCCCATGCCAACTGCCTCTGAAAAGCCACAGCATCCAGATCGGGGGGCTCTGGGTCGTGTGTGGGGTCTGTGTCACCTGCTCAAGTCACCCTGAATCTGCACAGGCAGGCCTGCAGCATGTGGGGACTTTAGGGCCTTGGCCCTCACGTCAAGGCAGCCCTGCCTCCAGTCTCCTCAGACACCCGCCCTCGGCCCCTCCGGCCCCTCCATTGAGGGCACGGGCTTCCCCGAGCTCCCCTGGCCCCCAGCCCACCGGTGGGCAGCTCCGTCAGGGGAAGGCAGCCCTGGGGGAGGGGTCCTCCCCTGAGGAGTGGGGTGGGCAGGAGGGGTGGGTAGCAGCTGCTGAGCTAGGCATTGGAGTGCAGTCACAGAACCTCTGCAGACCTCAGTTTTCCGGTCAGCAAAGTGGGTACGGCTGCTTGTTGTCCCCGAGGCGTGGTGGAGACGCACTTCCAGGGCTGGCCCGGTCGCACCTCCCCAAATGGTGACATGTGTGACATGCTGTTGGTGCTAACTGCCCTCTTCCCGGTCCCTGGGGTGGGGGGGAGTTCTGTACTGTCCATGTGCCCAGCCCCACCCCGACCCAGGAGGCCTTTACTGCCCCCCATGTTGGTCTCTGGCCTGAGGCCCGAGTGTCCCAAGGGTGTGGCTGTCCAGCTTGGACTGACAGACGGACAGAACGGCTCATGCTTGTGCATCATTTGGTATGTGGGCTCCCTAATTACACGCAGCCCAGCTCCTCCCCCTTGCCTGGCCCGGGGCTGGCAGTCCTGCTGGGGCAGGCGGCTCTGGCTGGAGACTGGTCCCAGGGTCTGGGGCAGTGCTGAGTCCTCTTCTACCTTTTATCTCCAAAACCTGGTTTCTGGAAGGTGGAGGTGTCCCAGTGGGTCTCTGGGGCAGCTGCTGTCAGAGATGGGGAGGGAGGCAGCCCCCCTGTGGCCCCCGGGCTTGGTGGACATCAGGCCAGGTGCCTCCCCGCCCTCTCCACGGACATGCTCTGGGCCATCACCCCCTCTTCCATGAGCTTTCCCAGAGCACTTCTGCAGGCAGGTGCCTTCCCTGAGTCAGGAGGGACCTGGGACCACCAGGTGTGGGTCAGCCGGGGCAGAAACAGCTCAGACTGGCTTGTCCCAGCCCCAGGACCCCAGGAGACCCCTTCCTCTGCTTGTACCAGACAGAGAGTAGGCCCTGGGTGGACAGACCCTGCCCTGAATGACTGCTCACCCAGATGTGGGCGGGTGCCCCCAAGGTGCACGTGGGTCCTGGGTGGAATTCTGGGGGTCAGGCTGAGAGTTTGAATGGTGTGAAGTGACATTAAGCCATGACAATAAAATATTTCTTAGTCACCGCGTCTGATCACACCAAGCAGTGCGTCCTCACCAGCAAGGTAATGAGTAGGTGGGCAGGGAGCTCGCTTCCCGGCATGGGTCACAGGAGAGTCTCGGTTTTATTAGAAATCAGCCCAAGTCATAGGAGACACAGAAGGAGGCACCGCTGGGCCGGCCAGGCCCCCACCTCCGTGTGGGCGCTGCTGCTCTGACTCGGTGCCCACCAGGTGAGGGCCCGGCTCCCCAGCCGAAGGTGCGTACGCTGAGGATGCTTTTGCAGAAACGACCGCCTCCCGGGCACAGCCGAGTCCAGTGGTGCAGAGCGCATTTGAGGGGCCTGTCCCCCTTTCCTGTCTGCTCCAGTCAGGAAGTCAATCCCCATGCTCCTGCCGGTGCATGATGCCCGTCCAGCACATCCACATGTGGTCATCACGCAGCAAGACACTCTGTGCTCGTGGCAGCCCCCAGGACAGGGCGTCTCATGGAAGGCAGGGCCTGGAGTTGGGGGAGGGGGAGACCACTCGGAGGGAAGGGCCAGGAGGGACACGCAGCACATGCTCTGGGCCCCACGAATGTCCACGTGAGGGTGGAGGGGAGACCAGGCCTGGGGCTCCGGCCATGTCCTGTTAGCGGCTCAGGCGGGCGGCTGGGCTCTGGGCCGGAGGCCACTGCCCCCTCACCAGGGTGTGTTCCCTGTCTTGTCTCTGCCAGTGGTGCTCCGCGCAGGCGGGTCATTTTACATGTTTTCAAGTGTGCATGTTTGGGAGGAAGGTGGGCGGTGGGAACCACAGGCTCTGGGCCAGCCTGGCTGGGACCCCACCTCCGCGGACCCGAGTCTCCTCGTCGGTGACGTGGGGTAGCAATTCTGTGAGTCATGGGACATGGTGCTCACTGTGCAGGATGTTCCCGCGGCTCGTGGTCATCGCTGCTATTGTTGCCGTGACGGTGGGCCACGTCCTGGGTGGGGAGCAGAGGCCCCCGTGCTGACGGCACCCTCAGGCCCGCCTCGGCCGCTTCTCAGCCCTTCGCCCAGTGGCTGGGCCTGGGAGGTGTTGCCAGGCCAGGGCTCGCAGCCCGACTCGCACATGGCACCCGCTTTGGAGGAAAGAAAAGAGCTTTCATTGGGAGGTCAACAGCCAAGGACACAGGAGGCGGGGCTCAGATCTGCGTCCCCATCCAGGGTTCGGGCCGCATTTTAGGGGTTTCAGCACCAGGTCTCCTTGGACAGCGGCCCCTTCGCTTCTGAAGGGGTTCTCTGACTTCCGGTTCGGTTCTGGTCGCATCCGGTCCTTGGGCTCCCCGGCTGGGGGGGAGGGGCAGTTAAGGGTTCACAAGCGATACTCATGAGTGGGGTGAACAGGACAGGAGCCGTTGGAGCTGGGCTTGCAAAAGGCTTTGTGGCCACCCGTGGACGTGAGGCCTGGCTGACACTCGTGCGGGGGCCTGGCTGCTTCCCTGAGGAGCCCCCGTGCCCCACGTGGCCTGGGTGTTGGGAGGTGTCGTGCTGCCCTTTGGAATGGCACGGGCTCCCACACCCTGCGCTCCACGCGTGGATACAGGGACGGTTTTGGCTTGACAGTCACCATCGCAGGCAGGTTGTACCAATGAACCTCGACACTGAAAAGGACCATGGGGCTTCCATGCCCTGTGCCCAGTGAGTCCCGCTCTCTAAGGTCACGTCACATGGTGACTTAGCTTGCATGGGCCGTAGGCGGAGCCCACGGTCACAGAGCACTGTCCCCAGAGCGTGGGCGACACCTGAGCTCTGTTGAGCTTCCCCACAGCAATCTGCAAACAGCCCCAGCAACCCCCTAGTACGGGGTCTCCTGTGGGGGGGTGTACAGGCGGCGCTGGGGGGAGCGGGCCTTCCTGTCATGGCTGTGTGGCGCTGGTCCAACCCACCCCATGGCGCCGGGCAGCTTAGCTGGCCCTGGGTAGCAAGAAGGGAAGCAGGCCCAGGATTGCCCCCAGAGCATGTCATGTTCCTGTCTTCCACGCTGGGGAGCCTGCAGAGTCACGGCGGCTCTGGGCACAGCTGGGCTTGCCCCTGCCCACGGCCCACCCGCTGCTGGGCCCTGCCCTCGTCTCTCCGCCTCAGCCTTGCTTTCTGCAGTGATGTGGTCAGTTCACTTCCCGGGCAGCTGATGGCACAGCAGTGAGCAAGCGAAGTGGGTTTGCGGTGCTGAACACAGGATTTCCCCTATGTGTCCTCCCCGTGTGGGTTACGGAAGCCACAGACACAGAGGTGGCCGGTGAGCCAACGGACCCGACCGGACCTGGGGTGGGAAGAGGGACTGGGGATTTTGTTGTTTGAGGCTGGGATGGACCACACTTTTAATTCACCTGCAAGGAAATGGGTCTGAAGACCTGGGGGTGCCGGTGTCCCCAGATGGGAGCACTGGGGCCTGCATTCTGGACGCTCTGCTGGACCCAGGGGGGACGTGGCAGAGGCAACATTCCAGGAGAATGAGGTGCTTCCAAAGTGACCTGCCCTGTAAGTTTGTGTGGCTCTCTCTCTGTTTGTGTGGCAGGATCGATCAGGAGCCGGTGGGTCCACCCCCAGCCCTGCTGTGCAGAGTGGGGGCAAGATGCTAAGGGCAGGGGTGCAGGGCCCAGCAGTTAGGTGTGGGGTTCGAGGTGCAGGGCTCCAGGTGAAGTGCGGGCCCACAGGTGCTGGGCTGCAGGGGCTGTGGCCACGTGAGGGGAGCCCGCCTCGGGGAGGTGACCTGCCTGCCTGTGAGGACGCTCTGGCTGTTACCCAGCTGTGGGCTGCCCAGAGCCTCTGTTCCACTGCCCAGCGTTTGGGTGTTGGCCCAAAGGAGGGGACGCTGGGGCCGGCAGGGCCACGCTTGTCCCAGCAGCTCCTGGTGGAGGCTCTGGCCTTTGTGGCTGCTCCACTTGGGGGAAACAGTTGGGGCGTACCTGTGACCCAGGCCACCAGCCCCGAGTCTGAGTGAGCCAGGCCCACAGCCGGTGGGCATCCTTCCAGATTGTTCTGGCTATCTGCAGAGTGCTGCCCTCCTCCCGCAGGCTGGATCTCCTCCACCCCCGCCTCGGGGCCTCTGAGGGGACCTCACTAGGGACCTTAGAACTCTCGAGTTCGCTATTCCATTTAGGTGGGGAAAGTACTGGAAGGGTTCTAGGAGGAAAAGGCCAGTTTCTCCTCGGACCCCACGTTTGCGGGGAGGTGGTGAGACGCTTCTGGAAGCACAGAAGCCGTTGCACAGGGTCAGGGGGCGCGTGGACGTGAGAAGAGCCACGGCGAGCCCTTTGCCGATTGGTGTGTGCTTCCTGCGCGCAGGGCGCTCAGCGGGCCCCCTTGCTGGACAGGCCGTCCCAGGAGCCCCGCTCGGTCCACGGGAGATGAGAAGGCCGTGCACCCGCAGGGAAGCCTCCTGAGGGACATGGTGGCCCCCGGCCGGGCCCTGCCAGCAGGAGGGCGGAGCCTGGCCCACGGCTGGGGTGGGGTGGGGGCGCTGACCGTGGTCCTGAAACGGCCCCAGTGACTCCTCAGAGGCCCCAGGCTGGCCGGGGGAGCGCTGGCCGGCACTGCGGGAGGGGCTGGGCAGCCAGGCCTCTCGGGGCGAAGGCTTCTCGTCTGGACACTCGCTTCCGTCTCCAGAGGCAGCCCGTGGTGCCCACAGGGTCCTCTGCTCCCCAGGGAACGTGCTCTCGGGTCCATCGGTGGCGCGTGCAGGACGGGAATCAGGGTTTGCGCCCCAGCAGCGGGCAGACGGCACCGCCCGTCTCCGCGAGCGCACACGGCGGCCTCTTACACACTTGGTGGTGGTCTGTGATGACACGTGTCCATGGTAGAACACTGGGGAGATGCTGAAGAACGCAAGGAAGGACACTCCCCTGAGTTGCTTCCAAGCACCTGTGCCCGCTGTGCCTCTCCCGGATGGGACTCGGACCTTGGAGCGATGCATTGTGGGAATTTCCTCACAGAACGCGATGCGCCTCCATTTGGTACCTTCCCCGTGCTTCCCGGGGCTGGGGAGGAGGTGGCCCTGCCCCCACTCACTTTCACCCTGTGCCTTCAGTGGCTCAGTGGCTCGGGGAGGAGACAGTGGCTGTGGGTGCTGGCCCGGAGAATGGACCATTTGGGGACTGTGACCCTGCGGGGGTGGGGGGGCTGCCATCATCTATGAGCAGATTGGGGGTGGAGGAGACCCAGGAATCTGGTGTCAGTGTCTGTGGGATGGGAGCGGCCACTCCAGTGAGCCTCCTTCCAGCCTTGTGACCTGTAGGGACAGGTGGCTAATGGAGAGCAACACACCCGTGTGCAGCCACCGTCTCTGGGATCAAGTGGGAGGTACCTGGGGACACGGCCTTTACTGTGTGCTGAGTCAGCGCGCTTCGTGCCAGGGCCCCGGTGTCCTCGGGCTGCCCCGTGGGGACAGCCTTCCACGCTGCCAACTGCTCCCCATGCACCTGGGGCTTCACCTCAGACAGCTGCTTTTTCTGGGGGGCTGAGATCTGTAGTGCCAGAGGGCCTGGGGGGTCCTTGTGAACCTGGGGCTTCTGATGGGTCCGTGGTCAGGGAGCAGTGTTGGGGGAGGGTAGGACCCTGACTTCCACATCCTGGACAGAGCCTGTGGCCAAGGCTTGGGAGGGACAATAGCCATGGGGGTCACTTGCTAGTGGGAGAGCATCAAGGGTCCCTGAGAGCATTTTTCTGCCCTGGTGTTGGCAGAGGGAGGGCTGGACTGGGGGTTGGTGCTAAAAGGTTGTGGATGTGGAGGGGCTGTCAGCCAGCTGAGGGAGGGGCACCGGCTGGCCAAGGCCGCAGGTCCTGCATGCTCCCCTGCATCCCCTCTCACAGCCTTAGGCTCAGGCGGGTGCTACCAGAACCTTCCATTCTCCAATTAGCAGGCTCAGACAGGCACCTGGTTGGACTAGGGTGGGCTAGGGGCAGGGGCGGCATGTGGAGGGTGAGCCTCGGCCTGAAGAGTGGGGTCTGCGTGTGCAGCAGTCTGCGAGTGTGGCCTCCTGCTTCCCCTGACCCTGGTGGGATCTCAGGGTGATCCCTCACGTCTGGTTCACACCGGGGGCAGCTGTCAGCGGCGGGCTCTCTGTCACTCCGGCAGATTGGAAGTGTCAGTGCATCCTGGAGGCAGAGCAGTTCATTAGGGGGCAAAATTAGATCCCAGGCCGCAGTGCCAGCTGCAGTCCTCTGGATGCGGTGGGCAGAAGCCCCCCTGGGGAGCCAGGCCTCCTGGCCTCGGGTCTGGAGGGGGCCCTGTCCCTGCACACTCATCTGAACGGACATTGTTCTGGGAGGTGGAGGGGTGCTGGGGCCCCACCGCGCGCGGCCCCCTGAGCTGCTTCTGAGCCTCCGTTTTCTGTGAAGTGTTGAGAGCGCCTCCCGCCTTTAGGGCTCTCACGTGCCTGTGTGCTGTGACTTCTAGCCCATGGGGCTGCAGGTGGGGGCTCAAAGTCGGGACCCCTCCCCACCCGCCTCTCCCAGCTCTGCCCCAGAGCAGCCCACAGGGCTTCCGTTCCTCCTCCCCTGCCGTGCCGTTAGCTCGTTAACTGTTTATTTCGCCAAATATGTAAAATGAGGGTAATAACCCAGTCAGTCCTGGAAGGAGGGAGGACAGCAGGGGCTCCATCCCACACCCTCCCTGTGGCCCCCCACAGCGGAGGGATCGGGAAGGATGTGCAGAGCTTTGTCATGTTTCCCCAGAAAAGAAACATTTCCCGCAGTCAGATGGGGGTGGGGGGAGCCAGAGGCAGAGGGGTGCCTCTCTGAGCCTGCAGGAGCAGGCAGAACGCACGCGCACCCCCGGACTTGCTGGGGGCTCCTCCCGCCCATACTGTGCCCCCCACCCTGCTGGCTGCCATCACCCTCCACCTGCCCTGGGCCCCTCCCTGCCCTGTCTCTCCATACATCAGCATCTCTGCACTCAGGCCCCTGCCACGGCCCCTCTTATTTCAAAAGAGGGGTCCTGCTCTGCTCAAAGCTCAGGCTCGCCGGAAGCCCCCGCCCATCCCCCGCCGTCTGGCTGAGGTCTGTCGTGCTGCTGGTGGAGGCAGACTGCTCTGTGCATCCTGGAGAGCTGGGGCTGAACCCCCTCTTGGCCGCTAGTGACTGGGCTGCTCTGACAGGCGCAGGGCTGGGTGTGTGTCAAGGACATGGTCCGCTCTCTAGGTGGCCACCTCACTTGCCCCCCATTCTGGCCCCTGGAATCGGGGACCTGCTGCTTGAGATGCTTGTCTCCTTGGCAACCGCTACTAAGGAAGCGTCCTGACTTTGAATTCATTATCATAATTAGCCTGGGCTGCAGAAACCGCAGGCCGTCGGCGAGGCTCCCCTCCCTCCCATCCCCCCAGGGCCCAGGTTGGTGCTGGTGGTTGGCTCCCAGCCTGCCGGTGGTGGTGGGGGAGGCGGGGTGCTCACCTGCAGGCAGGGCTACCACTGGGGGCCACAGTGGGGCTGTGCTGCCCCCTGGCACCTCCAGAGAGAGAGGAGAGGAGGAGAGGCAGGGATGCCTTCTGACCTGCAGGGTCCTGGGAGCACCAGGCTGGAAGAGGCAGGACCACCACCGTGCCCACGGCCCCCACGACTGCAGGGAGCTCCAGGCCAGCCCAGGGCAACCCTGCAAAGGGCTACACTGCTGCGGGCAGTTACCCCCTCGTCCTGCAGGAGGGTGGCGCCTCCTGTCTGAGATAGGCCCCCCAAGCTCCCTGAGGCTGGGCCCCAGTGAAGTGTCCCCAGTCACTGAGGACACCGTGCCCAGGGACCATGAGGCCGGAGACAGAGCCCCAGCAGCCTCACGGGGCCTCAGTTTCCCCAACGGGGCACAGGATGCTGTTGTGTGCTGGGCGGGGTGGCTGCTGGTCACTGAGCTGCTTGCAGACAGGAAATAAATGTCCTTTGTCCACTGTTCAGCTGCTTGGAGAAGTGGTGGATGGGTGGGAGGCCTTCCAGTTCGGAGGCGTGCCCCCGTCTCTCTGGGCCCCAGTCCTGGGTCTGCAGGCGTGGCCTATGGGTGCCCTGGGTCCATAGGAATCTGTCGTCTGCTTGGGGACATGTCAGGGAGCCGCACGCAGCCTCCGTCTCTTCCCCCTCCTCCTCCGGTGTGGGCACGCGAGCCTCCTCCCTCCCCTGCCCCCACCACCATCTGTGCCTGTCTGTTCCAAAACTTCAAAAACAAGCCTGGAGCTGGTGCTGGCACTTTCAGGGGCGGAGCCGCCAGGGAGGGGTGGGTTTGCCTTTCCGGAGTGGTGGCTCCCGTCCAGTCACTGCCTGCGGGGAAGGGCCACACATCCATCCCTACAGCATGGCCAGGCCATTCCAGAATGTTCTCCGATGCCGGTCAGACCTGCCCTCGACAAGCAGGGCTGAGAGGTCCTGGTCCCCTTGCGATGCGGGCCTTCCATTTTCCCTTAGGTTGGATGTTTTTACTCGGCATGAGGAGCCGGCCTTTGTGGCACAGCCCTGTGCTACATTTGAGCCCCTGACGTGGGGACGATGGTGTCCCCCTGCCACCACCCCGTTCTCCAGTCTGTTAGGTCCCAGGGCACGCTGTGCTCCCCAACTCTGGCCCCCCCATGGGCGGTTCCCCCTGCTGGGGACACCCTTTCCTTCTCCCCTCTGGTCCCGCCCACTCCACTGCACCCGCAGAAGCTGTCGTGGTCACCTCCTCAGGGAAGCCCACCGGTTGCATGTCTCCTCCGGGGCTCCCGCAACGCAGCGCTGAGCCGGGCTGGTCCGGGTGCTGCTTCTGCAATGGGCGACGCCATCCGTGTCTCCTGGTGCCCAGCCTCCGCGTCTGGGCCCGGAACCCTGGGACCCCACGTCCCGCCCCTCCGGGCCCCTCGGGGACGGCTGCTCCTTTCCCGCTGCTGGGTCTGGAGAGACACCAACAGGCAGACGGAGAGGTACAGACGTAAGGCACCGAGCTGGCTGGATGTTTTTCCAGGGCTTAGTTAATTGAATAAATTGGCTAATGAGCAAAGGAAATTAATTGCGGTTTAGAAATGTGGCCGGTCTGTGCCAGCAGGCGCAGGCTGGGCCTGTCACTCGCCCTCAGTGCCTCTGCCTCATCCGCACCCCTGGGTGAGGTGGGTTTGGCCCCTCGGCAGGATCTGGTCTCTGGGCACAGTCACCAGGCCCCCTCGGTGCACGTAGGGCAGGGCCACTGCAGGTGCCTGAGGTCCAGCTGAGGCTCCTTGGTGCTGGGCACACACTTGGAGCTGCCCAGGCTTGGGTGCCAGCAGGACACTGGCCAAACAGGGCAGGGCCGGCCCAGTGTCAGAGCAGCTGCAGCCAGGCCGGACCATGGGCGTTGGCCCTGTCTCAGTCCCTTCCCCCCGGGAGGCTGGTGGTCTCAACTCCTGGGGCTTGTGGAGCTCAGGCTGGGTGAAGGGGGTGCCGGACGGTGAGGACGCATGGGGGGCACTGTGTGGGGTCCCCGTCCAGCTTCCTCACACCACGTGCCTTGTGCCTCTCGGGAGCGCTGGCCCAAGCCCTCAGTCACCGGGCTCTGCTCCCAGGGACCTCCGTCCGTCCCCACCCGCTCTGGCTGAATGCTGTGGCTGGAGCCCTGGATGGGGCCTCGGTGTCCATGCTGCCTGCACGGCTCCCCGTTAGTTGGGAACGGAGGGCCCTGCCAACTGATAGCACGGGCGCCCGACGCGAGTCTGTCCAGGATGCCCCGGTGACACCAGGCAGGGGTGCGGGGTGGCGGCCGTGAAGGTCAGTCTTGACAGGGAGACAGCAGAGCTGCCTCTGAGCCTGCAGAGGACACAGCTGTGACCGGGAAGAGCGTGGCGGGTGTAGAGCGCCACCTGTCTTCTGAGAGGAAGGCGGGGTCTCCCTCCCCACTTTCCCAGCCGAGTAGGAGGCACAGCCTGTTCTCCGTCCCTGAGCCTTCTGGGGACTTTCCCAAAGCAGAGGCTGTCCCCACGGACCAGACAGACGGGGGTGGGGGAGCCCAGGGGCGTGTCCAGGCTCTGGGCCTGGCCCCACTGCCCCCGCCTCCAGGCTGGCTGCAGGCTGACGTGGCCTCCCCCGTCCTCAGGTTCCTGCTCGTCTTCTCCTGCCTCGTGCTGTCCGTGTTCTCCACCATCAAGGAGTACGAGAAGAGCTCGGAGGGCGCGCTGTACATCCTGGTGAGCTCGGTGCTGTGGAGCCTCGGACCAGGGGTCGCCTCTGGTCCCCAGGCCCCGCTGCCTGCGTAAGCCTGGTCTCCTCCCCCGCAGGAAGGAAGCCCCGTCCTGCACGCGCCCTGCTCGTCCAGCTCCACCTGGGCAGTCCGCAGCCCCTCCCAGCCTCTGCTCCTGACAGCGGTGACATTGCAGTGTCTGTCACAGCATCCATAGCTCACACCCTCCCCGCCCCCCACCACTCAGCTGTGCCCCAGCCAGACCCCGCCCAGTCCCCACACAGTGTGGGCACAGTGCCTACAGCCCCCACCGCCGCTGCCCCCACATTCTTCCTCACTGGCTCCACCATGGAGATGGGGGTATTCCCCAGCAGACGTGGGTGTGGGGTGGGGCAAGGCTTGTGCTGCTCACAGCCACCCCCTGAGGGGCAGGGGCGGGCGCCATGGCAACCGCAGTATAATTCCTGTGTTGTTGTTGGCGATGGAGGGGCCTCCTGGGCCCAGAATGCACCGGAGCCCTCCCCTGCCCTCTCCTGGGGTTGCCCCAGGCTTGAAGGAGTCCCCACAACTGACCCCAGCTCATACAGGACAGGAGGGACCCCCACACTGACAGCAGCTCACCCAAGACAGGAGGGACCCCCACACTGACAGCAGCTTACCCAGGACAGGAGGGACCCCCACACTGACAGCAGCTCACCCAGGACAGGAGGGACCCCCCACACTGACAGCAGCTCACCCAGGACAGGAGGGACCCCCACACTGACAGCAGCTCACCCAGGACAGGAGGGACCCCCACACTGACAGCAGCTCACCCAGGACAGGAGGGACCCCCACACTGACAGCAGCTCACCCAGAACAGGAGGGACCCCCACACTGACAGCAGCTCACCCAGGACAGGAGGGACCCCCACTCTGACCCCAGCTCACCCAGGACAGGAGGGACCCCCACACTGACAGCAGCTCACACAGGACAGTCCCTGCGGGGGCTCAGCTGTGGCCTCCCTGCAGGAAATCGTGACCATCGTGGTGTTCGGCGTGGAGTACTTTGTGCGGATTTGGGCTGCAGGCTGCTGCTGCCGGTATCGCGGCTGGAGGGGGCGGCTCAAGTTCGCCCGGAAACCCTTCTGTGTGATCGGTGAGGCTCGAGGCTGGGAGTGCGGGGGCGCACAGCGGCCTGGGGACGGGAGCTGGGCGTCCCCGTCGGCCCCGGAGGCCAGCCGAGACCGCAGGACCATCTCGTCCCCTGACAGGCCAGAGTGCCTAGGGCCGGGCCGGGCTGGGAGGACAGCGGTCACGGCCCCCGGGCAGGGCGCTTTGCACGTGCCACATCCGTCTGTCTGTCCTCCCGGCACCCGGGCCCGGGGTGGGGGGCCCTCCGCCCTGCGGAGACGGGGTGCAGGGCCGCCCGCCTCGAGCTCCCGGTCTCTGCAGACATCATGGTGCTCATCGCCTCCATCGCCGTGCTCGCCGCTGGCTCCCAGGGCAACGTGTTCGCCACGTCCGCGCTGCGCAGCCTGCGTTTCCTGCAGATCCTGAGGATGATCCGCATGGACCGGCGGGGCGGCACTTGGAAGCTGCTGGGCTCCGTGGTCTACGCCCACAGCAAGGTGAGCGCCCAGCGCAGGGTGAGCGCGGAGGCGGGAGCCGGGGCTGCTCTGCTTCCGCCCCGCCCACAGCCGCTCGCCCCGCCCACAGCCGCTCGCCTCGCCCACGGCCGCTCGCCTCGCCCACAGCTCTTCAGCCCGCCCACAGCCGCTCGCCCCGCCCCATGGCCGCTCGCCCCGCCCATGGCCGCTCGCCCCGCCCATGGCCGCTCACCCCGCCCACGGCCGCTCGCCCCGCCCCATGGCCGCTCGCCCCGCCCACGGCTGCTCGCCCCCGCCCCACAGCCGCTCGCCCCGCCCATGGCCGCTAGTTCCGCCCACGGCCGCTCGCCCCGCCCCATGGCCACTCGCCCCGCCCCACGGCCGTTCGCCCCGCCCACAGCTGTTCGACCCGCCCACGACCGCTCGCCCCGCCCACAGCCGCTCGCCCCGCCCTGTGGCTGGTGGGTGTGCCTGGATCTACACTCCAGGCACCAGGAATTAGGCTGGTGGTAGCCACGTGCTTTGGGACCCACAAGGTGTCTGCAGCTCTGTTTCCCGTCTGGAGCCCCTCCCCATGTTCCAGAGAGCCCCCAGGAGGCCCAGACCTTGTCCTGCCATGTCACCCTGGCCCTGGGTGGGCTCACTGGCTGGTGGGGGGTGAGGGTGCACTTGGTCGTCTGGATGGGGCAGGTGCTGGCCCTCCAAGAAGGGCAGGCAGTCAGGGAAGATGGGGTAGGGTCTCAAGCCCAAGAGTCTCAGGTCTGATGGCCCCGGCCGCCTGGGGACACCCCCAAAACCTGGTGGAAATGTGTGCTGGCCCATCCTTGGGTGTGAGGTTCACAGGTGCGGGGACACCCAGGGCCAGGGTTGGAAATCCAGCCCCCGCCCCCTGCACCTACCTCGAGCTCAGGGCCACGCGGCCGGGCCCTCGGAGCTCCTGGGGGCCGGCTGGGCTGCTCGCTGGCCGGCACTCAGACGCGGCGTCTCTTCCAGGAGCTGGTCACCGCCTGGTACATAGGCTTCCTGTGCCTCATCCTGGCCTCGTTCCTGGTGTACTTGGCAGAGAAGGGGGAGAATGACCACTTCGATACCTACGCAGATGCGCTCTGGTGGGGCCTGGTGAGTCCCGGCCCCGGGGGTCATTGTCCTTCATTGAAGACGTGCTGGCCTAGTGTGGCTGTCCTGGGGGCCCTTGTACACCGACCTGGCCAGGGGCCCCGTTGTACCAGGAGCATCCCGCCTTGAACCTTGCCCTGTGGGTCCCCTTCCTCACTTCCCCAGCCCCTCCCTCCCCCCGACCTGAGCTTATAGGTCACCCTCAGGAGGCGCCCCCATGGCTCTGCACAGTTGATCTGGGTTCCCTCTTGGCACTGTTCCTTCTCAGGCTCCTGGCTGCCCACCTGCGGCCTCGGTCCTGGGGCAAAGCCACTGTGCCGAGTGTGACAGCTGCTTCCTGGGCTCCCCAGGGACAGAGCTTTCAATGACCCCTCCCCCCCTCCCCCCATGCAGGAGAAAGAGGAGAGACTTGGGGAGGTTTGGTCTGGTGGTTGCAGGGTTGACGGGTGGCCGATGCTGACCCTGGTCTCACACATGCCCCTCAGGGGAGATGTGGGAGGGGGTGCCCTTTGTGTCTGTCCCCACCTGAGGGTGCAGGGGAGCCCTGTGTGTCTGCCTCCAAGGGCTGAGGACTGTCCAGCTCAGGATCATGGGCCTTTGCGTGACCACTGCCAGGCCTGGCGAGTGACTGGACTCACTGTCCCACAGATCACCCTCACAACCATTGGCTACGGGGACAAGTACCCCCAGACCTGGAACGGGAGGCTCCTGGCGGCGACATTCACCCTCATTGGCGTTTCCTTCTTTGCTCTCCCTGCGGTGAGTCCTGCTCCCCTTTCTGCCTTTGGTGGGGTGGGGTCTCGGGCTCTCTAGCTGACCACAGGCTGCCCTGGGCAGCCATGCACGAGGGGGACATGGGACAGGAGCAGGGCTCCCAGAAGGAAGCTGGAGGTGGCAGCTCGAGTGCAAGGAGGCACCTTTCCAGAATGCTGGGTTGGGGCTGCCCTGGCCCAGAGCTGGTCGCTTCCGTGATACTCCATCAGAATGCTCTATGCATCCGCAAGCTGTGGCTTCTGACCCTGCATCTGTAGGTCACTGTCAGCTCCTCCTAGTCTGGTGGGATTCGCCAGTAGGGTCCTTGTGACCAAGAGCAATGCTATGCAGTGCCAAGACTGCTTTGTCTGGTCTCCAGGGTACCCAAGACTCCTTTGCCTATAGAAGGGGCAAGGGCTCTGTTAACTGTCCCCTCATGTCTGGGCAGAGCAGAGGGGCTGCTGGTGAGGGCCAGCTAGGCTGGTCTCCCAGTGGTCCCTTCACCACATGCCTGGCTGCACTCACTCGTGTGGACAGAGCAGGTGGGGATGACTGATCTTGGGGCCCATACGTGTCCACTGTGGGCACTGCCACACTCCTGTGAGCCGGTGTGTTCTCTATCCCAAACCCAGGGTTTTTCCCCCGGCTGGGTCTCCAGGTGGTTAGGGACCAAGGAGGAGGTGGGGGAGCCTGTGAGGTGCTGGGGTGTGCAGGCAAGGGTGGGGCAGGGGCCCCAGGGGCCGGCTGACCCTGATGACTTGCAGGGCATTTTGGGGTCTGGCTTTGCCCTGAAGGTCCAGGAGCAGCACCGGCAGAAGCATTTTGAGAAGAGGCGGAACCCCGCTGCTGGCCTGATCCAGGTGAGTCCCGTGGAAGCCCCTGCCTGGCCCCAGCACGTCCAGGAGCAGAGCTCAGGAGCATCCCTGTCTGTGGAATCTGTGCAGCCACATAGTATGAACTCAAGGGGCGCCACACTAGGACACATTACGATCACACTGTTGGAGCCCACAGACCAAGACAGGAATCTGGGAAACAGCAAAAGAGAAACTCTTAACCTACGAGGAGCCTCAGTGAGACCAACGGGCGAGTTCTCGTCAGAAACTACGGAAGCCAGAAGGCAGTGGGACAGTGTATTTAAAGTCCTGGATGAGAAATACTATCAAACAAGAATATCCTTCAAAAGAGAAATTAAGACATTCCCACGTAAACAAAAACGTCACTAGCTTTTTCCCTTATATGATTGAAAAGAGAAATGCATAAAGCAATAATCCTAAATCTCTATTTCTGGAGAGTGTACAGAGATGGTTGTGACAGAACCGTCACAACCTACGGAGGGACTGCATAGGGGCCGAGTTTTGTATATTATTGAAGCTAAATTGGTATTAGTTTCAAGTAGACTGTTACAAGTTTCAGATGTTAATCATAATCCACGGGAATGAAGCACAGGGAATGAAGAAACACACACAGACACACACGCGGACATCACAGGGAGCAGAGCTGGGACCAGGTGGCTCCCTGGGCTCCGATGGAGACACAGAGACCCTTCAGGTCTGCAGTGGGTTCATTTTATATCCCAAGGACAACAGGGGTGTCACTTCGTAATTGCGAAACAATGTTGCCCACCCCCATCCGTTCGTCCTGTTTGGGATTCCTCTGCCTGGCTGGCCATGTTGCTTTCCTTCTTCCCCTCAGCCAGCCAGAAGCACATCCTGAGTCGTGTCCTTGTTCACCGAGTTGCGGGCAGCCCCGCAAGACCCCCGAACCTCAGATTCCAAGTACACGGGCAGCCTTGCTAAACCCATTTTCTCTCAATAGACCTGGCCTCGGGCTCAAATGCTGCCCACAGAAAGTAGCACAGAAATATGCAGGGGAGAAAAAAGAAGGGAATCACAATGACACACCGGGAAAAACACGGAAGAGGGCAGCCATGGAGCGACTGAGACACAGAAAGATGTCAAGCATAGAGCGAGCAAAAAGCACCATGGCAGAAGCAAGTCCTTCCTTGTCAGTCATCACTTTAAATGTAGACGGATTAAACTCTCCAATTAAAAAAGAATGGATTAAAGATTTTATCCAGTTCTGTGCCATCTGTAGGAGACGCGTTTGGGTCCAAAGAGAACGACAGGCTGGAAGTGACAGGAAAGGTGGCCCATGCCAGCAGCAATATAAAGAGCCGGGTGGCTACACTAAATCGCACAGGATACACTTGAGCTAAAATAAAGAGGGTTACACATATGTTGATAAAAACGTCAGCCCCTCAGAAAGATGTGACAGTTATAAACTTAAATGCACGCCTTGCAAGAGTCCCCAAACGTATGAAGTGAAAACTGACGGGAAGGAAGGAGGAAATGGACGTTTGCAACCATAATTGGAGACTCCGCAGCCCCCATTTCAACACTGGATGGAGGAGCCAGACACAAGAGCTTCAGGAGAGAGGGGCCTTGAGGGACCGGAACCCGCTAGCCCTGCAGGCATCTAGGAACGGTCCACCCAGGAACAGCAGAACACGTCCTCTTGGGTGGGGAATTGCACAGGATGGGACCCGTGCTGGTCCTCAAACCAAGTCTCACTACCAGGGTGCCATGTTCGTCCAACGGGAAAAGGATAGTCTATTCCGCAAATGGTGCTGGGACGACTGGACATCTATTTTTAAAAGAATGAACTTGGGCCCGTACTTCACAGCTTATTCGGAATGCACTCAAATTGGATCAAACACCGCAATATAAGGGCTCAAACTCTCAAACTCTCGCAAGAAAGCACCGGTGTAAAGCGGGGGTGAGAAGTGGTGCAGCCTCTGGGGGAAACGGTTCGGTGGTTCCTTAAAAAATTAAACATCATGCTATGACCTGGCAGTCCTACCTTTAAGGACATCCCCCCAAGCAGGTGTTCACCCGAAAGCTTTCGCACTAATGTTTGTAGCAGCATTATTCACAACAGCCAAAAGGTGGAATCAGGCCACACGTCCATCGGAGGGTGAGTGGCTACCGAGTGGGGTGTCACCCATTGAGCTGAACAGTATTCAGCCTTAAACGAAGCACTGACACGCGCTGCAACACGGGTGGCCTCGGAAACACGCCAGGCGAAGGAGCTGGCGCAAGAGGCCACGTATTATGTGGTTCCACTGGTGGGGACAGTGTGCACTAGGGACATCCTCGGGGACCACCAGACGGGTGGTTGCCAGGGCCTGGGGATGGAGGAGGAATGGGGGTGACTGCTGAGGTGGTGAGGTGGTGAGAATGTGGAACTAGACCGCGGTGAGGGCTGCACAATGTGAATGCACTAAATGCCACTGGATGGCACACTTTGAAATGGTGACTCCTATGTCGTGTGCATTGTCACACACACGCACACACACGTACGTGCGCGCATACACGCACACGCACACACGCACACACACGCACGTGTGCGCGTACACACACACGCACACACACGCACGTGCGTGCGTACACACATGCACACACGCACACACACACGCACGTGCGCGCATACACCCCCCCCACACACACACATGCGCGCGCGCACACACACACACACACACACACACACAGAGTTGGGAATGGAGCCCAGGCTGGGCCAAGGGTGGTGCACACAGCAGGCCAGGACCTGTGTTGTGCTCAGTGTCACTCCCTTGCTGGCTTCGGGCTGCCACGCTGGGGAGGTGAAGGCCTGTCCCCACTGCCCCCAGCTCTTGAGGTCACAGGGGCCCAGTGTAAGGAATGTCCCTTCAGGGCGGGGGAGGCAGGAGGCCAGCGTGATGCCGGCTTATACCTGCCGGGCGTCAGGTAAGACTGACGAGGAAAGGAGCGGACTTGCTGTGCGCTCCACTTGTCCCACGGTGGGCGGTCACGCGTGTCCGTCCTACAGGGTGAACTGAGGCCTGTGGAGGTGGGGACAGGTGCTGGAGCTCTTGGAGAAGTGGGAGGGGCCCTCCGCAGGGTGGGAGGGGCTCTCAGCGGGGTGGGAGGGGCCTCGGAGGTGGGCGGGGCCCTCGCGGTCGCTGCGCCCCGAGGACGCAGCCCACACTGCTGGCGCCTGACGGCCGCTCTCCCCGCGCAGGCCGCCTGGAGATTCTATGCCACCAACCTGTCGCGCACGGACCTGCACTCCACGTGGCAGTACTACGAGCGCACGGTCACCGTGCCCATGTACAGGTACCACCACCGCCACGGGCCCATGCCACCGCGCCTCGGAAACCCCATTTTTTGTTGTTCATTATTTTGATTGATTTTTTTGTTTCTTTTTCTTTAAAATGTGTGTACTCTTCAAAACGGAGGTCTGTGTGTGGTTTATTTCGGTGTTAATTTTGCTCTTTGTTTCATAGCTCGTGGCTTTTATTTTCACCTCCACCCCCTTGCTTAGCTTCCTAGCTGGGGTGCCCTGGGTTGTGGGCACTGCGAAGACAGGCCCCCCCCAGAGCTCGAGGTAAACAGCCCCCAAACTTTAGAAGTGCAGGGATCTCCCTGACCCTCCATCCTCCCGCCAGGACCAGGGTCTCTGTGTGGAAGGACAGTGACCCCCAGACCACAGCGAGGCTCTAGGACCAAGGGACCCGATTATCCTGGGGTTTCAGCTTCCCCAGCAGGACAGCACCCCCCAGGCGCCCTCCCTCGGGTTGCAGGGGGCAGAGAAGGGGCAGGAAAGCCTCTCCAGGGGGCAGTTGGTGGAGGCTGTGTGCAAGGGCAGGTGGCAGCTGGGGTGAGAGTGTGGCCGCCCCAGGATTTGTCTGTGCCCTGTTCTGGCTTAGAATGAGGTCTGAGGTGAGAGGGCTGGGGGTTGCCCCACATGGGCTCAAGCGTCATGCCTTTGGGGTGGGTGGGTGCCACCCTGCCGCCCGCCCTCCACCCTGGGGCGTGAAGCTGAGCCCTGGGGCTTCCCAGCTCAAGATCCCCTCGCCCGCCCCGGGGGATTTCCATCCACGGAACCCTCAGCTGAGGGCGGGGTCCCCCTGAGAGTCCTGAAGTCAATGATTGCCTGGCAGGCCAGAGGCCAGCTCCACCTGCCACCTGCCTGTGTGGGGATTTGTCACCTGGGAAGACGGTGCTGCCCACCCTGCCTTCAGTGTCCATCTGGAGCCCCTTCGCCCGCACCGTGCTCCCAGCCTCCCGGCCTAGGCAGGACTGACCCACCTGCTAATTTTCTTTGTTCTGTTGTTCCCCCCACTCTCCTCGACTATTTTTTTCATTTTCTGTTTCTTACCCCGTTCTTTTCGATTTCCATTCTTTTCCCTTGTGTGTGTGAAAACACGCGAAAGCTCGCAAGCTCAAACCTACGGGGCCTCCAGGTAGGAGATGCATGGGACAGAAAGCGTGTGGTGTGGTTCTGTCCTCTGTGTGGGACTGTCACAGGCCACCCCGGTCCCCAGACCGGCGGCCGCCCCGCCCAGCACCCTGCACCCCACCCCCACCCCCAGCCTGTGGGCCCTGTGTCACCCTGTGCCCCCTGCCTGGAGTGCACCGTCCTCGCCTTCCCCAGTTCCCTCTCTTGGTTGTCCCCTGCCACCCCCCTCAGCTGCTTTCTTGTGCTGGATTGTCTTGTCCTAGGTTGTTGTCTGTCCCTTGTCCTGCTTCCTGCCTGTCTCAGTGGCTGGGGTCCCTGTCCTGCACCCCCGTCCCCCCTCCACGGGCCCCACTTCTGCGCAGTGCAGAGGCAGCGATGAGGACTTGCACATCCCAGCTCGGGGGACGCCCAGCGGAGCCCCTGCTCCTGGCAGGCAGCCCTGCTCTGCATACAGGGCTCGGGGGCTAGGCTGGGTGGGGGTTCAGAGGGAGCAGGGGTGTCACAGAGGATGGGGTGCCCAGAAGGTAGGGGTGTGTCAGTGAGTTGAGGTATCACAGAGAGTGGGGGTGTCACAGCAGGTGTGCGTGTCACAGCGGGTGGGGATGTCAGTGAGTGGAGGTGTCACAGAGAGTGGGGTGATACAGAGGGTGGAAGTGTCACAGTGGGTGGGGTGTCACAGACTGGGGGTGTCATGGTGGGTGAGGGTGTCACACAGATGGGGTGAGGGTATCAGTGGGTGAGGGTGTCCCAGAGTGGGGGTGTCACAGGGGTGGGGTGTCCCAGAGTGGGGGTGTCACGGGTGGGGGGCTGCATCAGGAAGGAGAGACCAGGGCCTGGGATCATGCAGGGTGTGGGGATTTGTTTCG
The DNA here is from genome assembly GCA_004026885.1 of Lyroderma lyra. Lineage (NCBI taxonomy): Eukaryota > Metazoa > Chordata > Mammalia > Chiroptera > Megadermatidae > Lyroderma > Lyroderma lyra. The sequence continues at coordinate 100,193 of PVJL010002350.1, read as the reverse complement.
TTCTTAAAACAAGAGTGCCAAGTGGGGGTGCAGGAGGTGGCAGGGAGCAGAGCGGGTGAAGGGTGGGGTGAAGAAGCGCCCCAACACTGGAAGAGAACTCGAGTCCCACGTCCTCTTCTGGGAGGTGGGGAGCCCGGGCTTCCCCAGGAGCCCCCTTGGGCTGCAGGTCCCCGCCCTGGCCAAAGGCGGGGTCTTAATTCTGCCCCCAGCTTCCCCGGGAGGCCTGCCTGGAGCTGCCTGGTGGCCACGGTGGCTGATGCCCGGCCTGCAGGCAGGGGTTGGCATGAGGCTGTCCTGAGTGGAGGGGACTGGATCTGGGGACAGGGCCCAGAGCAGGGCTCGCCCAGGGTCCCTGCCCCACCGGGCTCTGCGGAGGAGGATCTGGGAGCCTAGACCTGCTGGGGTGCTGTGTTTGCAGGGGCTGGGGAGGTGGAGGGGAGGGCACAGGGCCCTGCCGGTCCTCCCGTGCCCTGCTCAGCCCACCCCAGGCGGTCAGGGGCCCCTCTCACCCCTCTGCTGGGCACGCTGGGCACTGCCTGCCCCCAGGCTGAGGCCCCAGGAGCTGTGCGGCCCAGAGACCGCAGTGGTGCCCAGGCCGCCTGTCAGGGAGTTCGCCTCCTTCTGCCCCTGACAGGTCGCACCCATGTCCCCTGGGCATGAACACCGCGGGCTCCCCTGTGCCGTGGGGGCTGCTGAGAGCTGGTGAGGTGCCCGGGCTCAGGCTGTTGGGGGGCAGCTCACAGCCTGTCCTCTCCCTGCAGGCTGATTCCTCCGCTCAACCAGCTGGAGCTGCTTCGGAACCTCAAGAGTAAATCGGGGCTCACCTTCAGGTCAGCAGAGGGCTGGCGCTCCCGGGGGGTCCGGTGCCCCGGTTTTCCTGAGACGCTGCTGCCCGCAGGCAGCGCTGGGCGGAGGCAGGATGCCCTGGAGTGCTCGGCCCAGGGGGCCCTGGGTGGGGGGTGCCCTGCGGGTCGGCGCTGACAGGAATTTGCTTCTGTTTGAAGGAAGGAGCCACAGCAGGAGCCCTCGCCCAGGTCAGTGCCCCCCTGCCCCCGTCTGCACGTGCCCAGGGGAGCGGGGCTTCGGGACCCTGCGGGAGCACGAGCATGGGGCTGTGTCCGGACCCCTGCCTGACGGTCCCGTGTTTCCCCCTGAGAGCAGCCCCAGGGCCCGCAGGCGGGGCTTCCGAGAGGGAGGCGGGCGGGTGAGGCCCAGACGTGTCCCTGCCCGCTGGGTCAGGGTCAGCATGGAGGGGGCTTCACTGCCCCAACGGCAGACCTGGTGTGTTGAGGTTTCTGGAGGGAGTGGGGGCTCCTGTCCTGGGGGGCTGCAGGTCCCCACGGATGTGTTGTAGCAGGCAGGTTCGAGGCCCCGCGTAGGGAGCCCGCAGGTGACCTCTGCTGTGGGCAGAGAGGGGGATGGGGACGGCGTCTCCCGTTTTCCTGGTATTAAAGCGAAGAACGGCCAGATCGCGTCACAGCTGTCCCGTCTGCCAAACACCAGCCAGGCTGGCTGTCCCTGTGCTTCAGGGTCCCCCCCGCCCCCCGCGCCCCGTCCACACGCTGCAGGGGTGAGGTTGGGCCCCTGGACCTCGGGCCAGAAGTGCCTCCCTGGACCAGCGGCGGCTCCGCGGGCCGCTCTGGTGGGGACACGACCTTCTGCATCCATCAGAGGCGGGCACGTGGCTTCGTCCCCAGCTCCCCAAAAGGGAAATGACGGCTCATGCCTGGAACGGAAAACATGGGCAGTGCTCCTGCCCCCGCAGCAGTGACGGAGCCCCTCACACGCACACCGGGCTGCGGCCCCTCTGTCCCCGACAGGGTGGGGCTTCGGGGGGAGCCGGCCGCGTGGCCGTCCTCAGGGTGGGGTGGGACACGCCCGGCCGGGACCCGGGGGGCCTCCGCTCACCACTCCCTGCCATGCTGCGTTGGCCCCTCTGCACCCGGAGGAGGTGGGGGCCGGGCTCTGCGGCCTGCGGCGCTGCCCCTCCGTCCGCCCGCCCGCCCGCCGGCCCACGGGGGCCCCTGTGGCCTGAGGTGGCTTCTCGCGCCCACAGCCCGGCTGTACTCTGGCCGCCCAGCGATGCTCTCGTCTCAGCCTCTCTCTCTCTCTCTCCTCCCCTGCCCTCCCCTCCCCCAATCTGGAAATCTCGCCTGTCCCCAAGTGCCTTTATTCATGTCACTGCCCTTCCTGGCCCCTTTCACGTCCGCTCTGTCTTTGGGGATGAGGTGGCTGACCCTGAAAGCAGGACTCAAGGTGAGGACACACAGGAGCCCCCGGGCTCTGCGGTATGCTCCCTGCTCCCCGCACCCCAATCCTCCGTCTCCTCCCTGTGTGTCCGTGTGTCCCCGCCCACCCGTGACCCAGCGGCCTCCCCCAGAGCCAGGCTGTCCCAGCCTCCTCCTGGGAGCCACCCCGACACCAGGTAGCAGGCCAGTGTTTCTGTCCCCTCACCTGGGGCTGCCACAGACACCCCCCTTTTAAGCACCACAGTAGATGTGCAGGAAATCGTTCTGCCACTTGTATCCATGAGGGGGTGGGCATTCCTGGGCTGCCAGCCCGGGGATCCTGTTTCGTGAAGTGCAGGTGACCTCGGGGACCCCAACTCAGCTCCTGTGAGAGCCCTCTGGGCCCTGGCCGTGCTGGCATCGGACCGAGGCCGTCGGCACTGAGGCGGGGGCTGGGCGACCAGGGCCCTCAGCTGCGTTGTTCCGGGCGTCCCTGATCTGTCCTTCGTCCCTTCCCATCTCTGACGGCCCCAGCCCTGTCCCTGGAGGAGACCCCTGCCCCCAGCTGCTTGCCCCTGTGTCCGTGTGGGCCCCCCTCGTTGCAGGCCTGTTTGTCCAGTGTGGTGTTGGTGAGTGTCTGTGATGCCCGGCGCCCTGGGCTCTATGCCAGCAGCTCTCAGATGGGGCGATGCTCCGGTTGGCTGATGGCAGGGACACCCCCGTGCCAGCCTAGAGGGAACAGGCTGGAGTCAGGGACCCCTGCACCCCCAGAGCAGTGGGGCCGTACTCAGGCAGGGCTGCCAGCAGCCCGGTCCCCCAGCGCTTAGGGTCTCCCCGCAGGACCACTGGCCACGCGTGGTTGTTTAAGTTTCCACCGTCCCTCTGTGTCCTGGGCTCAGGAGTCAGGTGTGGACGGGCCGCTGTGCAGTAGGAGTACTTTCCCAACACGCGTGGGGCCAGGGGCTGGGAGGCGCTTCCCAGGTAGGCGACGGTGCCCCTAGGTTTGAAGGAGCAAAGCTGGTTGGGGGGGTCAGGCAAAGATGGGGCCCTTCAACGGAGCTGGAGGCAGACACCACCCCGCCGTCCTCCCTCAGGGGCGCCTGCATGCAGGCCTGGCACGCCAGGAGGAGCTAGCTGAGCGTCCCCATCGTTAGCTGTCCTGCAGGCTCTGCGGGAGCTTTTGGCTGACACGTTTGCCCCAAATCTGAGAGGCGCCTGTGGGCAGTGAGAGCTCTGAGTCCTGGGGTTGCTGAGTCGCAGGGAGGGTCGTCCTGTGTGACCCCCGCTGCCTCCCACCGGGACCAAGCCACCCAGAGAGTCTTGCTCGTCGCTGAAGTGACAGGGCCGGTCCCACAGGGAGCAAGCTTGTGGGACACGTGGGGTCCTCCTCGGGCAGGGCTGAGGCACGTGGAGGGGCAGCTGTGGGCTGGGCGGACCCTTGGCCTGCTGGCTCACGGGGAAGCGAGGTGTGTCCTTTACTGGCCAGCGGAGACAGGCGTCTGGACACGAGCGGGTGCCACCGGTGTCTATGAACGGATGTGTGGACACCGAGCCTGCCTCCCCAAGCCGGTTCCTCTCACTGGGGTCCCAGGTGCAGTTTGGAAACAGTCCAGAGCAACAGCGGCCGAGGTGGGGGGTGGGGGGAGAGGTCCGGGCGGTGGGGGGGGCGTGTTCGCAGCTTCCAGTCCTCAGCGTTCTAGGGCAGAGAGGTCTCCAGCTGTCAGGGGGCTGGGGGGTGCCCGGGGTGCTGACCGCGGCCGACCCCTTCCTGCAGACCCTCCCGGCAGGCCCACCGCTGCTCACTGAGGGGGGTTTCCTGGGACCCAAGAGGAAGCGACTTCGGCTGTCCAGGCGCCCCCCAGAACCCCCTCTGTTCAGCTTCCCTGCAGGTAGAGGCCGCCACTTGGGATGGGGCAGCTGGCTGGGCTCCGCGAAACCGCAGCGACTGGCTTGTGAAGCCAAACTGCACGTTTTCCTCCCCAAAAACGTGTGCTTTCTGGAACCCTGTCCATCTGCGTAGAACCAGCCTTTCGCAAAGTCTCGGCCCGTGTATTATTCTTTTGTTCGCATGGATATGGCAAAAAAATAATACACCTTGTGAAAGCCGTGGCCCCGACTGCTCACTCTGGAAGGAAAAGGTATTTTTGGAGGAAAAAAAAAAATCGGGAACTTCCTTTTTTTCTCCAAAAATAGGGCACTGTTTTCTCTTCCAGGCCGGCAGAAGACTTTGTGCGCGGCCCCCTAAGCGCCCGGGCTCCGCGCGAGCGCTGTCGCTGGCGCTGGCGCCCCGGCCCCGAGCTGCCCGGGGTGGGGGCGGGGGCGCGGCGCCCCGGTTCCCCGCGCTCCGTGCCCGCTGGCCGGCCCGGGCTCCTCCGGCCCCCGCGGGCGCCCGGGCACTAACTGCGCTCTCCTCGTTTCCAGTAAAGGCAGACCGTGCACAGAGGGCCTGTGTGGATGCTGCCCCGGACACTCTAGGTACCGCGGACGCGTCGCACGACCATGGCTGCACGGCTGCGCCGCTCCACACACTGCTGCTTAGAGGTCCTAGAGGGGCCTGGGAGAAGCCCCGCCCCCGGCCCCAGGACGCGATTCTGATTGGCCGCTCACGGGGGGCGGAGCTCCAGGCTCCGCCCCCTGACTCCCGCGCCCGTTCTCCCCGCGGGCGGGGCGGCCCGGTGCGAGCGCTCCGTGAGCCTCGGCTCCAGGCGTCACTCTAGCACCTCTGTCCCGCACGCCAGGACGGCTGCCCCTGCACCGGCCCCCCGGCCCGTCTGCCCTGGGTGCGCCGGGCGCCCCGCGGTCCCGGCACCGTGCACGGCGCCCCTCCCCGCGTGCCGGCCTGGTCCGGGGCTGACCGGAACCGGCCGTGGGGAAGCCGCCCCGGCCCCTGCCCCGGGGCTCCGCGCCTGCACCGCCCTCCGCCCACTGTCTGCGCTGTGGTGTGTGCGAACGAGCGTCTGTCCTCCTGCTTGCTCGGGGGGCCCCCCCCGCCCCGTCTCCCTCCTGCCCGCCTCCCGCCCGACCAGTGCGGCCCTGTCACGCGCGGGCAGCTGCTCGTCTGTCCTGGCGTCATGCATGCGGCCTGTGCAGGCCCTGCAGGCAGCGGTGCGAGCGGCGGGCCCAGGAGGGCCGTGCTGCAGGGTGAGGCCCTGGCGGCGTGCTTGTGCTCCTGCATCCGTGCATGGTCCCAGTGCCTCTGCCCTGGACCGGGGCTCCGCCCCGCCCCCCACCCCCACCCAGCTCCCTGTGTGTTCATGGACGTAGGGGCCTGTGCTGGGGGGGCTTGCAGCCCCAGGTGGGACGATCTGGACCCAAAGCTCACGTCCAGGTGCTTCTGGCCACAGGCTGTTGCTAGGGTCAGGCGCCATGGTCAGGCTGCGTGGCGACCAGGAAGGCCAGCTCCGTCCTGCCGTGCATGTCTCATGAGTGTCACTTCGTCCTCCTACCTTCCTGGGCATCTGTGGTCAGCCGTGGCCGGGCAGCTCTCTGTGGACGCTGGCTCCATGGGGCCCCACTGTGCCAACCGGGTGTGGCCCCCTTCAACCAGGGCCCACATCCCAGCTTACAGCTGGCCCCACATGTTTAGGGGTTCACCCTGGGTGGGGAGTGGCCGGTGGGGAGGGGAGCAGGACCCCTGCTTTCTCCTCCAGACCCTCCTGATGGCTCTACAGCCCCAAGTGCAGACGCCTCCAAACTGCCTTGTCACATGGAGGGCATGTGGCCACGGCTCTGTCCCCCACCCGGAGCAGATGGCTGGAGACCTTCCCCACGCATTTGCTTCTGTCCTTGGCTTGCAAGGCCCCCCCTCAACCTTGCAGGCCCACCAGCCGTGTGGGTGCCTGGTGCCGGGGCAGGTCCGGGCTGGCTGGGGTCGGGGGGTGGGGGAGTGGCTGCAGGCTCTGAGCCTGCACAGCTGTGGACGTTCAGTGTCCACATCGTGGCCTCCTCTGGCAGAGGCACCTGGACGGTGGAGCCAGGCCAGACCAGGGAATGCTGCCTCCTGTGGGCTCGTCCTCGAGGGCAGCAGCGGGAGGCTGAGTTCCGGGCTCTTTGTGCTGTGTGGGGCAGCAGGGGCCAGTCTGGGTCCCCAGCTCCACTGGTGGGGCGAGGGTGAGGCCCTCACTTCTTATGGTCCGTGGACCAGCTGGTGTCCTCCGCTGGGACTAGAACAGAGGACAGAGGTCCCCATGGTGCCGGGCTCCACTGTCCTCAGTCCCCGCCTGCCCATCTAGGTCTCGTGCTGAGTGCAGTGGTTATGGGCTCTGGGCTGCTGTCCTGAGCAAGCTGACGCCTGCGTCACAGGACACCCAGGGCTCCTCGCCTTGGGGTCGTCTGCCCCAGGGGCTAGTCCATCCTGGGGAGACCCCGGAGCTGCACAGACAGTCTCAGCTGGGGCAGGTGGGGAGGCACGGGTGTCGATGGCTGCCGTGTCCAGGCTCGGTGGACTGGACAGCAGGCTGCCTCTTCTCCATGGCTGGTCGCCCCTGTGCTGTCCGATGGGTGTTTCTCAGTGGCGGGTCCGGCTGGGGCTGATGTGGGGGGGCTGACCCAGGGAGCAGAGGTGGGGCCGGTGGTGTCTGAGGGACTGGCAGACAAGGCAGCGTCCCTGTGACGCAGGGGTCCCACCGAGCCCGCCAGGGGCAGTGAGGGGCCCTGCTCGGAGGCCATTCTGGGGGGTTCTGTGGCCCCTGCACAGGGCTGGGTGTGAGTGGGTCCGTGGTTCATGAGAGCCCTGCTCTCCCGGCACGGGCAGATGGGGTCGCTGCCCAGTAAAAGGAGTGGAGTGGCCGAGTCCTGACCACAGCGACCCACCCCTGTATGCTGCCTGCTGCCTGCTGCCCAGAGGGTCAGTGCCATCTCACAGGGACCCCTGCAGGGCTACAGCGATGTGGCCTTGGGCCAGGGCTGGGGACAGTGCAGGTGCACCCATTCTGACCCTCCAGACCGTGGTCATCCATTCCGGATGGGTCCTGCAGGAGGACTGAGGGTGGAGGCAGGGGCAGGCCCTTGTCCTCCGTGACTCTTCTTGTCCTACTGGGGCCAGCATAGGGCCCAGGAGTCAGCTGCAGACCTCACCCCTGCTGACGCCGAGGCAGTTACAGGGTATGCAGAGGCAGCGAGCAATGCTGCCAAGGTGGCCAGGGGCTCTCAGAGGTCTCCAGGGAGAAGCTGTAGCCCCTGGGCACTTTGGGACCTGCATGGTGTCACCTTGGAGAGGGACATCTGGCAGGACAGCGTGAAGTGGGCTCTGGCCCCTTTTGGTGGCAGCCAAACGTGATTTAAGAGTCGGCTGACCACCTCCTGGCCCAGGGGCCATAGTGGAGCTGAACGCCCGGCCTGCGGCCGCGTCCCTCACCCTGCGACCGCCCTCCCCACCCGGCTCCACCCCGTGGACGTGTCCCTGCGCAGGCATTCTCTGGGGCGGGGTCTGCGGCAGCCGGAAGCAGGTGACAGTCCCCCTGTTCCATCCAGAGTGACTTCTCCTGCTGTCTTCCTGTGTGTGTCTGTCCGTCTGTCCTCGTGGGAGCAGTCAGAAGGTCAGTTTGAAAGATCGTGTCTTCTCCAGCCCCCGAGGCGTGGCTGCCAAGGGGAAAGGGTCCCCGCAGGCCCAGCCCGTGCGCCGGTCACCCAGCGCCGACCAGAGCCTGGAGGACAGTCCGAGCAAGGTGCCCAAAAGCTGGAGCTTCGGAGACCGCAGCCGCGCTCGGCAGGCCTTCCGGGTCAAGGGCGCCGCGTCCCGGCAGAACTCAGAAGGTGGGTGAGGCCGGCGCCCTCGTGGCCCACCCCCCGGGCCCCTCCCCGTGCGCAGCCCCGCCCCTGCGGCCACCTGACCCCGTGACACACGCTTCTGGGTCCGGCTGTGCTCACCTCGCAGTGTCGGTCAGGGCTTCGCTCCTCATCACAGCGGAGGGGCGTCGCGGACACGCGGTGTGGACATGTCTCGCCCTGGCCCTCTGTCCTGCTCACGGGGACGCCCTTTAACCCCCAGGTCGTGCTCCCCGCGGGCCACTGAGAAGGGACAGGGTGGGTTAGGGAGTGTGTGGGCCAGACAGGGTGCCCCCGGGGAGCCTGGGGGGTTCCCGGACACACACCCTGGAGGCCAAAGGGCCAGTCCCCTCTGTTCCCTCACGGACTGTGTCCCCTTTCACCCAGAAGCAAGCCTCCCTGGGGAGGACATCGTGGATGACAACAAGAGTTGTAACTGCGAGTTTGTGACAGAGGACCTGACCCCAGGCTTGAAAGTCAGCATCCGGGCCGTGTGGTGAGTGGCTGGGGTGTCTGGGGCGGGGCCTCCCGTGTGGAGCAGGGGCGGGGCCTACCTCACAGGGCCTAGGAGGGGCGGGGCCTGCCTCACAGGGCCTAGGAGGGGCGGGGCCTGCCTCACAGGGCCTAGGAGGGGCGGGGCCTCTCGTGGAGAGGGGCGGAGGAAGGGGCGGGGCCTCCCTCACACAGCCCAGGAAGGGGTGAGCTCCACTTTGTGCCTGGAGTCGGGTTTTGGGGGGCCTGTGTGAGGGCACGTGCTCCGTGGGACCTCATGTCACAGTCACCTGCCCATCCCGAGGCTGTTAGTGTGCAGTCAGAAGCCACCCCCTATAAGGGTCCTGGGTGGACAAGGGTCCTTCTGCACAGCTGAGCCCAAGAGTGGCTGGTATGCGTGGTAGGTGGGTGGCCCAGATAATAGGAACAGTTGTCCAGTGGCCATTCTCAGAGATGCTGAGAGGGCTACAGGGTCAGCCTGCTGGGAGTGCGGCCTGTGGTGGTCTCTGCCCCGGCTCATGGCTCCCCGCCTGTCCTCTCCAGTGTCATGAGATTCCTGGTGTCCAAGAGGAAGTTCAAGGAGAGCCTGCGGCCCTACGACGTGATGGACGTGATTGAGCAGTACTCGGCTGGCCACCTGGACATGCTATCTCGCATCAAGAACCTGCAGTCAAGGCAAGAGCCCCCCACCCCCCTGCCCGGCCCCTGGGATGTGCAGGCCAGTCCTGGGCCATGTGGCACAAGTGGGGCAGACAGGTGCAGTGAGGGGGTCGCACACTCCCTGCCAGAGGTGGGGTGCTGGGCTGGGCTGGGGGCTCAGCCCTGCTCACGGCCACCTCTGCAGCCCCATGTGACTTTCTGCTGTTTGTTTTATAATAATATCTCTGTTGTCTCTCTCTTCTCTTTCCCACTGTCCGCACTGTGATGGGCAAGTGTGTATGTGTGTGCACACTCACATCTGTGTGTACATGCACGTATGTGTGTGAATGGACACAGGTGTGAATGCACACAGGTGTGTGCATGTGTCTGTGTGCTGGGCGGTTGTATCATGTGTCACACATGTCTGTGTGCACGTGTGTGCATGTGTTGGGGGCAGAGCAGTTCTGCTGAGAGACCGAATTGTGGGGTGCTCGCAGGCCCATCGGCACCAGTGATGCCGCTTGGCATCGCTTTTTCCCGGGGGGAGGGGCTCATCCACGCCCCCCACCACACAGGGCTTCCCATCCCCCACCCCCTGGGGCAGGAGGCAGGGCTGGGATACCTGGCAATAGCAGGGCACACGCTGCTGTCTCCAGCCCCACATGTCACCTGTACCTGTGTTTGCAAGGGCCCAGGACACACACAGACATACCATGAACAGGTATGTGCACATGTGTGCTGGCCCATATGTGTACATATAACCGTGTTCTTAGCCTCATACTGCATCCTGTGAGCTCACACACAGTGCACACATACAAACAGGTCCGTGCACACACATGTGATTTTGGTGCCTGTAAGGAGGCCACACAGCTGTGTGGGTTTCTCTGGAAGTGGGTCACGTGCCCTTGCCAGTCAGAGACCACCGCCTACCCACGGCTCATCAGACAGGCTGCTGTACTGGGGAAGCTTGGGCCCTGGAACATCAAGGGACAGTCCTGGAAGTCATCCCGCTCTGGGCCATCTCCTTTGTCCTGCTCCAGGACATCAGGGGAGAAGTCTGGTTGGGTCTTAACTTACCCCTATTGGGTGGGGGTCAGAGGGTGACCCCTTCCTCGAGCTGGGCTCAGGCTGGGAGGCCAATGCATGTAAACAGTGTTTGTGATTGCATGTGTGAGTGAGTGTGCACTGTGTGTGTGAGTGATGTGTGTGAGCATGCACATGTAAGAATGCATATGTGCGTGTATGAGCATGCACATGTACCTGAGCAATGTGTGAACACGCACATGTGTGCACGTGAGCATGCAACTGTGTGCACGCACATGTGTGAGCATGTACAAATGTGTAAGCATGCACCTATGTGAGCAATGTGTGTGATTGCATGTGTGAGTGAGTGTGCACTGTGTGTGAGTGATGTGTGTGAGCATGCACGTGTGTGTGTGAGTGTGCATATTGTATCTGAGCAATGTGTGAGAGCATGCACATGTGTGAGCATATACACATGTGTAAGCATGCACATATGTGACCAATGCATGTGCCATGTGTGAGTGTGCACGTGTGCGCGAGTGATGTGTGTGAGCATGAACGTGTGAGCATGCAGGTGTGCGTGTGTGAGCGTGCACATATACCTGAGCAATGTGTGAGAGCATCTACACATGTGTAAGCATGTATACGTGTGAGCAATGTGTGAGTCATGTGTGAGTGTCCACGTGTGTGTGTGATGTGTGTGAGCATGAATGTGTGAGCATGAGGTGTGCATGTGTGAGCGTGCCCATGTATCTGAGCAATGTGTGAGAGCATGTACACATGTGAGCAATGTGTGTGTCATGTGTGAGTGTACACGTGTGCACACATGTGTGCAAACATGTACAGCTGTGTAAGCACACACATGTGAGTGTGCACGTGTGCGTGTGAGCAGACATGTGCGTGTGTAAGGGAACAGCCCCACGCCTGCCTGCTGGCCTTCCTCACACGTGTCTTGCCCCAGCCATCTTGTCACCAGACTCTTCTGTGCTAAACTGTTCCTTTCCTTCCCTTTCTGCCCGGAAACACAAGCCAAGCGCACACCCATGGAGCCGGACGTCTGTCACTCACCGGCTGTCTTAGTGTTGTCTTAGCCGGCGCCCCGGTGCTGTGTGCCAGCTGCGATTCGTCCCGTGCACGTGCATGCTGGCCAGGCAGGCTGGGCACGTGGTCAGGTTGAGGCCGCCTGGGCCGTGTTCGCTTGAACACGGGCCGGATCAGGCGAGCGTCCCCTGTGTTGTTTGGGGCAGAACAGTCGTAAGAAGTGTCACTGTGGCTTCAAGCTGGGTTGTTCCTTCCGTTTCTGCAAGTCCCCAGGCACCCCGCCCCCTCTGTGTTGCTTCACGATGCATTTTGCTGGTGTCTTTTCTCTTGTTTACTCGCCAGGATAGATATGATTGTGGGTCCCCCACCCCCTTCAACTCCCCGGCACAAGAAGTACCCCACCAAAGGACCCACGGCCCCTCCGAGAGAGTCACCCCAGTACTCACCTAGGTCAGGATGCCAAGCTCTCCTTGTCTCTGTGGAATGGCCAGCCCCCTTTGCTCCAGGCCACATGACGGCAGCACCCACCCTGCTCTCCCGAAGGAATGGAGGGGACCTTGCTCTGTCCCTGACAAAGCCATGCCTGGGAGAAGTCTGTCCCTCTGCAGGGCCCTCCTGCAGGGTCCCTGGGAAGCGTTCCCTGGACACCGTGGGTGGCGTCTGCCTGGGTGTGGACTCCCTGGGCAGACAGAGGGTCAGCTCCTCAGGATGGGGTGCGTCCAGGTGTGCAGGGAGGACCTATGGGGTTCCAGGGGCCCCAGTATCCCTGCGGTGCCCCTGCCCCGGTACCGACTCAGATCCACAGGTGAGGCCAACCTGAGCCACTGGGAAGGTCTGGCAGGTCCCGGCTCTCCTGTTGCCTTTCCCTCTCAGGTGCCCAGGTTGTGCCCAGGACCTCCGTGCTCTATTCCCGCCGTCAGCCTCGTGGTGGTATTATCAATGGGGCCGTCCGGCTGAGGGGCGGCGTGGACAGTGAGGGCACGCGTAGGTGGTGAGTTAGCACGCTCAGACTCGAAGCCCTCCAGCGTTCCTGGGACGATTCAGAAGATGCTAGGACTGTCCCCTCCTCCTGCAGGTCTGGCTGGCGAGGGAGAGGGGAGCCCCTGGGGCAGAGCTGTGAGAGGAGGAGAGATGCGCCTGGCTGCGCTCACAGCTGGACAGCCGAGGGGCACGGGGGCATCCAGGAGGCCGAGGGCCAGTGTGCTGGGCTTCTCCAGCTGGCCGCTGTCCCATGACAACGGAGTTCCTGGGGTGCAGGCTGACCCAGTCAGTGTTTTCCGGGTTCCCCGCTCTGCCACAGCCCCCATAGCCCCAAGGATGCCGTGCCCGGAAACCCGAGCCATCCTCCCGGGCACTGCTGCTGTGGTGGCTCAGACATCTCTGAACCCCCAGCCCCTCAGGGTCACCACAGGCAGAGCACACGTTCACTCGGAGAACGGCCAGGAGGACCGCCTGGGCACGTGAGGGTGAAGCCCGACTGCTCAGCCTGAGGCCCAGGGGAGGGGGTAGCCCCTCCAGGACCCACCCAGCCCCTCCAGGGGCAGTTCCAGGCTGGGCCTGTTGGGACTGGCCCGGCTGGCGGCCGTCATGTGGCAGGGGTGAAGGCGCTGAGCACCGTGCCTGGACTGTGGACACCAGACGACCCCTTTCCCTCTCGTCTGCTTGGATCCCGAGGGTGCCCCCACGCTGTCCCCTCCGCCCCTCGTGGCCCCCCGTGCATGAATCCAGCATGAGGCCCATGAGGCATGAAGAGCTGCACCATGGCTGACGCAAGCCTGAACCCCTCTTTGGCTTCATGCAACAGCAAGGAAAAGCCCCCCTGAGCCGCTGCCCCCCATCAGAGACTATCAGGGCAGCCCCGTGGTCAGGAAGGAAGCTGAGATGTGGGCCCTGCAGGGCTGTGGGAGTGGCACCCTCCTGCACCCCAAACTTGAGAAGTGAGCAATGTGGCAATGTGTGGGGCACCAGGCCAGAGGTGAGGTGGGGCCATGTGGCCTCGGCCGACGTCTCTGTGAGGCTGCAGGAGCTGGCCCGTGGCTTGCAGATGGCAGGCCCTTCGGTGACCCTTCCTGTTCCGCGTGGGGGCCAGAGACATCTCACTGGTCACACAGAAGACCCCACTCAGGAAGCCTCCTTCCCCTCCTGTTGGCACTCAGGATCTCTGGCCTCGACCGAGGTCACCTCAACTGTGTTGTGTCCCGCACAGATGTGCACACACACACACGAGCATGCACATGCCCCCACACACGTGCACACACACACCCATGCACATGCACATGTACACACATGAGTGTACACTTGCACACATGTACACACGCACATACGTGCGCACACGCACATGTACACGCACACATGTGCACACATGCATGTGCACACATGTGCGCGCAGGCACACACACACAGGCCCTCCCCCTGGTTGGCTATGGCTCTGTCTGTCTCCTCCCTTGGTTGTGCGTGGGCAGTTTCTGTGCTGTCCTGTGTCCCCATTCCCTGTCCTAGTGCATGGAGCCGCACGCCACCCTCCTGCTTTTCTTGTGGCCGCTGTGGACATGTAACTGTCCCCACCAGACCCACCTGGGCTGGGGGCTCAGTGGCACATTGTGAAGGAGTAAAGCTCTGGGTGGGGGCAGGGCACGGGCCGGTGGGGAGCCAAGGGGTAAATGACCCCAATTCCCTTCACTTTACTCCTTGCTAATGTGCCAGCCCACTGGTCACGGGTGACAGGCCCCCAGGGCTCGGAGCTCAGGGCGAGAGCCAGGCGCCCGGTCCAGCCTGGCACCCCGCTGCCCCCCCGTCGGCCCTAGGCTCTGCCTGGGGCCTGCATCTGGGGGGCTGTGGCCTGGCCCAGGAGGAGAGGGCCTTGGTCGCCCCACCCACCCAAACTCATGCTGGGGGGCGGGGTCTCTTCCTGGCAGAGTGGACCAGATCGTGGGGCGGGGCCCAACGATGACGGACAAGGACCGCACCAAGGGCCCAGCGGAGGCGGAGCTGCCCGAGGACCCCAGCATGATGGGCCGCCTGGGGAAGGTGGAGAAGCAGGTGGGATGGGGGGTGGGCTGCCGGCCTCATAACCGGGGTTTCTGGGGGGGTTGACACTGCAGGAGGGATCCTCAGGCTTTGGGGGACGAGGGCCTGTCACCGCCGAGGGTGCTGCATTCCGACCCCTCACCTCCCCCTAAGCCCCTCCCGGGAGCACTTTCCTTTCTGCAGGGGCACCCACAGACCCTCAGGCCAGGAGCACTGTGACACATGGCACCACGTACTGGGTGGGCCCTGTGGGTGGCCTGGGTCCCACTTGTGCGGGGAGCAGCCCGGGGACTCCCCACCTGTGCAGGGAGCAGCCGGGGTCCCCCCACCTGTGCAAGGAGCAGCCTGGGGACTCCCCACCTGTGCAGGGAGCAGCCGGGGTCCCCCCACCTGTGCAAGGAGCTGCCCGGGGACTCCCCACCTGTGCAGGGAGCAGCCGGGGTCCCCCCACCTGTGCAAGGAGCAGCCCGGGGACTCCCACCTGTGCAGGGAGCAGCCGGGGACTCTCCACCTGTGCAAGGAGCAGCCCGGGGACTCCCACCTGTGCGGGGAGCAGCCCGGATCCCACCTGGGGAGTAGCCCGGGTCCACCTGGGGAGCAGCCCGGGTCCCACCTGTACGGGGAGCAGCCCAAGTCACCCCACCTGTGCAAGTAGCAGCCTGGGTCCCACCTGGGGAGCAGCCCAGGTCCCACCTGTGTGGGGAGCAGCCCGGGTCCCCCCTAGGGAGCAGCTCCGGGACCCCCACCTGCACGGGGAGCTGCCTGGGTCCCACCTGCGTGGGGAGCAGCCCGGGTCCCACCTGTGAGGGGAGCAGCCCGGGTCCCCCCTGGGGAGCAGCCCCGGGACCCCCACCTGCACGGGGAGCTGCCCGGGTCCCACCTGCGAGGGGAGCTGCCCGGGTCCCACCTGCGAGGGGAGCAGCCCGGGTCCCACCGGGGGAGCTGCCTGGGTCCCACCTGCGTGGGGAGCAGCCCGGGTCCCACCTGGGGAGCAGCCCGGGTCCCACCTGGGGAGCAGCCCGGCTCAGCAGTCCGCCTTGCAGGTCCTGTCCATGGAGAAGAAGCTGGACTTCCTGGTCAGCATCTACACACAGCGCATGGGGATCCCGCCCTCGGAGACCCAGGCGTACTTCGGGGCCAAGGAGCCGGAGCCGGCGCCTCCGTACCACAGCCCCGAGGACAGCCGCGAGCACGGCGACCGCAGCGGCTGCATCATCAAGCTCATCCGCTCCACCAGCTCCACCGGCCACAAGAACTTCTCGGCGCCCCCCGCGGCGCCGCCCGCCCCGTGCCCGCCCTCCACCTCGTGGCAGCAGCAGGGCCACGCGCGCCAGGGCCAGGGCACCTCGCCCGTGGGGGACCACGGCCCGCTGGTGCGCATCCCGCCGCCGCCCGCCCACGAGCGCTCGCTGTCGGCCTACGGCGGGGGCAGCCGGGCCGGCGCGGAGTTCCTGCGGCACGAGGACGCCCCGGGCTGCCGGCCGCCGGAGGGCGCGCTGCGGGACAGCGACACGTCCATCTCCATCCCGTCCGTGGACCACGAGGAGCTGGAGCGGTCCTTCAGCGGCTTCAGCATCTCGCAGTCCAAGGAGAACCTGGACGCGCTCACCAGCTGCTACGCGGCCGCCGCGCCCTGTGCCAAAGTCAGACCCTACATCGCCGAGGGCGAGTCGGACACGGACTCGGACCTGTGCACGCCGTGCGGGCCGCCCCCGCGCTCTGCCACCGGCGAGGGCCCCTTCGGTGACGTGGGCTGGGCCGGGCCCCGGAAGTGAGGGCCCGGCCTCTCCCTGACTCTGGGCCTTGAGGTTTCTTTCTTAGAGTCACAAAGTGGTGCCGGTGGGGTGAGGGCGGGCGGGGCTCCCCGGTCTCCCCAGCGAAGGGCGACAAAGGTTCTTTAAAGCGAGGGGCAGCCAGCCCGGGTGTGAGCAGCGCTGGGTGGTGACCGTGGACCGGCCCCCCTGGTGGCAGGGTGGGGGCCTGGGGTTGGAGCAGGGCCCCGGGGGAGGACTTTGAAAGGACCGTCTGAGGGTCACGTACCCTGGATGTTGGGGTCTGGGTGCTCACAGATCTTTGGGAGCAGTGTCTGCTGTCTGTGGTGGGGGTCAGACGCCACGCCAGTCCCCTGCCCTTGCAGGACCCCGGGGTCCCACTTCTGCTGGGGCTGCTGGCCCAGCGGCTGGAGGGTGGCCTGGTCCCCGTGGTTGCCCGAGGACAGTGCCCGGGGCTGGAGGACCCCTGGCTGTGCATGCTCGGGGCCAGCTCCCAGGAGGAGTCAGGTGTGGGAGCTGGTGTGGCCTGGGGACCGGGCACTCCCAAGGGACCCCCGCCCCCGACACCTCTGCTCTGTGCGCTCTCCTTCCCAAGGGCCCTGCAGTAATTCGAAAAGCCCCCTCCAGTGTGGACACCTCTGGCACTTGGTGGGAAGTGACCCAGGGCTGTGGCCACCCCCTGGCTGCGTCCCTCTGGGTGGGGTTGGGCTGGGGGCTGCACCTCCCTCCCTGTCCCCTTGTGGGAGGGACTCCAGCTGCAGGCCCCTGTCCCCCAGCTGCTCTGCAGCCCCGGAGAGTTAGATCGGTTGCATCAGGAACCGTGTGCCCTGTGGGATCTCGGCCACAGTGGGCATTGGGCGTGGGGAATAGGGGTCTTGCGTTCTGTCCCACCTGCTCCCTGTGCTGTGTGCAGTGGTGACGGGAGGAGCTGGGCAGGCGCAGCTGTCCCTGAGGTGGCATCAGGACAGGCTGAGGCTTGACGGCCAATGTGTCTCCGACAGCTCCTGCTCGATCTCTGCCTTTGGAAGAGAGGGGCTGCAGCGGTGTGGGGGACAGTTTGGGGGATGGGGGGAGGGGCTCCTCCTCAGCGGCCTGCAGACCTGGGCCTGGGAGCGCCATGTCTCCACAGCGTCGCCCACTGCCATCCCCACCTTCAGGGAAGTGTAACAGGACAGAGGCCGGGTGCTGCTCAGGAAGCTTGTGCACTGTCACGAGCGTGTGTGTGACACGAGTGTGGCTGAGGGCCGACATTCCCCAAACAAGCGTGTGTATTAGCTGGCGCACATGCCCCATGCCCACGCATGCACCTGTGCTCACACACATGCCTGTATGCATGCAGCACGCACTCACACACCTGTGCGTACTCCAAGACATGCATGCTGCACACATATGCACACATATGCCATGCTCACCCACACACAGGCACACACACCACACACACGGGAACATACAGACACACACACGTGCATGCATGTACACCCACACACGTGTGCGTACCCAGAGACATGCATGCTGCACACATATGCACACGTATGCCATGCTCATCCACACACAGGCACACCACACACACGGGAACATACAGACACACACATGCGCATGCATGTACACCCACACACGTGTGCGTACCCCGAGACATGCATGCTGCACACATATGCACAAGTATGCCATGCTCATCCACACACAGGCACACCACACACACGGGAACATACAGACACACACACACGTGTGCACATGTACACCCACACATGTGTGATTGTACACGCATGCATGCCGAGAGTTGCACACGCTACACCCCTGCGCATATGCTCTCACTGCACACTCAGGCACACACGTACACACCGCTCATCCACACACATGCCCACTAACGTGCACACTCGCGAGTGTGCACACAGAGCCACACGCACTCACACCCTCGTGTGGGGGGGAGCACAGCTGCCCTCTCAGCAACGCCGCCCACTTTGGGGTCTCGGCAGCCGCCCCAGGCTCCGGGACCCCACCCTGCGAGGGCTGCTCCCTGAAAGTCGTCGTCGAGAACGGCCAAAGCCTGGAGCGGCCCACCCGCACCCCAGGTCTGAGCCCAGAGCAGTCGCCACCCAGGCAGCGCCGCGTCTTCCGTGTGTCATTGCAGACTCCCCTCCCGCGACCCCCGCCCCGAGGTCCTGGATCTGTGATGTCAGTGCGGGAGGTGTGGGGACATCCTCGCCCTGCCGGCCACCACGTTCAGGGGACACCAGACATCCGGCGCCCCTGCCCCCGCGTGTGTGCACAGAGCTCGGCTCTGAGACATTTCTAGACACTTCCCGAAGCCCAGTGGTGGGCAGGGAGGCGCCGGGAGGCGTCCGCGTCTGCTCAGGTCCCCCGACTGGTAACATGCACAGAGCGGCAGGTGTGGCCGTCGGCCCAGGGCCTCGGGCTGCAGGAGGACACAGAAAAGGCGGTTCCCGTGCCCCCGATGTCACAGGGAACATGGTGTGAAGAGGGATTGACAGTGCGAGGAGCCCCCAAGGAGGGTGTGGGGGTGCCTTGCACCCCAGCGGGGTGCTCCCCCAGTGCACACCAGCCCAGAGCCGGACGCTCCGTCCCCTGACCAACGTGGCCCTGTGTGGTCCCCAGCCGCCGGTGGAGGTGGCGGGGTGCAGGCCTGCCCCCTGGGACCGCCTGCCTGCAGGTGCGGATGCTGGGGCTGCGGCAGGAGGGCCAGGGGCAGCCCGGCGGTGGTGGTGGGCCGCCCGCTCCTGGTGTCCTGGGGTGCTATCCCCACCAGCTTCCCTTCTGTCCCCAGGGCAGGCTCCACGTGGGCTCCCGCCAAGCACGAAGGAGAGACCACGGGGAGGGCTTCCTGAAGGAGGCGGCGTGGGGGCTCGGGGGGCCTGGGAAGCTGGCTGCAAGGCCAGGACGTGTGCCCTGGGAGCAGGTGTGGGGGCCCCGGCCGCCTGGTGTGGGGTGGGGGCCGACCGCAGGCCCCGGGAGCAGGTGGCCCTGGAAGCGGGGTACAGACTGAGAAACATGCTGCTGGGGGTGGGGCCCCTCCTTACAACTGACGTCATTTGTGGGGTTGGGGGAGGGGTCCGGCACCCTCGTCCTGGGCACGCGTGTGAGTGCCCCCGGCTGGAGGGGGGCAGGTGTCCGGACGGGAGGGGACCCCCGGGGGCGGCTCGGCCCTGGGGCTTTCGGCAGGTGTGCGTACATCCAACTCCGACTGGGTTGCATAAAGTTGCCTTAATGCACGTTGACGGGAACCCACTGACATCGCCACGCGCCCTTGGTCACCGCCGGGCCCTGCCCCCTCGTCCGTCCGCGGCCCCAGGACCAGCTCCGCAGAAGGGCACGGAGCCGGGAGTCACCGGGGTCCTCGCTGCGCCGGGGACCCGCTCGCACCCCCACCCGCGCTGTTGCCTTGCCTGTCTTTGCACTTTCGTTCACGCTCCAAAGAATCTTCATATGCCTTGCGTGTGCCACACACTGGGGCACGGCGTGCGCCCCGTGCCGCAGCGAGAGGCCTGCCCCGTGCCCGTGCCGCCCCCGCACGCGTCTCGGCCCGGGTGGCTCCCTGAGGACGCGCCCAGGGACGAATCTAGTTTTCTACGGACCAGTGCGATGCTGACGCCCTCAGCTCCGCCAGGTTGGCGCTGGTGCCCGGCGCGGGCTCCCCCCGGGGACTTTGGGTGTGGCATCTGGCAGCAGGGACGCGTGTGGAAAGTTCTGGAGAGTTTACTGCCACGCGGACGCGCTCGGGTGCCCAGTGGACCTGTGCACTTAGTAAAACACAGTGGTTCAACCTGGACGGCGTGTGGCCTCTTCCCTCCCGCACGCCGGCCCAGGCTCACGGTGGCAGGGACAGTGACCGTCTCCACCGAGAGGTCTCTGTGGCCCATGGGGAGACTTGTGCTCTCCAGGGTCAAGGTCAGTGTCCTGTCGCTGCCACAGCAAAGGACCACAGACGGACGGCTCAGAACAATGGAAACTCAGGCTCACCCACCCGGGTTCCCGCCTGCGGCCCTTCCCTGCGTGGCCGGGGGCAGCGGGGCCGACCCAGGAGACCGGGACCCTGTGCTGTGAGTTCTGTGGGCCACCAGGGCGGTGTGGCCCTCAGACACCCCGGGTGGCACCGTTCACTCCGCCTGCATTTCTCTGCAGTTTCGACGGGGGGCGCTGGTGAACAACCCGGGCCCCAGCGCGCTCCGGGGGTCTCTAGCTGCGCCTCCGTGCTGCGTGCAGGGGCCTGAGGCAGGAACCCCACCGCTGGGCCCTCCCCGCGGCCGAGGGAGAGGAATGCCATCCCGGGCCCCCACCCAGCGGTCTTGGAGCCGAGAAGCCTCCCTGTTTCTCTGGGGACTGTCACCCAGGATGAGGATGACCCCTGGGCGCAGCTGTGATCGGCAGGAAACCCGAAACGGCCGTGGGATCCCGGCACAGACTCACGCGGTCTCACGCGGTTGCAGTCCAGAGGGAGGCTGCCTGGACTGGAGTGGCAGGAGGCTCCTCAGGGTCACTACATGGCCCCCAAGTGGGCCCCTGCGGACCTTACTGCCCCTAGGGGTGGGACGGACGCCCTCCGCACCCTTCCCGGGCCCCAGAGACACCATGTCCTGGATGCCACTAGAGGGCAGCGTCACCCGGAGGCGGCCACAGCAGGTCCCGCTCCTGCCTGGGATTCCCTGACCTCGTGGGTCTGGCCGCCCACACGGCTGCCCACATGGCTGCCCACACGCCCAGGACCCCGTGGGCTTGCAGCCCACGGGGTCCTGGGGGCCCAAGGCCGGGAGGGGGATGGTCTCAGAACTGGCCTGGCCCCAACTTCGATAACAGACCTGAAGGTTTCTCTGAGAGTGGCCACACCACATACATTCATTCATTCACTCATTCACTCATTCATTTGGTCGCCAGTCACCCCGACTCCTCTCAGAGTGAAGCCCACAACCAGGCCTGGGGCCTTAGGTCACCCATCTGGCCACGGCCATGGCCCAATCCCCTCCCACATCCCAAACAGGAGGCCTTGCGTAATACAGCCAATTGTGTCCCGTGAGGCTCGTGGTCCACTAACACCCTCCGGCTTTTTCTCATGACCCAGTCTCAGCCCGGGCAGCGGACTCAGGTCTCGTCTCAGCAGGTCTGTGCCTGTGAAATCCTATCTGCGGTCTGGACGTGGCCGACCCTGACCTTGTCGTCTGCAGGGGTTGCCGTCCGTGCTCTGGCCTTGGAGGGAGGTGTCCCTGCACGGGGCTGTCCCCACTGTGACCCTCCCACCAGAGACCACAGTCCCAAAATGGGATCCCTTGTGTGTGCTGGCTTCACAGACAGGCCACCGTGTGCCTGGGGGTGGCCCCCTCCAGCCACCGCCCTGCAGCCGCCAGCTTGGCCCCGTCAGATCTCTCCGTGACATTCAGAGTTGCTGACCGTCCGGCCCACGGCGCGCCTGACATTTGCCGAGCGGTGGGTTTGTGTGGATTTCCTCCCCGGCTGCACGACACCAAATCCTCCCGGGCGCTGAGCAGGGAGCCTGCCGGGCCTCCCTGCCCCTCAAGGCCGCTCTCTGGGGTGGCTTCCTCCACAGAGATCCCCCCACGAGGCGGCGTCCGGGGTCCTGTCACGTTCTGCTCCTCCATTGTCTCAGTGCCTCCCTGGAGTCAGGGGCTGGTTCCTTCCCCACCCTGTGCCCGCAGGGCATGCACACGCCCGGGGCCCAGCTGCGCCGGTGCCTGGGCCCTTCCTCACCTGAACGTGCCTCACCTGCACGCAAGCAGACACAGAACAGCCCACAGGCACTCGGGCGCGCGGGGGCAGGCTCGTGACCTGAGAAGCAAGTCACTGCAGGGCAGGGGGTGCTGACGAGCGGCCTGCCTCCTGGCCACTCAGCACCCCCACTGCAGGGCTGGCCGCCGGCCTCCCTCTCCCAGGGACACGCCCAGATGGCCCACTTGTCATTGGCAATGTGTGTGTCCTGTGGGGCCCCCTCTCACTGCATCTCTCTGGGCCTCAGTTTCCCTGTCTTCAAGCCACACTCCGGAATGCATGAGGCTGTGCCCGTGCTCACTCGCCTGTCCCTGTGGGACGGGATTTAGTGTCATAGTGTCCCCCTTGTCCCCAGTCTCGCCTGCCAGCTCAGCAACCCGGGTCAGAGACCAATACCGTCAAAGAACTCCCAGTCTGATGGGATGTGACCCGCAGAGGCCCCTACGGGTTGCTATGGAAACACGCACAGGCTGCGGGCTGGGGGCTGAGCCCCAGAGGGTCCCCGATGAGGTGACAGAGACGAATGCACTGAGCAGCAGAGCAGGGGGCGGGGGCAGGGCAGCGTCTCCTGGGCGGCCGGGCAGCGGCTGGGACGCTGGAGATGGGCCAGCTGGGTGCACGCAGGTCAGGACCGTGTATTTTAAAGCCTCTCGGCAGACGCCGCGGCAGGACTCACGGCGTTCTGTCCACTCCCCGGTGTGGGGGTGCACGTGTGTGTGCCCTGGGCCGTCAGCCAGGCCAAGCAGGGTCTCCCTGGTGGACACACAGCTCCCGGCTCCGTGTCTGCACTCAGGTGCCATGTCCCCCGTCGGAGTCCCTCCCCAGCTCTTCCCAGAGAGCAGGCCGGGGGCCAGGGGTCCTTTTTGGGCAGAGCCCTGCATGCATTGAACCCTGACGCGCCCTGGTCTGCGTGTGGCCTTGGCGACTGCCAGGCCGCAGTGGCACCAATACAGCCTGTTGTCGGGATAGCGGGGCTTGAGTGACCACCTGCAGGCCTCAGCCCCCAGCACATCACACCCACCTCCTAGGGACAGCCTGGTGTCCCCTTGCACGTAGGCGAGCAGGGCGGGTGGAGCCGTCTCACAGCACCCTGTCCCCAGTGGCGGTGTCCTCGGCTCTGAAGAGGCCCTGACTTCTCGGGGGACCGTCTGCAGGCTCTGAGGGTTGGGGCCTTGCAGTGACTCCCCTCCAGGTCTCTCTGCCTCTCCCTTTCCCAGGAAAGCCCTTCTCCTGTTGGCCTCAAGCCACTTGGGGTCCCGGCCCCTACATTTGTCCGTCTTCCCACATCAGGGTCCCTGAGGGCCGCCGTCTGCGTGCTGTGAATCCTGACTGAATATTCGTCATTCTGGGTGCTCTGACCTTCACGCGTCCTCCCCCTCTGCACCGCAACCAGTGTGCGCGGGACGGGCTGCAGCAGAGCCAGAGCACAGGCCTGAGCAGGCAAGGTCACCCAAGGTCACTACCCCCGGGACCCGGGACAGTGGTCTCGATGGGACCTTACGCCCGTGGCGTGTGTGACTGAGGATCTGATGGCTCTGGGCTGGCAGGGAGAAGGGGCGGCCAGGGATGTCCCCCCACCCACCCCCAGTGGCTGTGTCCAACAAGGACTCCGCGGGCGCACGTCGCGGCTCTGAGTTAACAGTCTGTCCCTGAGGAGCCGCCACGTCCGGCGGGACATGAAGGACCCGCACGCCCCCGCGGCCTGGCTCAGCCTCCGGCATCGGAGACAGGAAGGAGCTCACCCCGGAGCGGGGGCGTTGCCGTGGCAGCGGAGGTGAGGTGCAGCCCCACCAGCAGCACCCCATCACCTGGCGCTGGGGGGCGGGCTCTCCTGGGTGAGACGGCGCTGGACGCGCGAGGGGCGTCCCGTGGAGCTCGCCTGGGGGGCAGAGACCCCCACTTCCAGCCCGTGTCCCCGGCGGGCTGTGATGGCAGCAGCGACGTGAGACGTGGGACCCCGGTTTTGAGGGACCCGTTTCCCTGCAGCCCAGCAGCACCGGCCACCCGCCTCGGGGGTGCTGCTGCGGGTCTGGTCCGTCCACCCGCGGGCACCACCTGCAGCCCTTTAGAGCGGGCAGCACGCGCCGGGTCAGCGTCCACCCGAACCTGCTGTGCTGGTGTGCTGCCGGTTCCCGGGACGCAAACCCAGGTCCGTGCAGCGACCATGGGTGTGTCCGGTGCCCAGTGCTGGGCAGAGGGCTGGGAGGACAGCACCGTGGAGAGCCCCTCTGCCCTGCCCCCAGGTGCTGCTTAGGAGAGCCAGTCGCCCTCCCCGGCCCAGCCAGGTTAGGGGACTGAGCGAGAGCAAGGTGGCCTGGAGGCGAAGGAGAAGGGGAGGGCTTAGTGTGCTCAGAGGTCACTGTGTCCCCTGCCTGGCCTCAGCCCAGCTCAGTAGCTCTCTCTCCCCAGCCCCCTCCTCCAAGGGACACTGTGACCCTGGGCCCTGGCAGGCAGGAGCTGCATCGGGTCCTCCGGGATGTCAGCGAGGCTCAGGCTGGGGGTCACTGGCAGGCAGCCAGCTGGCCAGGACAAAGGGCTTTTCTGTGGCCTGTCAGGACGTAATTCTTCACGAGGAGCTGGACGCACCTCCTCCCCTGAGGGCGGTCAGGGGCGGCTGCAGGAGGGCTCGGCTGGTTGGAGGGGCGGCCAGGCGTCCTGAGATCGGCGGTTTGGGTCCTGAGTTAGACCGTGGGAGATGGAGCCCTGCGTGTGGGGGACTCTGGCCCCCGACTCGGGCATGTGCTGCTGGGACACTGCAGCCCCCGGGGCAGGTGGCAGCGCCCACACCGGGCCTGGCCCATGGGCTGCACGCCTGGACGCTGAAGGCACTCGGGTTGTGACCCTGCGTCCAGGCTCTTAGGTGCTGGCACAGGGACCTTCCCTTGGGACAACAGAAGAGGAAGCTCCAGGTGGATCCTGTTTGAGGGTCGTTTGAGCCACAGAAGCAGTGAGTCAGCAACTACCAGACAGCCAGCCAGGTACCAAGTGCTGCTGGCCCGGTCTCCCCCCATCCCCACGACGACCCCGTGGGCTGGGGCCCGCACAGCAGAGGGACCAGAGGCTGAGAGACACCCGACGCTCAATTAAGCTCACGTCTACGCACCCGCTGTGCCCGCTGCGTCCAGCGAGCCAGGAGGCTCTTATTTATTACAAACCAATTCTTCACTCTGCAGGTGCCTCACCTGGAGGGGGCAGCCCCCGGGGGTGTGTCTGTAGGTGATTAACTCCTCAGCAGGGGGGCAGGCACAGGTGGGGGGCCG
>PVJL010002350.1:36134-75113 GCA_004026885.1 Lyroderma lyra | reverse complement strand
GAGCCTGCCGCTGTGGGACGGAGCCCCGGCCGGCAGGGCACCGTGCGCAGCTGCCACTCCGGGCAGCACAGCCTGCAGGCCAGGGTGGAGGGACACCCAGGACGCGGAGCCAGGAGGAAGCGTGCTTGGGGTCCATGGCTTAAGCCAGGACTTGGGGACAGGCCTCCTCTGAGCTGCTGCCCACTCTCCACTCTGCCGTCTCCGGCCCCTCATCCCAGTCCGTGTGGCCTCCCGCTGACCCGCACCAGTGGCTGTGTGAGGGTCTGACTGGAAGCGTGTGCAGCTGCCCCTTTGGAGACGTGGCCTCAGCACTCATGATTGTCCTGCGCGCTGGACACAACACTTCTCATTCACTTGCCGGGGGTGTGTGCTGGACCACAGCTCCTGCTGAGGGACCGGATCCCAAGGCCAGGCCAGGTCCTAACCGCAGAGGGAATGTGGCCAGGCCCAGCCTGGGGCGCTGCTGGGCAGTGTCCACTGTGCAACAGGGTGGGGGGTCCCACGGGGGGGATGGCCGAGGAGAGTGGTTCAGGGGCATTCGAGCGAGGGCAGAGCGGCCTTGCTGGGTCCAGTGAGGTGAGAACCACCAATCATTTCTGACCTATCCTGGACAGGTGACAGGGAACTCGATGAGGTGAATGTGGCTCAGACCCCTCCCCAACCCCCAGCACACTTTGCTCACACCTGACCCTCCTGGTATCACCTGCCAGTCAGCTCAGGACCAACCCCAACCCCTGGATCCTCCCAGCCTGCATGGTGCAGGGTCTGGGCTGGGGGTGGGGGTGATGTGTGGCACACAGGGACCCAACTGGACGTGGCCTCCCTTATCTTTTTGGTGGGCATCCATCAGCCACTATTCATCTACCCACCATCCCTCCACTCAGGTCAACACATTGACGCAGCTCCAGTAAGAGCCAGGTGGTGGTGTGTGCAAAGCCCAGAGCTCCTCTCAGGAGCTGACAGTGTTGGCGTGGGTGGGGGCAGGGAGAGGTCACACGAGATGGGCACCATGCTGTCTGGTGGTGACGCACACTAGGAAGAGACCTAAAGCTGGTTATGGGGCAGCAGAGGCGGGGTGGTGCGAGAAAACACTTCTAGAAAGCTCAGGGACAAGGGAGCCCTGCGCTTTGCATGGCTGTCCCCTCTTTGCTGTGGAGGGGACAATCCAGCGCAGTGTCACCTGAGTGGGGCGGAGGTTTGAGCAGGGCGAGGATGGACGTGCCCTCCCCTGTGGGCGAGGCCAGGCTGACACGCAGGAGGCGGCGGTCTCCCAGGGCGGTGGGAGGACAGGCAGGACGCTGCCTCCTGGCCGAGCTGGCCGGCACTGCCCCCGGGCTCACGTGGGTCACCAAAGCCCCCCTGGGTGCTGGTGTGAAAGGGCTGGCTCCTGACCCCTCCCAGGCTCGCCTCCCTCAGCCCCTGCACATTGCCCCCACCCCCACCCCATGCAGCTCAGACTGGGCACCCAGCGGTAGCTCCCACCTTTAATTCCAATCCCTATTTACACGGAGAACCGGTTACCATGGCGATGTCCTTGGGACAGGGTGGAGGGTGGAGAGGGCAACGGGAGGGGGAGGCCTTCCTGCACAGACGACTTTCCACCTCGGTGCTGGCATGAGGCTGGCTGCAGAGGTGGGGGGCGGGGGGCGGTGCAGGTGGGAGGGGTCTCCGGGGGGCTGCTCCACAACCCCCTCCCGGGGGCACCCTCCCAGGACCCCGCCCTGCCACAGAGGCCTCTGGGCGCGGAGGTGCCTGCTCTGCAGAGCTGGTCTCATTGGTCTGTGGATCAGGTTTTCCTTCTTCAGAAGCAGCAGTTTCAGGACGGGGCGGGGGGGTGCGGGGGGGTGCGGGGCCTGCGGGGGGTGCGGGGGGCCGAGGCCGGAGCGACTCTAACTCCGAGGCTGCCATGGCTCCGGCGGCGTGCCTCCAGCGGGCCCAGGTGGGAGGGCGGGCCGTGCAAATTAATGAGCGAAACCCGATTAATCTTGCTGCGTTAGCAAATCCCCGGGGGAAGCCAAACGGGGTTGGACAGATGTGTGTGAGCGTGGGCACGCCGGAGGCTGAGGACTGGCGTGACCCCAGCCCGGCCCGGGCACCGCCAGCCGGGCCCGCCCGCCTTGCCGGCCTGTCTGCCTGCCCTCACCTGTGGGAGTGGCCACGAGAGCCCCAGCTCCAGGGCTCGGTGGCCGAGGCGAGGGGAAACAGGACAGCTGACCTTGCCTGTGCTCCTGCCGAGGGCACGGGGCCTCTTTCCCCGCGCAGACGTGTGCCCTGGGGGACAATTCCAGGCTGGGACGCCAGGCTGTGACTGATCCCTGGTCAGGGCTGGGGGGCCCCGCTGGATCCCCACATGAGTCCTTGGGCCAAACCAGCTCTAAGTCTGCGGCCTTCTGCCCCAGAGCTGCCGGGAGCTGGCGAGCTCCGCAGGCAACCCTGCGCAGGGCTGGGTGGACGTCCGCGGTCCCTGGGGCTGCATTCCTGGGTGCCCCTTCCTCCAGGAAGCCTTCGCAGATTGGCCCAGCTCATTGTTGACCCCTCTCTTCTCTGACCTTCTCGGGAGCACCCAACCTCAACAAGTCTAAGGGATGAGCCCAAATGCAGAGGCACGAGGTGTGTGTGCCACAGGATGATGGGACAAGGCAGATGTCACTTTCTGCCTCGCCCCCCTGGATTGCTGAGAGCACAGCGGTGACCGTCGTGGGGATGCTGACCTGGTCAGGCGGGAGAGGCCCAGCCTGGAGTGTGGTCAGTCTCTTCCACTAAAAAAGGACGTGGGGTGAGGTCTAAGCCGTCACACCGGGCACTGTCCTGCTTGTTCTGGAACACTGAGCAGGGGACTTCGCGTCAAGACAGGACGTAAATGCAAATGAGGCTGTACGCACTTCTTCCCCTGGAGTCATGCACGTCACCCTCCCTGGTCTCCTCCCTGAGATGGGGACGCAGGCAGGTTCTGTCCCTGCTCTGGGAGGAGGTGGCCTTTGCCTACTGCGTGATGGGAGTGGCCCAGGACCCCCACCCCCACCCCTAGCAGTGAGAGGCAGGGTCTGCTCACTGGCTCCTGGTTCAGCCCAACCCTCCAATCAGCTTGGAGAACCTTCTAGTTCCTAGCACAGAGCCATGATGCCAGAGGAACCCAGAGTCTGGCCCTGCCTGGGGGGCTTGGGCGGGTAAGAAGGAGGAGGGGCTGACAGGGGGTCCTGTTGGAGGGACTTCGGTTCCGGGTCTGTGGGGTGGTCTGAGGGAGGGTGATGTTCGGGGCCTGGGTGGTCCAGGAGGTTTCCCCAAGGGCGGGCTTCCCTTGGCCCAGGGAAGGCTGGGCCACGGGTGTCACCAGGAGGTGGTCTGGGCAGGGGCACAGTTGGGACGGGCGATGCCCCGGGACTGGGGGAAGCCGGGGTGCAGACCCTGAACACAGGAGGCCTGGGTGGGAACCTGGGTGGGAAGCCCACTGCCGGCTGTGTGACGTTGCCCACGTGACGTAACCTCTCTGCACACCCATTTCCTGGTCCCGGTACCAGGATGAGCCAAGAGCCCAGCGCGTCCACAGCCTCAGAGGCCGGCGTCTGGGAAGTCTGCTGGGGTGGGCAACCGCCAGGCTGCCACTAGGCCGGCCCATTCGCAAGTTCTGTTGGTACCTGCTGGTACGGATGGGAAGAGTGGGCAGATGGGGAGGGGGCGGGCTCTGGCCCTCCGTCTATGCCCTCCTGCCTGCGGAAGCCTCTGTTTTGGGGAGCCCGGCCCCGCAGAGCCGGGGCGCTGGGGGCGTGGTCGCACGGCTGGCGGCGCCTCTAGCGTTCGTGCAGAGCCCTCGCCCGCTGCGGACCGGCTCTGCGGCACTCGGCAGCCCCTCCCGGGCCTCCGCCGGGCACCTGCGGGCGGTAGGCGGCGACCTCGACCTGCGTGAGGGCGGGGCCCCTGCCCGGTCAGCCCGCGCAGCCCGCGGACATCGCCGCTGTGGCCCACAATGTTGCAGACCAGTCCGGGGACGCCCGGGGGCCTGTCCTCCGGCAACCTGGGCCTGAGACCCTCCGCGGCCGCCGCCGGCCGACACCCACAGCGCGTGGGGTGGGCGGTGCCCTCACGCCCTCTCAGTCCAGGGCTCGCGGACCCGGAGGTGGGGCCTGACCTGCAGCCCCTGGAGCCCGCCAGCCGCAGCTCTGCCTCTCCCCAGAGGGTGGGCCGCGGGGCCGGTGCCCTCCCACCCGGGCCCCCACGCCCTCGGGGGAGCGGTGGGCAGGGGCGGGGGCTCCTTCCTGAACGCCTCACCGGACAGATGAGAAGGGACGTGTCCTTCCCCGGCTGCACAGCGGGACGGGGATGGACTTCGCCCGACGCGTGCGGCGCGCCCCCTGCCCGCGCGGGGAGCCCGGGGTCCCCAGGCCTTGCGCAGCGAGCACGGCCCCCACCCGCGGCTCGGGAGGGCCGGTGGCCCCGGGAGCGCAGGGAAACTTCTCCCCGCGCGGGCCGAGCTCGGCCCCCGCGCCCCGCGTCGCCCCGTCCCCGCCGCGCTGCCTCCGCCCCTCCCACACGCCTTCGCTCCGGCCCCCTCCCTCGCCCCTCCTCCGCGTCCCCGCGGGCGGGAGGCGGGCAGGGCCGGGCGGGGCCGCGCGGCGGAGCCCACGGCCCCGCGGGAGGAACGGCCGAGCCAGGCCGGGCGGACGGAGCCGCGGGCGCGGGCGGGGGGCATGGAGTTGGGCGCGCGCGGGGCTCAGAACCGGGGCGCGGCGGGGACAGGGGCCGCCCACGCCTAGAGCCGGCTCGGTGCGCCATGGAGCTCGGGGACCCGGGGGCGCGGCCACGGCCTCTGCTGCCGCTGCTGCTGCTGCTCCTGGGGACCGGCCTCCTGCCCGGTGAGTTTTGGGTGCTGCCTGGCCCCACCTTTCTCGCCCGCGTTCCGCGCGGCCCAGGACCTCCGCCGCCAGACCAAGGGGGGCCCCAGCCGCGGGGGCGCGCAACGGGGCAGCCGGAGACGCGAGGGGTGTCCTGCGGCGGGGCCGAGCCGGCTCCCGGAGTGAACGCGCCCGCGAATGCCGGGAGGGGCGTTTGGGTGGGGCGGCGGGACCCCGAAGCCCCGACTTGGGTGGACAGGCGGCGGGGTCCATCTCAGCCGACCCCCCACCCCCATCCGGCCAAATTAGCGTGCAGACCCTGTCGCCTCGCCTGCTGCTGGTTTCGGGGACCAGGGGGGTGGCCTCCGTGCTTTTCTGCTCCCCAAGGCTCACAGGGACAGGGGCCATTCCAGCCCCCCCACCCCGGGCAGCGCCTCACTATTCAGGGGAAGTGGAGGGAATGGGAGCCCTGTGTCCCACTGAGGAGGGGCCACACCTTCATGGTCAAAGGACCAGGGGACAAGGTTTGTGCTCTGGGCTGGGAGTGCAGTGTCCAGGGTGGAGGACCAACCCCAGGGCTGCAGAGCCCTGCTCAGGCTGTACCTGACTCACAGGTGAGCAGGGCAGGCTGAGCGGAGCAGGGAGCCTCCTGGCCCCTCACCCGCACCCTCAGGGGGACCTTCAGACCACCGATCAGCCGGAGGGCCGCGCTGGACCTGGCGGGCTCCTCACCAGTGGGGGGCACCCCCCAGCCCTCATGGAGGGTGATCTGTGTGTCCATGGGAGAACAGGGTGCCCGGCTGGCGTTCTGGGCCTCAGGGGATGATAGCTCCTCCTGGGTGATACCCCCACTCAGAAGCAGGCTCCGTGTGGCTGGACCCTCACCCCCTTCCTCCTTCTCCCGCCTGGGCCGCCCCCGCTGCCCTCTGCCCCTCGTCCTGCAGTTCCCCCCCACCCCGTGGTCGAGGCAGGTCCTCAGGATTCTGCTGGTCTCTGCGGGTAAAGCCTCCTACAGGGGCTGATCTGCATGGGCGCTTGTAGGACAGCTGTCCCCGTCTGTGCCACGGTGCGGTGCTAGGAGGGCCCGAGGGGCCTGGGGTCTGGAAGGGCTGCCCCGTGCAGGGCGAGAGGACAGCCCAAGGCCAGGAGGAGGGCAGTGCGTGCAAAGTCCCAAGGGGAGTGGGGGGGGGGTGGTGGAAGGCCAGGAGGGTCTGGAAGCAAGCCAGGCGGCCGAGTGCAGCCTGGAGTGGGGCTGGAGGGGCGGCCTGGATGGCCCCCGCCCCTGCCTCCGAGCCGCACGCCTGCCTGTCCCCCAGCGAGCAGCCACGTGGAGACCCGGGCCCACGCGGAGGAGCGGCTGCTGAGGAAACTCTTCTCCGGCTACAACAAGTGGTCCCGGCCGGTGGCCAACATCTCGGACGTGGTCCTCGTCCACTTTGGCCTGTCCATCGCACAGCTCATTGACGTGGTAGGTGCGGGGGTGGGGAGCCGGGCGCTCCGGGCCTTGGCTGTCACACACAGTGGCAGAGGGTCACCCTGACAGGAGCACTGTGTCTGGGAGGAGGCCAGCCTGGGGGTGGCCCCAGGGCTGGGGAGCCTGGACGGGCTTGGGGGACCGCCTTAGTGGTGGGGACCCCGGGAGAGGCAGGCCCCCTGTGCCCCTGCTCCAGGCCCTGCCCGCCCCTCCCCCCACGTGGAAGAACCAAAGTGACAGGTTCTCAGCAGTGGGGCAGGGGCGTCGCCTGCAGAGGCTCCGAGCAGGAAACGCCTCTGGGGGAGGGGCCTGGCTGGAGGCCCCTTGGTGCTGGTTGTGCCCCGGCTGGCGCAGCACCGGACCTCGAGCCGGTCCAGCGGGCCCTGTTACCCATGGGGTACAATGCGGGGTTCTAGGGAGTCTCTGACAGGTCTGGGGTGTGCTTACCTTCCTGGTTAGGGACTGAGGGGGTGCTGGGAGGATGATGGGGGTCCAGCCTCCGACAGGCCGCTGCTCTGGAGGGCCTGGCACATCCCTTTGGGGTGCAGGCCCATCCTGCAGGGATGATCTGACTGGGCGCTGGGTGCGCAGCCTGGTATGGGGGGGTCCCACGGGCCTTCGGCGGGGGGCCTGGCTTGCTGACCGTGAGGAGGCCCATGGCCTGCGGGGTTTGGAAGGGCTGGGATTTTCCACACTGGGGCCCAGCTGTAGGGGCTGCAGACATCCCCCAACGTCCCCCCACTCCCCTGCCTGGACCCCAAGCTCAGGTCGGCTCTGTGAGGGGTGTGGAGGCCCCGGCGTCAGGGGTGCCGTCATGGTGACACCCTCGGCCTGCACCTGCCTTCTCACCTGTGAAATGGGTGAGCACAGCGTGGCCACCAGAGCTGAGGGTAGCATCCGAGGGGCTTTGGGAGGTGGGAGGGGCTGTGCCACCTTCAGAAGGACAGCGGGGGCCAGCATGGACCCCGTTAGCAGGGACTCCCGGTCAGGCCGCTGTCCTCAGCCGTGTGCGGGCTCTGCCCGCGGGCCTCCAGCGGCCCCTGCAAGGCGCTCCCGCTGGGCCGCGGCCAGGAGCCATGACAGGTGCACAGGTTCTGAAGCTGCTGAGTTTGCAGACACGCTTCCCAGTGGTGGCCGGGGGAGGGGGCCGCCGGCTGCCACTCCGAGTTCTGGGTCAGCCGCACCACAGCCTGGCCGCCTGCCTGAGCTCCTCGGGGCACGGTCCTCGTGTCCCACTCTGCCCAGGAGAGGCTGCGGCCAGGAGGGAGCACCGCAGCTCGGACACCCGGGCCCGGCCGGGGATGTGCCCCACGCGTGTGTGCCCGCTGCTTAGCCCTCCTCGCTGGCGCGCTGGGCATTGGCCAGAGGGGCTCTGCCTGTGCCTCGCGGGGCGCCTGCATCGGCGGCAGGTCTGTGCCCGGAGGCGGGTGTGGGTTCACCTGCAGAGGAGCCCGAGGCGTCCCGGTGCTCCCCGGGCCTGGGCCGGCGTTCCGGAAATGCAGACAGCACTGCACACACGGGGCAGCGCAGCCGCGGGGGACGGAGGCCGGGCCCCGCCTGTCACCTGGAAGCTCCCTCGGAGCGCGGGCTGGGGCTCCGCAGGGCGGGCCGACCTCCGGGGGCGAAGGGCAGGCGGCCGGACGCCGGCAATGGGCTCTGGGCGGCGAGGTTGTCCAGCAGGGACTGGAAGCCGCCTCCCCTTCCCACACCCGCCCATCGCGGGACGGGGCCAGACCTCGTCCCCACGTTCCTTCTGGAAGGAGTCAGGGGGCCCTTATCCCCACGTCCCCAAGACTCCTGGGGGCCTGCCGTTCCGCGCTTGGTTGTCTCTAGAGATGAGGTGCGCACTGCCCCCCATGTTCAGCCCTGGCCTGTCCTTCTGGGTGAGGATGTTCAGGGCTAGAGAGAGGTGCGTCCCGTCACCGCTGGGGTCATGACCTCCCTTCGCCCTTTCTAGGACGAGAAGAACCAGATGATGACCACGAATGTGTGGGTGAAGCAGGTGAGTGACCGGGGACACGCCCACAGCTGCCCCCGCCGTCCCTGCCCCTCCCCCGCCCTGCTCTCAGGGGCCCCCCTTCTGCCTCCCCAGGAGTGGCATGACTACAAGCTGCGCTGGGACCCCCGCGACTACGAGAACGTGACCTCCATCAGGATCCCCTCTGAGCTCATCTGGCGGCCGGACATCGTGCTGTACAACAAGTGAGCCCAGAGGCTTGGCGGAGGGGTGGGGGGTACAGGCCGTGTGTCCACCCGAGTCCCCCGCCCCCACGCAGCTCTGCCGAGGCCGGGGGGCAGGGGGCAGCAGGCAGCGTGTGTCTGGGCCTGCCCACACAGGGGGCACCGAGGGGCCTGTGGGCAGCGTGGACGCTCGGGCTCTGTCTCCACCAGCCCTGCCCAGGGCCACCTCCAGGGTGGGCCTCTCCCTCCTGGGGCCCATTCATGACTGCAGGCCCCAGAGCTGCTCCCTTCTGGGCTGGTCCCTGGCCAGGGCGAGTGGTCCCCCTGCTGCACACACTTCCCTTCCCTTCTGGAAAAGTCTGGACGCACAGGGTCCTCATGGACGGCTGGGGAAGCCCCCTGCCCACCCTAGTCGGGCTTTCTGCTGCGTCCTTCCCCATCTGGTCTGTGGGCCCGAACTCGCTGGGGTCCCTGAGCCCAGGGCCGCCTGCTCTGCTCCCACATCCTGTGTCACCGCGGTGTCACCCTGGCCAGCCCGCTCCGAGCTGGATCTGGGCTGGGATTCCGCCACGCTCACAACGAAGCAGAGGGAAGCACTTAGCTGCCCCGGGCCGCAGCCCCCTGTCCCCCACACTGCCAGACCCCAGAAGGGCCCCGGGCGCTGGGCCTGACCTACAAACCGCTGCTGCTGGGTTACGAGCGCCGGGCTCCTCCCCAGCTTAATGGATTCCAGGAATGGCCGCGGGAAAAGCAGCCGCACGTGAAGGACTTGGAGATGGTTTTCGGGGGCGCATCGGGGCTCAGCTCGGGGAGGGGCGGGTGGCCACCCTCCCTGCCGGCTGGGCAGGCCCCCCTCCCACCGAGGTGGTGCCCCTTTGGCCGCCCAGTGCAGACCAGTCCGCAGCCCTAGGACCGCGGGGGACCAGGCTGCTCCTGCCCTTTCATCTTGGACATGTGGGGTGCCAGGGACCAGGCTGGGGACACTGGCCCCAGTCCCTGCTCCAGCCCCCAAGTAACCACCATCATCATCCCAACAGGCTCAGGTGTCACCCCCAGCGTTGGGGTGACCCAGCTCAGGCAGGCAGGAGTGACATGTCCAGAGCCAGCGGCCCAGTGCCGCCCAGCCCCGTCTCGGGCGAGGCCACCTGCCGTCCGCGCTCACGGGTGACCCTGGGGGCCGGGGGCCGGGGCTGCAGGTCGCTGGGCCTCACCCCGCCCTCTCTCTCTCTCTGCGCAGTGCCGACGGGGACTTTGCCGTCACGCACCTGACCAAGGCACACCTGTTCCACGACGGGCGGGTGCAGTGGACGCCCCCCGCCATCTACAAGAGCTCCTGCAGCATCGACGTGACCTTCTTCCCCTTCGACCAGCAGAACTGCACCATGAAGTTCGGGTCCTGGACCTACGACAAGGCCAAGATCGACCTGGTGAGCATGCACAGCCGCGTGGACCAGCTGGACTTCTGGGAGAGCGGCGAGTGGGTGATCGTGGAGGCCGTGGGCACCTACAACACCCGCAAGTACGAGTGCTGCGCCGAGGTGTACCCCGACATCACCTATGCCTTCATCATCCGGCGCCTGCCGCTGTTCTACACCGTGAACCTCATCATCCCCTGCCTGCTCATCTCCTGCCTCACCGTGCTGGTCTTCTACCTGCCGTCCCAGTGCGGCGAGAAGGTCACGCTGTGCATCTCCGTGCTGCTGGCGCTCACCGTCTTCCTGCTGCTCATCACCGAGATCATCCCGTCCACCTCGCTGGTCATCCCGCTCATCGGCGAGTACCTGCTGTTCACCATGATCTTCGTCACGCTGTCCATCGTCATCACCGTCTTCGTGCTCAACGTGCACCACCGCTCCCCGCGCACGCACGGCATGCCCGCCTGGGTGCGCCGCGTCTTCCTGGACGCCGTGCCGCGCCTGCTGCTCATGAAGCGGCCGGCCGTGGTCAAGGACAGCTGCCGCCGGCTCATCGCGGCCATGCACACGGCGGCCGACGCCCCGCGCTACTGGCCGCGGCCCCACGTTGCGCACAGCTGGGGCCCCTCGCCCAGCCCGTCCTTCTGCGGCCACCCGGACGAGCTGCCCGAGCCGGGCACGCCGCCCTCGGACCGGGTCCCCTCGCCGCAGCCCCCACAGGCCCGGGAAGCTGGCCCCTGCCCCTCGCCCGGCCCCGTCCGCCCGCCCGCCAGCACCCGCGCCCCGGGGCTCGCCAAAGCCCGGTCCCTGAGCATCCAGCACGTGTCCAGCCCCGGAAGAGCGGCCGAGGGCGGGCTCCGGTGCCGGTCCCAGAGCGTGCAGTATGATGCTCCCCGAGACTGGGCCAATGGCCGGCCAGCCGGCTCCCCTGACTCCCCGAAGGCGCCCCCAGCGGAGCACCCAGCCCCAGCCCCGGCCTCTCCGTGCAAGTGCAAGTGCAAGAGGGAGCCGTCCAGGGGGTCCCCCAAGCCCGCCCCCCGGGCCCGCGGCTCCAAGGCCCCGCCCCGGCACCTGTCCCTCTCGCCGGCCCTGACGCGGGCAGTCGAGGGCGTCCAGTACATTGCAGACCACCTCAAGGCAGAGGACGCCGACTTCTCGGTAAGGCCTGGCCCTGGCTGCCAGCACTCCCTCCTGCTCCCTGAGCCTCCTACACACCTGGGGTCCCTAGGGTGGAGCTGGGGCAGGTGGCCCAGAGCAGTCAGGAGCACGTCACAGGGACACCCCTTTGGGGTTCAGGATGCAGGAGCCATGGGCAGCAGGGAGGGGCCGCTGGCCTCCTCTGTGTCCAGGGAGGCCCCCTCCGACCTATGCCTGGAGGGACTGGGGCCCTGGGCTGGGGCAGCCTTGGGGCCCGGCGGGAGGAGAACAGGCGGGGGGCTCGAACTCAGCCCTGGGCCTTTGGCCAGACCCCCAAGGGGGCCCCAGGGAGCCCAGTCCTGGTGGGGGTGCAGAGGGGGTGCAGCTGAGGCTCTGCCAGCTCTGGGCTCTGCCAGCCAAGTCTCGGGGTGCGGGCAGTGGGTCCCGGCCGACAGTGTGTCACCAGCTTGGAGTGCGGGCGTGACGGGTGGCAGGGGCGGGCGCGCTCTGCCGGACCCTCGTCTCCTCGCCGGCTCTGCCTGCTCAGAAGGGGCCACAGCGGAGCAGACGTGTGACCTGTGGGCACTGCCTGTCCCCGTAGCTGAGGGGCCCCCAGAAAGGAAGCAAGGGTCCCCATGCCCACACAGCACCCCCTGAGAAGTGAGTCCCCAGAGGCGCTCTGGAAGGTTCCCCCGGGGAGTGGCCGACCCGGGAATAGGACAGTCCCGGTGGGCGACGGGGGCCTGAGCAGGCGCCGAGGGCTGCCCGGCCGGCAGGAATGTGATCAGAACGGGGCTTGTCCCCTTCGCATCCTGACGGCCACACCCGCGCTGGTCCTGGAGCCCTGGGCTCTGGGCGGCGAGCTGGCGTCACGAGGAGGGCCGGGTGACCAAGGCGGCTTTGGTCTGCGATGGCCTTTCATCCTCAGGATGGGGACACACGGGGGCGGATGAAAGGCCCAGTGGGGACAGCGCGGCCCCGGGGGACAGCGGGGTCCCGGCGGATCCTTATTTATAAGTGACCCTGTTTGCGCTCAGGTTCCTGTGAATACACGGGCCACGCGCTTGGTTTCAAACCGCAGGACACCTCTGCTGGCCTTAGAAGGCAGAGCGGAAAACGGCCACCAGGGCCCCGCCGACGGGCGGGCTGGGCCGTCCCCCCGGCCCTCTCCTACAGGCAGCACCTGCCTCCCTCCCGACAGGCTGCCCCCGGCACCCCCGCCCCCGCTGTGGCCCCGTCCCCTGAGCCTGGGCTGCTGGGGTCGCCCCGGGAGGTGCCACGGGGTGAGGAGCCAGCGGGCTGGGGGCGCTCTCCCCGCCTGGCCGCTCTGTGCCTCGGTGTCCCCATCTCGAGGTGGCACAGTGTTGCCCCCTGTCCCGGGGAGCACCCGCAGGTGGGGGTGCGTGCATTCTCCACGGTGCCCCGCCCATCTTTAGCAAACCGAAGCTCACGTCACCGTGAAGCAGCCTGGACCCCGGGGTCCCTCCAGACGTGGTCCCCGCCCCACCCCCACGGGCTCAGGCACCCTCCCGGCAGGTGAAGTGGGGGGCACGATGCCAAAGCTTGTCGCCCACGGCGGCCGTGACGGCGGCCCAAAGGGCACAGAGCCCTCTGCAGCCCAGAGTGTCCCCAAGCCCAGCTGTCAGCTGGACAAGTCACTTCTCTGTGCACCCCCTCTGGCTTGTCACCTCAGTACAGGTGACCCCGGTAACCTTGGTGGCAAGGGTTGAAAACAGGGGACTTGCCGTGCAAGGTGCCAGGTTCTGGGGGGTTCTTGCTGCTGGTGGGGCCCAGGACAGCATGGGACCCCAGGGCAGTGCGGGACCCAGGGCAGCGCAAGACCCCAGGGCAGCGTGGGACCCCAGGGCAGCGTGGGACCCCAGGGCAGCGCGAGACCCCAGGGCAGCACTGACCACAGGGCAGCGTGGGACCCAGGACAGCGTGGGACCCAGGGCAGCACGGACCCAGGGCAGCACGGACCCAGGGCAGCACGGACCCCTGGGCAGCGCAGGACCCCAGGGCATGACACGCGTCTGTGCTTGCAGGTGAAGGAGGACTGGAAGTACGTGGCCATGGTCATCGACCGCATCTTCCTCTGGGTGTTCGTCATCGTCTGCCTGCTGGGCACCGCCGGCCTCTTCCTGCCGCCCTGGCTGGCTGGCATGATCTAGGGGGTGGGCCAGGCTCCCTGCACTGCTGGGGTCACTGGCCTGCCCGTCCCCCCTCTTCCGTCGACTGTGACTGGGCCTGGGGAGGAGCTGCTGCTGCCTCCTGGGGGAGGCGGGCCGGGCAGGCGGCGGGAAAAGGCCGGTTTTCGTCTGCAGGACGGAGTCGCCGCCCGAGCCTCATGAACTTGATCCAGAGCACGGCCACACGTGGCCTTCCTGCCCAGGACGCGTCTGACCCCTCTCCCAGCAGTGGCCCCCGCGGGCCCCATGTCCCGGGACCGTGCCCTTTGGCCCCCTCCGCCCCTCCTCCCTGTGGGAGCCCCAAGGCCCTGGCCACTCCTCCTGCCCGGATGTGGGGGTCCCGCCCGGGGGGCCCCGGCCTGCTGACACACGGCAGCGAACACGCGCATCTCGTCTGCCAGGCTGGGTCCAGGCACGGGGTTTGTTTTGTTTCAGTAAATTAGTGAAAACCCCAGTTTGTGTCCAAGGGGTCTTGGGGAGCAGAGCTGCTAGACCTGGTTCTGCTTGGAGGGAAAGGACAGGTCCCCCGTGGGGGAGGGACCCTCGGGCTTGGGGAGTCCCGACGTCCAGGGGTCCTGGGGGTCTTGGGCGAGCACTTTGCAGGGGTTTTAGAATGCCCCCACACCTCCCTGAGGGCTCCCTTCTGCGCACAGCCCCCCGAGACCCCGTCTGGGGCGTGCACATGAGCAGGGACTTCCCTGACACGGTAGCCATGCTGAGGCTGGGGGTCCCTGAGGACAGCTCACGCACGGCTGACTCTGGGACCCTCTGGAGTGCGGTGGCTGGTGTGGGGCCGCTGAGGGGGTGGAGGGGACCCCTCCTGTGGGCCTCCCGCCCTTGGACTCGTCGTCCAGGGGCCAGCACAGCGGGAGGAGCCTCTGTCACATGGAGGCAAGGGTCACCATGCCCAGGGGTGGGGACAGGCCTGAGGGCAATGGTCCTGGGGGCCGGTGTCACCCCCCAGGGCAGAAGGTGGGGTGGCACCAACAGTGTCCCCCAGGACCCTGGGAAGATGCTGTCCCTGGGTGGCATGGGGGTGGGCAAGTGCTGCCCTGGGCCCTCCCTGATTCTTTGGAACCCTCAGGCTCCCAGTGTGGGGACAACGTGGCCCCTCCCCTGCGAGTGACGAGTGACACTGGGTGCAGGAAGGAGGCCTGTGGCTGAAGGAGTCCCATTCTCCCGCCACCGGGCCAAGTGTCATCGCCATGAGCAGGCTGGAGCCGGTCCCCGGGTGCTTGGGGGACAGAGCGAACAATGTGGCGAAGCCCAACCCGGCCCGGCCCGGCCCGGCATCCAGGGAGCCTCGTTGCTGCAGGGGCTGGATGTGCTGGCCACAGGCCGGGGGGGCAGCACCCCGACACGGGCGCCCGTGAGACAGGGACCCTGACATGGGCTCGGGGTTCCCCACGCAGGCCGAGCCCAGGGTCTGAGTCCCCGGGGGCCGTCGGGGGCGCCGTCCCAGGGTGCTGGGGGAGACCACCCAGGGAGCGAGCACGGGCAGCCGGGACGTCAGCGCCCCGTCCCCTGACGTAAGCAGCGCCGGGCCAGCTGCACGGGCATCTGCCAGGAGCGGCCCTGGCGCCGGCCCAGCTGCTGTGCTTTTCTGGGTCGGGAGAGGGACCTGCGCGCGGTGGCCGCGGGGGTGGCGGCGAGATGCAGAAGAGGACACGTCAGGAGGTGGCACAACGCCCAGCGGGCCTGTGCCCGGTTCCGTTTGGAAGGGACGTGGGGGAGCGCACGCCCTCAGAGACCTGAGTCCTCTCGCTCCGCCCCAGGACACCGTCGCCCACGGGGGACGCCTCCGTCCCCATCCCCCTGCAGCCCCGGGCGCCCTCGGACACAGCGTCACGTGCACAGGGAGACGCGTCACCCCTCGTCACGCACGATGACTGGGAGCCCAGCTCTGTCTCCATCCCCCGGCTCCGAACTCTGTCCCCGCAGCCCGCTGGTGTGGACCGGGTGGGCTCGGGGAGGCGGGCGGCCGTGGGGTGGGGGTGGGGAACCCCGAGACTCCCCAGGGGCGGCTGAGGCTGACGCCCCCCGGCCTGGGCTCTGGGGGCCTGGGGCTGGGGCTGCAGCAGCCAGGGGGGCAGGAGGGGTGCGCCTCCAGCAAACTGGGAGACCGCTGGGGGTCCCTCGAGGCTGGGAAGGGCAGGCGCTTCTCTCTGAGACGGGGTGGGGAGCCTCCAGCCCACATGACAGGGACGCAGGGGGCCCCAGGACACGCCCTGCCCTGTAATGAGTGGCCACCTCGCTCCACACGCACTGGGCTTTATGTGAATTGCAAACACACGGAGCACAGGGTTTCCCGGCCCGGCCCTGCCCCCGCCCTCTGGCCTCCCGCCCCGCCCCACGATCCAGGCTCCTCCAGGACAAAGCGCAGGTCACTCGGGACAGCACGGGGGACGTCCTGCAGAGAAGGTGGGGGGGTCTGGAGGAGACGGGGGACAGCTGACACCGGTCAGCCCGCCGGCGCTGTGGGCCCAGCCCCATGTCCGGCGAGCCTGGCTGGGCGCAGCCGTGAGCTCACAGCAGGGACGCTCCCCGGTGTTGCCCCCTGCCCCCGCCTCCAGGGCCTGTGACCCCTGTGCACCCCGCTCCACCCTGCGTGTGTGCCGGCCCCTGACCAGGACCTCCCTGGGCCCCCAGGCCTCCCGCTGTCCCCAGGATCTGCCCCGCCCACGGGTGGGCTCACCTGCTCCCCCAGGGGCTCCCGGAGTCTGGCTCTCCCATGGCCCAGGGCTGCCCAGCTGACCGAGGGTTCCAGGCTCCCCTGTGAGGAGGGGGAGGTGCTAGGACCAAGGGGTGCAGGAGGCAACGCGTCCTTCCTCGGGGCCCCTGTGCTGGTCCCTGGGCCCCAGAGGTGCCCATTGTGGGCTCCGCGGCCGAGCGTTAGTGTGACGTGGGGCTGGGTGGGGTCCTGCCAGCCTGTCTGGACGGGTGGGTGCAAAGAGGGTGCCGACCCCAAAGGCACCCTGTGGGGGACTGACGGGCGTGCTGGGCAGGGGGTTCCCACAGCAGGATCCCGAATGCACAGTGGTGGGGGGCAGCAGGCGTCCCCCCAGCCCAGCCCTCCCCTGCCGTCCCCTCCCCCACCCGCGGAGGCCCACAGCTCCCATCTGCCCCCATCGCCGTCCCCACCCTCTCACACCTGAGCGGTGACAGGCACTGCAGAGGCACGACAGGGTCAGGGACTGAGTCTCCCACGCACCCCCAGCCAGGAGAGAGGGGACGCGGGGTGGGGGCCCCAAGCTCAGTCTTCCTGAGCGAGTGGGGAGGGAGCTGCTGTGAGGACCCCGGGAAGCAGGCAGCCTGCAGTCCTGCAGCGACAGGCCAGGGGGCCTGGTCAGGGGCTGCTGTGGGCCACACAAGTGGCCAGCCCCAGGACGGTGTGGGGGGAGATGGGGTCACCCCAGGCCCCTCCCCAGGGAGGCCAGTACCTCTGTCCTCGGGGCCGGGGCCACTGTGTCCACCTCCTCCGGGCAGCCGGGGCTCACTGCGTGTGCCGGGGAGCCCGGGGGCCTCCAGGATGGGCATGGGGGGCCTGGTGCTCTCGTGGAGGAAGGAGTCGAACTTCAGGACGTGTGCTGGGGAGGGAGCCAACCAGCGGGAGGGGTGGGCGGGGGCCCTCCGGCCTCCCCCAGCTTCAGGGCCCGGGAGGCTGAGCGGGCTGCCCGGGTGTGGGGACAGTGACGGCCTCAGAGGAGGCGGGCCACTCACTCTGGATGGCAGACTCGCAGGCCTGGCTCACGAGCTGGTAGATGGTGGCCAGGGACTGGGGTTCGCCCTGCGAGGGGAGATGGGCCCACTGACATGGGGGCCGGCGCCAACCCCATGCCCCCCAGGAAGTGCCCAGACCCCCCCACGGGTGCACTCACCTTCTCTCCTCGCTCCCCCTTGGGCCCCGGCAGCCCCTGAGGGCCAGGAGAAGTCGGTCAGAGGGAGAAGTAAACTGAGCAGGGAGCAGCCCCCCACCCGCTGCCCTGCTGTGCTGCCCGCTGCCCCTCTGTGCTGCCCGCTGCCCCATCGGGCAGGACGGCCGCCAGCATGCAGCACCCCAAGTGCGGGCAGGATGCGTCATCCTCCAAGGGCTTGGGCGCAGCATCCCCCGTGGGCAAAGGACCTGCCTTTTGGATGGGGACGGTCCCTGCAGCTGGGACACCGTCTGACCCAGAACAGACCCTCCCAGGCCCACGGCCAGGCCCCCTACAGAGCAAGACTCACCTGCCTGCCTCCACCTCCCCAGCTCCCGGAACCTGCTGGAACCCCCCCGCCCCACGCCCATGACCTGCCCCCCAATAGCCCCACACCCTCGCCCTGTGTGCATGCACAGGCCTCGGTTTACAAAACTGCTGCCCTCAGCAAGTCCCTGAGTGTCACCGAGGGGGAGTCTGCACACGTTTGTCACCCCCTGCTGTGTGTCAGGCTGTCAGATGCGAGGGGACTCACCGTGGGCCCCACGGCCCCTGGGGGTCCTCGCTCCCCGCTGGTCCCCCTGGTCCCCGCCAGGCCCTGGAAGCCCTGCCAAGATGCAGAGGTCAGATGGCCTGCAGTCCCCAGCGGTGCAGCCTCTCCTCCCTGGCCTCGTCTGGGGCCCCCCAGAGGCCCCTCTGGCGTCCTGTGGGCCCCCCGCCAGCCATGACCCCAGGGGGTCTAAGCTGCCTGCCCTGGACCCCCACTCAGCACGGACCAGCTCCAGAGGAAGGGGTGTCCTGCTACTCCCGGAGGGGGGCATGTCCATGGTCAGGACACCCAAGATCCCCAACACCTTCCTACCATGTGGGATGGGGTGCAGGCGTGACTGGGGGCCCACAGATGCTGCATGTCCACACCACCCCGCCCCTCGCCAGGGTGGCCTCTGCAGCTCTCCAGGACAAGGGACACTTGCATGCCCGGTGGGGTCAGGAAGGCACTGGCCCAGGACAGCGAGGCCTCCCGGGCCACCTTGTGGGGCGATTGCACCAAGAAACCTCGGAGGTGTGGGTGGGGCTCACGGAGCAGGTGGTGCCTACCCTGGGGCCAGGGGGTCCGGGCAGGCCAGCAGTGCCCTCCAGGCCTCTCATCCCCTGAGGGCACAGGGAGGGCGGGTTGAGCTGGGGGCTCACACCCCCACACCCCTCCCACCGTGGCCCACACCCGGGAGGGGTCCACGCTGGTGGCTGCTGGCTGAGCTCAGGGCCTGTCCCCCACCACGTAGGGGCCAGCGCTCCCCTCCCCTCAGCCAGGCCACTGGTGGGGGCAGGGTGGGGTGGGGCGGGGGCTTCCCTCTGCAGAGCCTCCCCCGGGGGTCCTCTCCCACCTTTGGTCCCTGGAGGCCAACCTTCCCAGGGGTGCCCTGGTGGCCAGGGTGGCCCTGAAAGAGAACAGAGGCACTGGCCAGGCTGGGGCCATGTCTGACCTGAGGAGGAGGCCTGTCCCCAAGACGCTCTTGTCCCCAAGGCCCCCCTCCCCGCCCACTACCTGCAGGCCGGGGAGGCCATGGTCTCCCTTCTCTCCTTTGACCCCTGGTGGGCCCTGGAGGGGAAACAGAGGCAGGGCAGCAGGGCGAGGGCAGAGCGGAGTCAAGGGTGAGGGGGAGTAGGTGTGGGGGAGGCAACACCTACCACAGGTCCCTGGACGGTTCGGCCCTGGGTCCCTGGTGACCCCTGCTGACCTCCAGGACCCTCGGGTCCCGTCTGTCCAGGTGGCCCGGGCTCTCCCTGGAGACACAGGCAAGGGAGGGGCTGAGACAGCACACGGCCACCCCTGCAGCCCCCCTCCTGTCCTCTGTGGCCCCAGCCCTCTGTCTGGCTGTGGTGTCCAGACCTGGGCCCACCCTGGGAGGGGTCCTGCTGCTGCGCCCAAGGCCACTTTTCCAGTCACAGAGCTGGTGAACAGGAAAACCCCGACACCAGATTAGACCTCTCCGGAACCTTCTACCAAGCCTCTGAGGGACAAATGACAGCAGTGCCATTTAAGCTGAGGCTGCAGGGGTGGGGCGCTTTCCAACATGGTGCATGTGTGTGTGTGCGTGCACGCGCGTTTGTGCGTGCACGTGCGCATGCGTGTGCGTGTGTGCGCGTTTGTGCGTGCACGTGGGCATGTGTGTGCATGCGTGTGCGTGCGCGTGCGTGTGTGCATGTGCGTGTGTTGTGCGTGTGTGCGTGCACGTGCGCGTGCGTGTGTTGTGCGTGCGTGTGTGCGTGCACGTGCGTGTGCGTGCGTGTGCATGTGCTG
The DNA here is from genome assembly GCA_004026885.1 of Lyroderma lyra. Taxonomy (NCBI): domain Eukaryota; kingdom Metazoa; phylum Chordata; class Mammalia; order Chiroptera; family Megadermatidae; genus Lyroderma; species Lyroderma lyra. The sequence goes on along the minus strand of PVJL010002350.1, from coordinate 55,672 downwards.
TGCGTGTGTGCGTGTGCGTGTGTGCGTGTCTGAGAATTAAACACACCGACGCTCCACGCACTGTGGAGAACACGGTCAAAGCCTCGTTCATGAATGTGAATGGGAAAAGGTAAGCCACCGGCAGGTGGACCCCTGCGCCCAGTGACCCCGCTGGCCTTCCAGTGGACGTGACAGGAGTCCGGTGGGAGGGGTCCCCTGAAAGCGCGCCCGCCCTGACAGCCCCAGGGAGGCGGGCGGTTTGGCCGAAGCACGAAGCCTCATGAGGATGCATTTGCGAATCGGCCGATTAGGCAAGAAAAAGCCGCTTTCCGGTCCCGTGACGCCGAGCTCGTGGCGCGTCCGCTCCCCTGTGGTCCTCTGACCGCGGGGCCCGGGGACGGGCCACACGGAGCCGGGAACCCTCCTCCCGCTCGATTAACTTCACGGGTTTTCAGCGTGCAAAGGAGGTGCAGGGATGGTTCTCCCAGTTATTTCTAAACAGAACGTGTCCTTCGTCCTAATGCCACAGAAACGCGTGTGACGACCAGTATTTGACCATTTTTGTCCTGCGGTGAACTTTGGGGGTTAGGACTGTCGCCTGCGAGTTATCTCGGGGTAACCGGGAAAGGGGTGAAGCCAGAAAAGTCCAAAAATGAACTGAAAATGGAAAAGCTATTGCACATAAGCCAAGTGAGAAGGGGGCGGGGCACCCCGATCCCAGGCGCAGGGAGGTGAGGGCGGGCGGCGGTCTCCACGCCGGGGGGCACACGCACAGCCAGATGGAAAACGTCCCAGCTCAGGCCCCGGGCGAGAGGCTCCCCCAAACACGCACGGAAAACTCCTGGACGAGAGGGGGTCGCAGTGCTCGAGTCCAACTGGGAAACCCCAGCCCATTTCGGGGGGGCCGGGGGCACATGGACACCCTGCATGGACGCCCGCCCCCCTGGCCACGCTGCCACAGCCACTCACTGCTGGGGTGCTCGGCTGGATGGTGGGGGCTGGCCCTTACAGGGAGGACACCTCGCTCCCAGTCGGGGAGCCCCCACCCCCCGGGGTTGGGCCGTGGGGGACTCAGTCCTGTGCTCTTGTGAATGTGCAGGAGCCCTCCCTAGTAGGTGGGGTCCAGGCACCCCGGGACCCCCACGACTCACCCTGGGCCCTGGGAAGCCTTGCTGTCCGGGGGCTCCATTCCTCCCTGGGAGGCCCTGTGGGGGCACAAGCAATTGGGGGCCACTCTAAGTGGGGAAGGGGCTTGCGGGGAGGGCACCCTGACCCTCCTGCCCTCCCACAGCCACTCATTACAGTGTGGGCTGGGGTTCAGGCAGACCCTCTCAGGTGAGGCTGCACCGCCGAGCCAGTGCTCATGGACCCCCACCCCCTGGAGCCTCCCCAGGGTGCAGCAGGCCGGCTGGGGCTGGGCCCGGGCCCCCACCCCAACCAAGACAGGCAGGCATGCTGGGCCCCACACCGTGGGAGCTGGGGGGCGGGGGGCTTGTCAGGAGGGCTGCAGGAGGCAGTGAGGAGACGTGCACAGCGGCTGGGACCGGCTCCCATCCAGGGGCATGCGGCGGCAGCAAGATGGTGCCAAGAGTCGCTGGTCACCCCGGGGAGGGGCTGCTGGACTCACCGGGGGTCCCTGGGGCCCGGGGGGCCCAGGGGTCTGCCGGGAGCAGCTGCAGGCAGAAGGCAGGGCAGGGCAGGTTTCTCTATCCTTCTGGAAGGAAGGGGACCCCACTCGTCAAATGGATCCTCTCCTGGGCTCTCGTCCAAGGTAGCCACACCCACCTTGGCCCAGGGAACCTCCAAACCCAGACCTGTGAGGCTGAAGGTGAGGGGCAGGGACCCAGTCCCGGGGGCCGCCCCCCAGGCCGCGCACACAGGCCCTGGGGCAGGACACCTTCTCTCACTACCAAGCGGGCCCTCAGCACGGCTGAGCCCAGCCTGGCACACGGGGCAGCCACAGGACAGGGAGTGGCCCCCAAGCCTGAGGCTTCAGCCACCCCTCAGATGGGCCCTTCCCAGGTGCTCCGACCTGCCCCGGGGCCTCCAGGAAGCCGGCCCTGCTCCCTCCCAGCACGTGGTGACCTGGGGGCCCGTCCAGCCCCAGACTGCATGGCCCCTGGTGGGTGCTCACCACCTACCGACGCAGGGAGCTCACAGCACCTGTCCTCCTCTGCCCAGGTGTCACTGCACACGATCTGCAGCAGCTGAAGCTGGAACTGGGGGGCGGGGAGGATATGGTCAGCGGGGGCGGCTTGGGAGGGGGGGCGGGCAGTCCGCCGGCCCCGACGGGCCAGGCAGGACACAGCCAGGCTCACCATGGCCGAGCTGCTCCGGGGGCCCCGGGCCTTGGCCAGCCTCCCCAGCGTGACGAAGCCGGCCATGGGCGGGCTGCTGGCCTCCCCGATGGGCCGTTCGGCCACCTTCCGGCAGTCCACATAGAGCTGGACCTTGGAGCGGCCCACGGCCACGTGCACCTGCGAGACACCACGGAGGTTCCCCCGCAGCTCCAGCCAGGTGGGGGGATGAGTGCTCCTCACCCGGGCCTGACCCCACCCCACGTCTCGGGGGACCCCCTCTGTGGGCCTCAGTTTCCCTCTGTATACATGGGCCATATGACACGGACGCAGGTCCCTCCCAGGGCTTGGGAGACCAGGGAGCAGGGCTGAGAAGCTCTTCAACCCAAATTAAGACGGGGCGTCCGAGGCAGAGGGGACCGCAGGGGCAGAAGGAATTTCCAAGGAAAGTTCTGGCATTCTAGGGGGTCCCATGGTGACGGGCAGCCTGTGGTTGGGAGGCAGGCACACAAGTCGTGCAGAGCACGAGGGGCGCTGTTTCTGAAGTTGAGGAGCAGGAGAGGGTCTCAGGCAGGGGGGGAGACACAGGCTTCAGTCCTTCCAGAACCTTCCAGGACCTTGTGGAAGCTTCCGAAGAATATCCTCCTCACTTCGGGCAGGTCAAATGTCACCTCCTGCAAGGCTGCCTTGGGGTCATGGCTGAAATAGGTCAGGGACTTTCTGCCGGCTGCAGGGGCAGAGTGAGGCATCTGTGAGACCCCACAACGCCCACTGGAGGCCACAGGAGGCAGCAGGTGCAAAGGCCAGGGTGCCCATGGTGGGCGACGCTCCCTGGCCAGGCCTGGAGGGGGACTGGCTCAGGACCCACAGCCAGCGAGGCTTCGAGGGGCTACCTGCGGTCACAACCCACCCTGCCCCCGACTGACCATCCAGCAGGACCCCCAGCACGGGCTGGAAGTCCTCGGCCGTCATCTGCCATAGCGCAAAGGCCTCGCGGGGCGACTCGGGGAGCAGGCGCAGGACGAACACCACCGTGTGCTCCGGTGGGAGGGCGGCCGGGTGGATGTCACTGTGGGGACACAGGTGGGGCAATCACAGGCCAGGGGTCACAGCCACCCCCCAAGAGCAGGACAGAACTCCTCCCAGGGCCGTCGGGGACTCAGTGAGAATTGTTCCAAGAGTGTGGCACTGAGCCCTCTGCCTCCAAGGCCAGTGTCTACCACGATGTCCCCCTCCCTGGGGTCACAGCCTGTCCCCCGACCTCCCACCTGGCCCGGCGTGTCAGCTGTGCATCCTTGAGGAGTGTGAAGGTGCTGGCCGGGCCGAACGCCGAGGGCTCCATGGCCACACCGCGGATGGAGGCGTACTCCTTCTGCACCAGGCCGAAGGCAGCCATCAGGTCGACACCTGGGCGGGACAGACAGAGGTGGGGGTGATGCAGGGACGGCAGGGGGCGAAGAGAGAGAAAGCCGAATGACAGGGTGAGGGGCAGAGGGCAGGAGAAGCGGAGCGGGCGCCCAAGGCCAAGCGCTTGGGACAGAGATGGGGATGCACAGGGACGGGACGCACAGGTGGGGGGCAGGTGAGAATGAGGGGGCACAGGAGCCACGTGGGGCCCTCAGGCCGGGGGAGCTCCAGCAGCCCCTTCCCCTTCCCCCTGTCCTGACCTGGCATCGCCCCATCCCTTCTGCGGCCCACAGCCGCTGCCCTCCGGGACTCTGAGTCTGACCAGCCGCCCAGCGGAGCCCTGGGCTGGTCCCGGCACCCACCCGGCTCCGGGCACCTGTCACTTCCCTGAGGTGGACAGCACAGAGAGCGCTCATGTCACTGGGGGCTCAGTGCCTGGGGCTGCAGCAGGCACTGAGACCTGCTTTGCGGTCTGAGACCCCGGGGGGAGGTGGCCCTCCCAGCACCCTGCTGATGCCACCCCCAGCACCCCCAGAGCTGGCACCCACATGCCAGCCTTCCTGGGGAGGGTCCCGGACTCAGAGCACTGAAGTAAGCCCGGAAGCCCCGCCTACCACCCAGCACTTGGTCAGCAGAGGCTCCTGGGGGGGTACACAGGCCCCGGGGCCGCGCTTTGCCTCTGCGCCACTCCATGCTGACCATGACCTTGGACAAGTGACCTTGGGGAAGCCTCAGTAACTGCTGTGAGTCAGGAATAAAGGCTCCAGCCAACCCTGAGGGCACCTCCTTTAGGTGTGAGCCTTGTCTGCCCGAACGCCCGCCACCGTCCCCACGAGGACCCGAGCGGAGGGGGCCTGGGAGGGAGAGCAGCTGTCACACAGGCAGGACCCACCTGTGAGGGAGCCGTCCGCGGGGAGGGCCGGGCAGGCTGCTGTGAGGCGACAGGGAGTGGGGGTCAGTGGAGAGGGGCCCCGGCCTCCTGCTGGGCAGTCGCCCCACCCTGCGGTCTGAGGGTGGGTTCCAGCCGCATTGCCGTAGTCACCCTCTCCCAGGTCCTCAGGCCTGAGGTCCCCAGGCCTCAGGGACGGGGAAGGGACAGAGATGGTGTCCTGCCACCTCAGGGCTCTCACTCCCACCCCCCCCCAGAAGACAGCGACCAGCCGAGGTGCTCCCACTGGGTACTGCACCCTGAGGGGGTACCGGCCACCCCTCTGTGCCCCTGGCGGGCATGCCCACCGGGGCCAGGCACAGGGCAGGGGTCCGGAAGTGTTCATGGGCCAGCGAAGGCAGGGGGGGACCTCCTCAGCGGTCCGCGGACTAGTGAGACCCCCGCCCCAGAGGCATTCACACCCGGGGACACAGCGGGAAGCAGAGGTGGTCGGACTGGCAGCCTCCTGTTCCCAGCGTCTGTGACCGTCCATGAACTCAGCACAAACAAGCCCAAGCAGCAGGGGGCTCCCAGGCTGGGCGGGCCTGCAGGGGCGGGGCCAGGCTGTGGGGCGGGCCAACCTGTGGGCGTGGCAGGATGTGGGCGGGGCCAAGCGGTGGGCGGGGCTGGGGTGTGGGCGGGGCCAGGCTGTGAGGGGAGGCCGTGGGGGAGGGGCCAGGCTGTGGGGCGGGGCCAACCGGTGGGGCAGGGCCAGGATGTGGGGGGCGGGGCCAAGTTGTGGACGAGGGCCCCCAGGGACGAATGAGACCACGTCCAGGTGGTCCATGCGCGTGGAGCCTCTTCTAAGTCCTGCGGGCCCAGGGCGCCCTCTGCGCGCCGGGTCTGTGAGCTGCTCCCACAGGCTGCACGTCCACCCTAACCTCCCGGAGGCAGAAACAGGAGACGGACAGCCCGTGCCCGGGTTCAGGCATCTGCAGGCCGGGCCCCAGCCAGGGCCACAGCAGCCTGCAGGAGTCTTGCTGGTTCGCCGGGTTAGCGCTGGCCCTGCGCACGGAATCCCTACTCCCCTCTGCTCAGCTCTGCGGCGCTGGGCTGCATGTGGGAAGTGACAGGCCGCTTGTACTGCAGGCCTGGCGGGGCCGGGGTCTCGTGCCCACTCACCTGTCCGGCCTGTGGCAGACACTGCCACGCTCTCCCCTGCCCCGTAGACTGCTGAGAGCAGAACCCTGTACTTGGTGGCTGCCAGCAGGTCAGGGAGCGTCACGTGGCTGCTGGGTCCTGGAACAGTGACCTGGTGGGGCACGGTCACCTGAGCCACCCCTCCCGAGTACCTGCCTCAGCTTCCTTAGGCATCTTGTCTCCATTTTGTCTGTGTGCCACCACGGAAGAGCTGGCACCCTCAACAGACAGGTGGGCCACGTTCTCCCCACTGCCACCAGGACCCAGGGGCCCACAAGGAGACCCACCGATTTCTCGGGTCCAGAGCCTGAGGCTAGCGCGTAGGTGAGCCGGTAGTGGAGGACGTGGCCAATCGGGGGCGTCCAGCTGACCCGCAGGCTGCTGGGCGACTGGGAAGCCAGGGCCAGGTTGGAGGGTGGCCGGCGAGTGACTGAGAGCACAGGAGGTGGGCTCAGCAGGGGCGGGGCCAGAAGACAGACAGCTCTGCACCACCTCCCACCATCAACACCTCCCTCACCCACTCCTACCCCCTCCCACCCGGTGTGAGCTCGGCACACACCAGGTCAGCTCCAAGACTGTCCTGAGTACTGTCCCACCAGGTGCCTGGGACCCTCGGCCACCCCAGGAGCACCTGTCTGGAGGACTCAGGGAGACCCCCAAAAAACCCACGTGGTCAGGCCCGAGGGTCAGGGACTTGGAGAACTGCCTGTCAGCAATTCTGGGATTTTGGGGTCCTGGTCTCATGCTGGGGGAGCTTGGGGTCCCTCTGGGTGTTCCTGCCCACGCAGCTGAAGGGTCACGTACGGGGGGTGTAGCGGAGGGACACGGGGTCGCTGCGGGCCCCGTCTCTGTAGTAGGCAAGGATGGTGATATCATACTCGGAGTGCCTCCCCAGGCCGGGCAGGACGGCCGTGCCCAGGTTCCCTGGGACGGAGATCTGTGGAGAGGAGGGACCAGGTACCGCCGGGATGCAGCAGGCGTGTGAGCCCCGGGGAGCTGGGTGTGTGTGTGTGGGGGGGGTCTCCTCTCTCCACCCTGTACCTCATGGGCCTTCCCGTCCCCCAGGGGTGTCCACGTGATCTGGTAAACCAGCACGCCAGAGGCCGCCGCCGCCACCCACTCCAGCCGGACCTCATCCCCAGGGAGCTCTGTCACCGACAGCTGGCTCGGGCTGGGGACTTTCCCTGGAAGGCAGAAGAGGGTCGGCATGAAACCGGGGCGCAGGGCCTGGAGCCTCCTCAGGTGATTCACAGGGAGGGCCCTCAGGTGCCCCTTAAGGAGGCTCTGCTGGTACTAGTCACTCAGGGCCAGAGGGGACCCCAGTCCTCATGTGGCTGCCGTGCCCACATCTCCCCTTTTGCCAGCACAGGCCTGGTTCCTGGAGGTGCCCCAGCTCCCACCTCTGCTCAACTCCTGGGGCTTTTGTGCCATGCCCTCAAGGGCCCTGCACCCCACTCTCACACCTGTCCAGGTACCTGTCCCCCACTGCCTCTGGGCTGCACCTAAGTATATGTGTGCATTTCAATCACCCATGGGGGCAGAGGGACACAGCGTAGCCTGGGAACCCCCAGCCTGACCACCGCCCCCAGGGCCCACTCACGTGTGGTCAGGCGGCCGGTCATTGTGGAAGAGCTGCCCCCAGAATAGAGATAGGTGACACGGACGGTGTACGTGGTGGAGGAGGAGAGAGGCCTCAGAATGACTGAGGTGACATTCCCAGGAACCTCCCTCTGTGGGGTAGGCAGGGACAGGGGCAGGGCCTGGAGCTGAGCCCCTCTACTGGGGAGGGTCAGCCCTTGCCCAGACAGAGACCCAGGCCCAGGCCCCACAACCACCCCAGAGTGGGGGAAGGGGGTGTGGGACCCCCACACTGGGGCGGAGCTTCCTGGGGGCCCGCCCACCTGCCCACTTCCTCCAGCACCCCGACAGCTGTCTTTCAGCCCCAGCCTCAGCAGTGCTGTGTTCTGCAGCTTTGGATAATTTTGGGGTTCTGTGCTTCACACCCATGTCCTCCCACTCTCCCCAGACTGGGGCTCCCGAGGTTGGGGTGTCAGTTTGGCTGGGCTTCCCCTGCTCCAGGCTGTGAATGTGGGGGGGAGGGCCCAGGCTCCCTGGGGATGCTTCAGCTCTGCTGGACTTGGGGTCCCCCAGGGGTCTGCTCTCACCTGCCCCGAGTGGCCACTCTCGCTGGACACGTAGCTGACCCTGAACTGGCGCACAGGCCTTGGGGTGCCATCCCAGGACACGCGGGCTGAGTCGTGGCTCACATCTGAGAAGCGCAGGTGTCTGGGGGTGGCCAGGGGGGCTGCAGAGCACAGCAAGGCCTCAGGGACCCGCCGCCACCACTCCCCAAGAGTGTGGGGGAAGGATGGGTGATGGCCGGGGTGGGGGGGCACCAGATGGGGCCCGGGGTCGTTCACCCCATGGAAGGCTTGGGGAACAGGGGTGCCGCAGCCCAGCAGTGGGCACTCACGCGTCCTCGCCCGGACACCCCGGGCCTCACTGGCCTCGGTCCCCCTCAGGCTCTGCACCCAGATGACGTAGTCCCTGCTGGGCTCCAGGCCGTCCAGCAGCACCTCCGGCAGCCGCACCCGCACCTGCGGGGACAACAGGCACGCTGGGCCCTGCCCGCCCCCTGCACCCCACATCGGCCCGCTCCCTCCCACCCCTCCCTGCCACGCACCTCTCTGTCCTCCTCCTCGCCCTTCGGGGAGGCAGGTGAGCACCGCACCAGGTACTGGGTGGCCCCGGCCGAAGGCTGCCAGGTGAGACGGACAGTTCTGGGTGTCACCGTGGCCAGGGCGAGCGCGTGGGGTGGAGGCAGAGGTGCTGGAGGAGGAGTGACAGCACAGGCAGATATCATTCCACGGACCAGGGGACAGAAGGGTCCCTGAGGGGGACATAGGCAGGAGAACAGCCCCACCCACCTGTGGTGACCAGGCCCCACAGGCCCTCTGCAGGCCCGGCCTCGTAGATGGGGAGCACGGACACCAGGTACTCCGTGCCGGAGGTCAGGTTGTGCAGCTCCGCGGACGAGCCGGGCCCATCTATCACCACCTGGGACAGCAGCCCCGGGAGCGGTCAGCAGGGCGCAGGAGGTGCGGGGGGCGCGGGGCAGGGGAGCGTGGCCCAGTCGTGCTTCCTGTGCGGCCTCGGCCTGGCTCTGGGAGCACAGCAGCTCTGGGCCACCAAGCTGTCACCAAAAGCAAGAGCAGCCCACGTGCCACCCGCAGGGCCACCCCCACTCTGCTCTCTCCCCACAGTGACTGTCACCCATGGGCTTTTATTCCAGCCCTCACGTTGCACGGGGCAGGCAGCGGGCCACCTCTTACCTCCCTGGGGACGCCACCCCTGGACGGCTGCCACACGACCTGGTATTTGAGGGGCGGTTGTGGGGCCGGAGTCCAAGACAGGTGGACGCTGGAGGAGGTCACCCGGCTCAGGACTAGGCTGGTGGGTGTGGAGGCGGGGCCCAGGGCCGGAGCCGCTGCTGCTGGTGTCGCTGAGGGAGGGGGAGGATGGTGGCTCACGGCCAGGGGGCAGCCGGCACGTGCAGCTCCCTTGCGCTCCCTGGTGGCCACTTCTGGGAAGGACAGGGGTTCCCCAGGAGGGGGCTGCACCCCCTCTCGGAGCCATGGGAACCGGACAGGAAGGGATTCAGGGAGTTCCTTCAGGGGGCCATAAGCCCCTGACCCTCTGCCCAAAGTGGCCAGACAGAGCTGGGTGGGCTGCGAGCACAGCTGGCCCTGCCCCCTGCGTCACCGCCCGCGGCTCACCTGGGCCCCCACGCGGGCTCCTACCCTGGACCTTCTGACAGACGAGGCGGCTGAGCAGGCCGGCCAGCGTGCGGAGCTGGGGGAAGTCTTGCACGCTGTGTACGGTGATGTCCAGCGGCTGGGACGCCAGGAGCCTGAGCTCGGCCTCATCGGCGTTCTTCACGCCTGCACACAGCGAACGGCTGGGCTGGGGGGCCTTCCCAATCACGTGAGAACCCGACACGCCCCGGGACGGGGGCGGTACCCGGACCGCAGCCCGGGGACCGGTGGGAGAGTGGGGCCAGGCCCCCAGAGGCCCCTCGCGGGTCGCGCCACGCCCGGGGGCAGCGGGGCAGGGAGATGTCCGCGTCGGGCCAGGTCCTCGCTGCTCACCGTCATCCGCGCCCGGGGCAGAGTCTGGGCTCCACGTCACAGCCTCCCTCCCGCCCGAGAAGAAGTGGGGTGCAAACTCCCACCCACATGTGCCAGGTGACACCCCCGCCCCGGCCGAGGTCTGGGGCTGCTCACCCACAGTGAAGACATCGACGTCCCTGTCCTTGAGGACCCGGCCAGCAGCGTGGGCGTCGTCCTGGGACTTGCCGTCTGTCACTAGAATCACCACCTTGGCCGCCTCTGGACGGAGCCCGGCTGCGGGCTTCAGGTTGTGCTCCAGCACGTGGGTCAGGGCCAGGCCTTGGGCACAGCGACAATTAAGTTCAGGTGGCCCCAAGTGCCCCTCCTGGGACCTTCCTGGCACCCTGCTCGCCTGTGACCGCTCGACCAGCCTGTTGGCCCATGTGCTCTACCCATTGCATCAGCCCCTACATCTCCAGGCCGGGGACATTAGGAGGATGGGTCACCTCCTCTGCTTCCCTCAGTGGCACCGCGCCCACGGGAGACCCCGGGCCGCACCCCACACCCCGCCACTCCTGCAGCTGGTGCAGCCGGGAGCAGGGAGGCCCCAGGAATGCCAGGAGACACCCCCAGGGGCTGCTCCAAGCAAGGCCATGCGCACTGGCAGCCCCTTCCGGAAGCTTCTGTTTCTCGGGAGCTCAGCATGTTCCCGCCAAGGACAAATAAGGGTGATGCGCTGTTTGCAAAGGCGAGAACCGGCTTGGTTGACACACAGTTTGCAAATCTGGGAGGCTGAGCCACAGGAGGGGGCGAGGGACACCCCTCAGGACAAGGGCCTGAGCGAACCCCTGCCGGCGGGGACATGGGGCGCGCGGGGGTGGGGCGTACCTGTGAACGTATTCCCCCCTCTGTAGTGGAGACTGTGCACGGCGGCCAGCACCTCCTCCTTGGTGCCGAAGGCGTTCAGGTCCCACTCGGTGTGGGGGTCTCCACTGTACTGAGTCAGGCCTGGGAAGGGGGCCGGGCATGGCTGCTGGGGAGCCACGTGGGGGCCTGACACACACGGCCCCTCTGCCCGGGGTCACCAGGAGGGCACACGCTTGCAGAGCCCCAACTTTCCACACACACAAGTCCCCAGAACGTCCTTCCAGGAGCCAGCTGTCCCGTTGGTCCTGGTGGGGACCCCCACCCAGCCTGGCATGCTGCAGCTCCCCTTCTGGTGGCCCCCTCTTCTCCCAGAGCTGGGGCTGCTGAGGAGTGGGGGGCGCAGGGCAGGGCAGAGTGGGCACCCACCTACTTGGACTTTGTCTGGTCCGATTTCAAAGGGCTCGATGACACTGGCCAGGAAGGCTTTGACCTGCTGGAAGTGACTGTGGCCGATACTCCAGGACCCGTCCACCAGGAAGATCATGTCCGTGGGTGTGGGGGGCCTGCAGCGGAACTGGGGGCTGCCTGGGTGGGCAGGGAGGGTGTGCAGTGTGGGCAAGATGCACCACCCCTGCAGCACCCCAAGCTGCTCTGGGCTGGGCTCCAGCCCCCTGGGATCGATTTCTCTGGGGTGTGGTGGAGGATGAGGGGTCATGGGGCTCCAGCCTCGAGGAGGTGGGAGTCTGAGTCTTAGGGGGCAGTGACCCCCTAAGGTGCTTGGGTCTCAGCAGTCAGAAAACCCCACGTGGACCTTGGTCCATCGGCTCAGCCCCTCCGAGCCCCCCAAACAGGGCTAATGAGACACCAAGTGGGCCTTGGCAGGGCTGCTCACTGCGTGGTTGTCCTCCTGGGGGGCTGCTATATGGGAGTCCATCTCCCCCCGCCCCAGTGGACCAATACCCAGGCCCAGGGAGCAGAGGCAGCCAGGGCTGTGCTGACTGGGAGGCGTGGGGTCAGCACCACGGACAGCTCCACCGGGCCAGTCCCCGCGGGGGCTGCTGGGAGGCAGGAGCTGGGGACCCTGCCTGATGGGGAAGCACAGTCCTGCCCCCAAGACCTTGCATGGTGGGGAGGCCATCCTGGAGGACCCCACGTCCACGGAGAGACAGCAGGGGGCCCAGGCCCCAGGACCACCCGTGAGAGGGGGCTGTGCCCGTCTGAGGAGGCCGACACCTCCTTCCACTCCAAGTCTGACCGGGAGGCACAGCCCTGCGGTCACTGCCTCGTGCAGGAAACGCCAGGCCGGGCTGCCCTGCCCCGGGCCACACAGCGGCGCTGAGCCCTGGCCGTGGTCCCGGGCCTCCCTGCCTTTCCCGCGGAGGCCCTGGCGTGGCTCTGCCTCTCCAGGACTGGGCTGGACTGAGCGGGGGCTCCCCCGGGGGAGGCTGTTCCTCGCTGGGCACACCTGGGGGCAGTCACAGCTGTGTCACCTCCCACCTGCCATACTCAAGCAGGGGGACACCTAAGGGGGGGCCGGGGGTGCGGGACCAGGCACTGGGGCCTCGAGGACAGCCCAGGGGATGACCTGTGCCCAGTGGGTTTGAGGAAACAGCGCGAGAGCGGCAGGCACGCTTCAGGTGTGAGCTCAGGTGTGAGCTCAGATTTGAGGAGGAACTTCCTGCACGAAGAGAACGTGAGAAGCTGAAGGTGACTCACTCCCCCAGCGACTTACCTTCATCCCCCTCTGACCCACCAGGACGGGGCAGGTCTCGGCTTGGGGCCAAGGTGACTCGGGGCTCAGAGTCTGGGCTCCCCGCAGGGGCAGGCGTGGGGCCCAGAGCTGCCCCCGGGGGCCTCCGGCCGCTCCTGCTCACAGAGTTACTCTTCAGATCCTCGACTGCAGACAAAGGCAAGGGACAGTCAGAACCCCACTGCCCCGGCGGGGGCAGAGGCTGGGGGATCTGGAGGAGGGGGCCCTGCATGTACAATCCTCCCTACAAGGGTACATCCTGGGCCCCCCGGCCCCCTTGGGACAGGCAAGGGCGTCAGGACCTCTAAGCAAGCCCCCTGGGCAGCTGCACGAGGGGGCAGAGCTGAAACCCTGGCCCCAAGGTGCTGACAGGGCTCAGCTCTGGCCTCCCAGCCTCCAACACTCACCCCCAGGGGCTGGAATCCCACGTGGAGAAGGTGGACTTACTCACAAACTCCGTCCGAGCCAGCAGGACATTCCCTGAGCCAGTGAGCTCGAAGATCTGCAAGGTGTACCCTTTGGAGGGGTGCAGGCCTCCTACTGTGGCCTTGGGGGTCTTGGTGGTCAGCATCACCTCCTGTTCTGCATCCCCTAGGGTGGGAGTGGGGGGAGCTTTTGAGGCCACCACAGTGGGGGTGTACATGTGTGCGCAGGGACGTGTGTATGCGTGCGTGCGTCAGGGAGACAGCCCCAGGCTCCTCCCCTTCCCTCCCCTGTGGGACGTGATGGGAGGGGCTGTCCTCCTGGGACAGAAGTGAAGACAATGCATCTCTGTGTCCTTTGGAGAATCCAGCTCGAAAGCCTGGGGGACGCTGTGAGGGTGCACATGGGGAGAGGAAGGTGACTGGGGGTGCCGGGGCCCCCCGCCCGGTGCACAGGGGCTGGACAGAACGGTGGCCACTAGCCTCTGGATGCCTCTGGCTCTGTGACTCCAGAGTCCAAGCTTGGGGACTGAGTTTCAAGGGTTAAAAGCAGACCAATGATTCCAAGGGACACTGCCCATTCTCAGAGGACATGTCCTTGGAACAGACAGGACAGGCTGCAGTTCGACGCCAGGCAGCGTTTGGTGACCCTCCAGCCTCAAACGCAGGTGGACCTGCGCTCTGCCGTGGCGGGGAGAGCCCGCCGTGACCGCCAGCCCATCACCCTCTTGGCAGATGGGGCCTGAGCTAAGCCCCACAGCGACCTGGTGCGGCAATCCAGGGTCAGTCCGGGTCTGTCCGAATCCGGAGCCCGCCGGCACAGGTGTGTGAGTGACAGGCCAGAGACGGGGGATTCCCGCGGACACGCACACTGCCCAGCCTGGACGCCCGCGCCACCTGGCTGCCACGTGCTGAATGCTGCGGACCTCAGGCGGCTGGAGCCCCGAACGCAAGCGCAAAGTCCGGACCCCACGTGCCCCACACGCTCTCACAGGCTCCTTATTCCTAAAAGGAGCGAAGCCCGTTTGAAAGGTGGAGCACGAAACGGATCGCGCGCAGGCTCATGGCGGTGCGATCCCGGCAAACGCGTCCGGGCGCCCGCCTGTGGCCCGACCCCGGCGCCGAGACGGCACCCCTCCTGCTGCAGCGGGGAGAAGCGGGGAGAAGCGGGGAGAAGCGGGGAGAAGCGGGGAGAACCGGGGAGAACCGGGGAGAAGCGGGGAGAAGCGGGGAGAACCGGGGAGAAGCGGGGAGAAGTGGGGAGAACGCTCCTTAAGTCTCCGAGCCCCAGCAAGGCAGCGGAGCAAGGAGAGGGAAAGCACAGCAGACGCGAATCGGAAGGCGGCAGAGCCAAACCCAAGCGAGTCGGCGAGGAAGCGAAATGGAAAAACGGTTTCAGTTAGAAGACACAGATTGTCACACGTGGTGGAGACAGTGGCAGCTCTGTGCCCGTCGGGGTGTGGCTCAGAGGAGAGGCTGGGGGAGGGCCGTGGGCACCGACGGGGAAGGTATCTGAGCTCCGATGGCCCTGGCCCGCGACGATGGCGGGAACGGTGCAATGTGAGTGACAGCAGAACGGGGGCTGGGGAGGGGTCCTCACAGGGAAGGGCTCGGGCTGCTGGGGACACATGGGACGTTGAAAGCAGAGCTTGGGGAGACCCCCGGAGAACGGCGGGAACTGAGATGCTTCTGAGTCACTCAGGGTTCGAACCGTCAGCAACGGTGCGGGAGCCACCGTCCCGGTGACCGGACGGCCTCTGGCGTGGGCAAGGGCGTCCGGGCGGCCCGGGGAGAAGGCCGCCACTTCTCGTGTCCCGTGGCTGGGTACTTTCCGGACAGCCCTCGTGTATGAAAACTCAGCAACTCCAGAAGGACAGACACGAAAACAAGTCACAAAGGGGACGGCGGGCCCGAATCGGCCCAGAGACACATGGCGAGAGGCTGAACCGTCACCCGTCGTCCGGGAAATGCAAATCAAAACCGCGGTGACGGATCCCCTGAGACCCGCCGGGACGGCCGTTCCCAAAGGGACAGGAGGTAGATGTCGGCGACGACGTGGAGAGAAGGGAGCCCCCGTGCCCTGCTGGGGACACTGCAGCAAGCAGGAGGGCGGGTCCTCACCGAGTTCGGCCTGGAGCTGCCTGGGGCCCCCCAGCTGCACCCCCGGGTGCTTGGCGGAAGGAAACAGCCACCACCACGTCCAAGAGGCGTCTGTGCCCCGCGCCCTGCACCCCTGAGGCACGGGGGCGGCCCCGCCGCCCGGCCACAGCCCTGTGGACGAGGAAGTGAGGGGCGTTTGTCACGCAGTGTCACTCGGCCGTGACCGGGAGGCAATCTGCCATTGGCGGCGACACGATGGACCTCGGAGGCATCGTGTTAGGGGAAAGCGACGGCGACGACCACGGTCCGAGCTCCCTCGCATGTGGAACCAGAGAACGAGCGAAACAAAACTGGGGAAAAGAGGGGGGCCGGGAGGTTTGCCGGGGGGCGCAGGGGCTGACCGACGTGGACCGAGCGTCCAGCTGCGAGCGAGGGACGGACTGCCGTAGGCCGTGCAGGACAGAGGGACACGAGGGACACGCTTCCTTCTCTCCGTCGTGTCTGCGCGATGACGGGTGTCAGCGGGCCCTACTGACCTGCTGTCGTCAGGCCCACGGGCCAGTACGTCCATTATTTCTCAGTGAAACCGGAGAGGACGAGGATCCAAGATTGGAGACACGAGGGAAGTGGACTCGGCTGCATGAGGACGTGAGGGGACTGCGCGGCCGGCGGTCGCCCCGGGGAGCGGAGGGCGGGGGCGGGGCTGGGGGCCGGCCGGGGGCGGGGCGGGGGCGGCGGGCTCGGGCTGCGGTTCTGCCGGCTCCTGCAACTTCCCACTCGTGTCCGTGGGCCCTGCTGTAGGGGTGAAGCCCGCGCGTGACCGCCAGACGGGCTCTCGGCTCCACGGGGCTTTTCCTTTCTCCAGGAGACAGGGAGGGGCACCTGTGGGCACGGCGGAGCCGAGGGGCGGGCGCTGCGCACCCTCCCGGAGGCCGGTGGGCGGGCCCGCCCCTTACCTGCCCTGGGCTTCACCTGCACCAGGTAGCCGAGGCCGCCGCCGCCCCACTCCTTCCAGTTCATCTGCAGCTGGTCCTCGGGCAGCACGGCCAGCCTCACGCGGCCGCTCGCTGGGGAAACAGGACGGGCGGTCAGGACTGACCCCCAGCGGCCCCCCCCTGAGAGGACCCTAAGAAGAGAGGCCCCACCCGGGGGTCCCAGGCAGCAGGGCCACCAGGAGCTCCCGGGGGGCCCTTGCTGGCTCTCCAAGGGGTGTCCCCCAAGCCAGGGTAGTGAGACTCAGGCAGCATCGGGAGGGGCGGGAGCTGCGCCCCACGTCCCTAGCCCGGGCCCCTGAGCGGCCTGGATCTCCCCCCACTCCGACCCCGAGTCCAAGTTGGGGGCAGGAAGCCCCCCGCTGCCAAGGTCACAGCTGGTTCATGCGGCCCCGTGGGGTTGGGGGGCATGGTCTAGCCCCCCACAGAAGCGTCCAGGAGCTCCACGGCCCAGGCTGCTATTTTTGGAAAATGGGACAGAGATGGGCTTCTTCTGGGCACCCCGCTGGGAGCTGGGGTGCGGGGAGGAGGGCAGGGGCCGGGGGCGCCGCGGGCAGACACAAAGGCGGCTTCAGAGACGGATGCAGCTGAGCCTGAAAGACAGGACTGTCTGGGGGGAAGGGGCTCTGAAAGGCCACTTGTGAGCAGGGAGCCCCGGCTCCGGCTCATGAAGAGCCCTCTGTGTGTCACTGCGCCTCTGATGTGCTGGGGAGACTCCCCGAGCAGCCTTCCGGAGGGCCCCCCAGGAGCGCCCTCTCAGCAGGGCCAGGGCTGCCCCACACGCGGGCCCCGCCACGCCCGGGGTCAGGCCGATGCGGCAAGAACCTGGCGAGGGGCGGCCCGGCCTGCGGCTCCTGCACTCAGCCTGTCACAGGGTCACTTTGTGAGTGGGCCCCACCTTGGGGCAGCCCTGTCACAGTCACAGGGACCGAGGGACCCGCCCAGGCAGCAGTCACGAAGCTGCGCGTGAAACCGAACGGAAGACACGCCACAAAGTAAGAAAGCAGTGAGCAGGTCGGGGACCCCTGCGGCCGTCCCCCAGAGCAGGGGCGACTTAACAGCTGTGACGTCCGAAGCTCTAGGCGGTGACAGGACGCAGCCTCGGCCCTCATGTCGCCCGGCAGGGGCAAAGCCAGCCACTGTGTCACCAGAGACTCCCAGTGTTGGTCTCACCCAGCTCCCTGTGGAACAAGCTCCGCCAGGACACGTCCCTTTTGGGGTGCTACAAATGACGCTGCAATAAATGTTACCCCAGAAGGGGAAAATGCCCAGCAGAAAGCGGTGGTCCCCATGCTGGATGGAGCACAGCCACCAAAAGGTGTGACACGGAGTGTGACACCACACGTGGGGCTGGTGTGAGCTGTGACCCCTCCACGTGCCTAAAACGAGCTGGGAAGGTGCTAGAAGACAACACGGGGTGCTGGGAGTCACCTTTACTGCAGATTTAGGGTGCTTGAGGGTTTTACGGGAAAAGGCGTCCGCGGGGCAGTTAAAAACAAACCGTTAATATGCTGGAACTGAGTGTCAAGTGCTACAACCTGGTGGAAAAATGACCAGAACGCAGGAGCATTCCCAACACCAAGTGAAAGGTCACAAAGCCAAAGGTCAGGGTGGTCTGGTCCTGTCTATTCTCGGAGCACAAGTCCCACGGTGGGGGACTGGGGGGCCCTGGGGGGCTGGGAGCGGGAGGCAGAGGCTCCTCCTGCAGGGGCCTTGGCCCTGGGAAGCTATGGCCCGGGGGGTCAGGAGGGGGTGGGGGGCACAATCCCCGGGAGCCCTCAGCCCAGGTCCTTACCTTGTCCTTGGCCACGTCCCACGGTAACACCCAGCCACAGCCAGAGGCAGACCCCCAGGTGGGGGCGCAGGTGGGCACTCATGGTGCACACCCTGTGGAGGGAAGGCTGCTCAGCCGTGTCCGGCCGTCTGTCCCCCTCCTGGCCGCAGGGCCAGAGCTTACCCCACACCCAGGCCGGGCACCCCCAGGCGCAGGAGACCCCGAGGCCATCCACGCGGGCCCGGCGGGAGCTTCCTGCACCAGCGCTCAGGGGCCCCGCTGCCTGTCCCCACATACACTGGCTCCGTCACAGCCTCGGTCCCACATGGCCCCCAGGGCGCTCTCCACGGGTCAGCACTGCGTCCTGACCGCTGCTCCTGTCCCTCACTCGTCATTGACCATACGGGGACCTCTGCTGTCAGGGCCGAGAGGGGGCGGGGGGACTGGGGCCCCCTCTGAGAGAACGTCTGGGGAGTGGCCTTCAGCCTTCAGGGGGGAGGCAGAGGCCCACGGACTTGGGTTGGAGTTCTAGGGGAGCCCTTCCCTGCCCCCACCCAGGAGCTGTCCTGACTCAATGGGACCCTTCCAGCCTGCGCCCACCCAGGAGCCCAGCTCCTCCACTCTTGCTGAAAGGTCAAGGTCATCCTCAGAGCACAGACCTGGGCAGACACCTGGCAGCCCTCCTCACCCACTCCCAGGACCACAGGCAAGTCACCAATCTGCTCCTGCTCTGAGGTGGTGCCACCACTTCCTGGACACTCACGTCCTCTCTGGTCCCTCTGCTATGGCCACAGGGAGGCCCGGCCTTATGAGGTCCCTCTCCTCTGACGTCACTGCCCAGCCCACCCCCATGGGACAGCCCTACCGCCCGGCTGGCCTGGCAGCTGGGGACGAGTGCATGGACAGGGTGCCCAGCCTGGGACCCAGGCACCCCAGCCAGCCCCAGCGCGCCCACACCTGCCCGCCCCACCCCCACCAGGCAGGTGACAGGTGGGCGGGCCTGAACCCTGGGCCTCAGAGGCTGCCAGAGCCCTGGGGCAGGACTGCTCTGGGTCCCGGTCCTGTGGCCAAGGCACTCGGGGACGTCGGGAGGGGTCTGTCGACAGAGGTCAGGGCTGGCCGTCCCCGTGGGGCTCCCCCATTAGGGCAGCGTCCTGAGCCCAGCGCCTCTCCCTGGCAGTCAGTGCTCCTGACGGGAGAAAAGGAGCTTCGAGACCTGTGACATGTCAGAGCCTGGGAGCCACCCGAACCTGAGGACCCCTGGCGTCCAGCCGTGGCACAGTGGACACTGCAGTGCCATCGGGAGCGGATGGGGGTGTCCTGGGACCCCCGCTGCCCACGCCGAGGGTCCAGCGGACCCAGCGTCGGCCAGCAGAGGGCGCCTGACCCGGCGGCCCAGGACTCCAAGGGCTCACGGGCCCCCGGGACACGCGTGTGCCACCACGTGCAGCCAAGATGCCGGCCTCCACGCACCAGAGACCGTCAGGCTGGACCCCACTGCCCTCCTCCAGCTGCACGCCCGTGACGCCCCCGCACCCCCAGGGGGAGAGCGGTGTCACCCCACACGCTGTGAGGTCACAGCCGAGAAAGGCCGGGCGGAGCCGAGCGCCCAGGAGGTGGGGCTAATAGTCAGTACCCCAGCTGGCACGCCCCTCCCATCACACGGCCTCCCTGTGGAGCCAAAGCCTCCCGTGTCCCTGTCCCCTGCCTTGCCCTCATCTCCCGTGTCCCCATCCCTCCCATGGTCCCGTCCCCCCATGGCCCTGTCCCCCC
>PVJL010002350.1:0-36034 GCA_004026885.1 Lyroderma lyra | reverse complement strand
GAGGCCGGCCTGCAGGCCGAGCCTCGTGGTGGACGCGCGGGTCCCGGCCCAGAACAGACGCCAGGACGGCCTCCTGGACCGGGCCCCCCTCCCAGACCCGCCTCCTCGGCCCCGCGCCCCGAAGCAGCGCCCAGCGGGCAGGACGGGAGCTCGGGCACTTTGGTGTTCGTGTCTACAACCTGGGGCCTTCGTACGGGCCGGGGCAGCTCGAGCAGACACAGAGGCTCACGGCACAGACAGCCCAGCGGGCGCGAGTTTATTAGGGCGCAGCCGGCCGGCAGCAGGGCCCCGCCCTGGGTGGCCGTGGCGGGCGGCCCCCGAGCGCCCAGTCCCCGACGCGGGCAGGCGGTGCCGCCCCCCAGGGTCCAGAAATCTCTTGGGTCACAGCAAAGGAGGCGGGAGGAGCCGTGGGGGCCGCCGGGGGCCTCTACCAGTCCTGGTTGTCCCAGCCCTCGTCCACCTGCGCGGCGGGGGGCGCTGTCTTCCTCGAGGTCTTGGCCTTGCCCTCCCCGCTGCCCCCCCAGGCCTCCCCCATGTCACTGTGGTCGCTGCTTTTGCTGTTGGACGCGGAGCCCGAGCCCCACACGTCCCAGCTGTCCGAGCTCCGCTTCTCGGCCGAGGCGTCGGCGCAGGTCCAGCTGTCGCTGCTCGGGGACCTGTGGGCCTTGGCGGGGTCAGCGCTCCCGAAGGTCTCCCATAAGCTCTGGTCCACGGTGCTGTTCTGGTAGCCCTGGCCCTCCGGGGGTCTTGGAGACAGAGGGGGGCTGTGAACAGCTGTTCTCAACAGCACGAGAACGGCGCACCCAGCCCTGCACGGAGCCGCCGCTGCAGGCCAGGCCCGCGGCCACCGGCCCATCAGACACGCAGGGTCCCGCCCACGGGTCAGAGAAGGAGGCCGCCTGACCACCCAGCCTCCGCGAGACAGCGCGGCCAGAGCCCGGCCCTCCCTCCCCGGACCGCAGTGGCAGTTCCCACAGGGGACACAGGATGACAAGGGGGTGACCGGCCTCTGCGCCCTCAGAGTGCTGCCTGCCCCCCAGAGACCTGTGGGACCACCACCAGGGAAAGGGGCCGGCACCAGGACAGCTGACGGCCGTACCTGTCTGAGGGCTCATCTGTTCTTCCAGAAAAGAACGTGGTGACGTCCCGCCATCCCTTGCTGCCAGCCCCCTGGACCTGGGAGGAGACACGGCAGCTCAAGCCGGGCTGGGTCACGAAGCGCGTGCAGTGGTGGCGTGCCCAGGCTCCCTGCCATCGCCCCGGTCCACCCAGACGGGGTCCACTGGCAGGCGGGCCACCCGGGGGACAGGGCGGGGCTGTGGCCCTCAGAGAGCGAAACGCCCAGGAGGCACAGGAAGCAGGGACACGCGGGCACAGACAGGCGGGCACAGACACGCGGGCACAGACAGGCGGGCAGAGACAGGCGGGCAGACAGGTGGGCACAGACACGCGGGCACAGACAGGCGGGCAGAGACAGGCGGGCACAGACAGGCGGGCAGACACGCGGGCACAGACAGGCGGGCACAGACACGCGGGCAGACAGGCGGGCACAGACAGGCGGGCACAGACACGCGGGCAGACAGGCGGGCACAGACAGGCGGGCAGACAGGCGGGCACAGACACGCGGGCACAGACACGCACACACACTGTCGGGCGGGGCTGGCGGTGCCCTGGCGTCCCCGACACTCACCGGGGCGCGGGCAGCAGCAGCGAGAGGAAGGCAGAAGGAAAAGCAGCGGGTTAGGGGCTGTGCGGCCGCCCGGCCGTCTGCCCCACGCTCCTGCGGCCTCCTCACGTCGGAGGGCGGCGGCGGCCCGAGTGCTCGGGAACGTGGGGCCACCAGCCGGGCCGCACGGCCGCGGGGGCCCGCCCTACCTTAGCCGCCAACTGAGAGACCCCACTGGTCACATCCTCAAAAATCTTTCCCTCCTTCACCTGCGTGGACGGAGCTGTCGTCAGCGAGGGCAGAAGCCCACCGCCCCTCAGGCACGGACGGCGCTCACTGGCAAACCTGCCTCCCGGCCGCGTCCCCGGCCACTGGCCCCCAAGTGACGACATGCCACCACGCCGGAGGACGGGCTGTCACGGCTCCCTAAGTCCCTGCCCACTGACAGCTCCTCCCAACCCGTCTGGGCTCCTCAGTGCCACCTGGCTCCACGGGGTGGGGGCCCCTCAGACGCTCAGTGCAAGGACGGGCCTCACAGAGCCTGGGACAGGGGCCCACGGGGACACAGGGGACCCGGAAGACTGCAGGGACACAGGGTGTGTGCAGGGACACGCGGGGACGGAAGACAGGGAGTGCACGGGGCGCCCCACTGCACGGCTGCCCCGGGCCCACTGCGAGCACTGCCCGGTGCCCGGCGTGGTGTGCTGGCACTTTACCTTCTCCTGCGCAGGCCTGAGGACGCTCTCGCTCAGGCTGTGGCCCAGTTCGGACGCCTGCACGAGGGAAAGGCACCGTGAGACGGGAGTCGGGGGCTCCTGTGGCGCGTGCGCCCAGGACGAGGGTCTGCACAGCAGTGGCCGCCTGGTGGCAGTGATGACGAGCAGCCCACCGGCGCACAGGACGCCCCGCGCTCTCGCAGCAGCTGTGCCGTGGCCCCGGGCACTGGACTCACGGAGGCCGGACCACTGGCCCTGGCTCCACGCTCTCGCAGGAAGGGGCCCAGGGGCAGCACAAGCCTTTGGGTCCCCACTGGAGCCCCGTTCCGTCCTGCCGCTGAGGGCAGTCCCTGTGCCCAGAGCGGGTCACAAGCTGCCCCACGGCCAAGGCCGGTGCCAACTCTTCACCAGGCCCGGCGGGAGCTGGCTGGGGCAGGAAGGGGGCAGGGCCCCACTAATCCCGATCTGGGGGTGAGGGCACGGGCGGGACGGGGGACCGCGAGAAGGGACCGCAAGTGGTGGTGGCCCTGGCAGCACGGGCGTGGGGACCTCGCCCCGAGGATGAGACGCCTTTGGAGCATGAAATGCAAATCCTGCCAAGCAGCTCCCGGGGCGCAGGCCGTCAGCGCGTGCACAGCCACACGGGCACCCCAAGCCGGCGGGCAGCTGAGCGCGGGCACACATGAGCACAGACGCGACGGGCCACGCAGGGGGGACGGCGCTCGGCACGGACACGGCATGCTGAGAGCAGCGAGGGGCCTTACCAGCTCTGGCTGCTGCTTGGAGCCCCAGAACTTTGCCCAGCGGCACGGGGAGACACGTGGGAGGAAAGAGGACAGAGCAAGGCGGTGGGAGCACCAGTGAACCCCCAAGAACCCCCGGAAGCACCGCGGGGGGCCCCAACATGGCCTCACTGCATCCCCCTATCGCCACCAAACCTGGCAGCTGTGCATCCCCAACCTCCACCTTCCGGAAACCGCGGAGGGGGCTCAGAGGTAGGAGCGAGGCAGTGCCCCTCCCTCACTGGGGCGTGAGGGCCGGTCCCCAGCAGCCCTGAGCCGTCCTGGGACAGCCCTGCGGCCACTGCCTCTTGCATAAGTCCTCACGCCCAGCCCCGGAGGCAGCCCAGAGCCCCGGCACCACGTGGGGACTGCAGGGACCTTGTGGGGACTGCAGGGACCTTGTGGGGACTGCAAGGACCCCACCGAAGTAAGTAAAAGGGCGAAAGCCTGAGACGGCAGCCGGAGGGAGGGGCAGAGGCCAGCCCCACTGTCCTGAGGAGGTGCCAGCTCAGGGGACACAGGCTCGACGGCACCGGCCTCCTGTGCCCAGCGGTGTGGGCCATGGCGGGCAGGGTGAGGGCACCAGCCCTGCAGCCCTCAGAGGGGGCAGCCCCTCACCTGCCTCCAGGCCCACAGGTGCCCAAGGTGACACGTGCTGACGGGAGACTGGTGACACACCCGTGCTCAGCAGCACTGCCCCCTCCCCTGTGCGCGGGGCCCGGGGGCACCCCAGGATGTCAGACTAGCAGGTGGACAGAGCGGGAAGCTTCCCGTTACCTTCTGGCTGGCCTGTGAGCCGAACTTGGTGGCCTGAAAGGAGAAGAGACAGGGTGAGGCCCACGTCCACACCCGCCCCAGGCCGCGCGGGCCCCCGGCTCAGACAGACGCCGTCCCGGGCCTGAGTCCCGATGCCGAGGCCACTGAGGCACCAGTGCCCACCCGCGTTGGCTCTACGGGGCCTCCCCCGCCTCCCTCGCGCCACAGCCAGCCTGTGGGGGCCTCAGGGGGACGGTCCACTCACGCCCTCCTTGGCTGCCGAGGCGAACTTGCTGGCTCCGGTGGTGAAGCTGCTCCAGCCCTGGATGGGGGCAGAGGCCACGCCGGGTCCCTCAGTGACGCCTGGCGGCCCCTGTCCTGACCCACCGCCCCTCGGAGGTCTGCCTGGCCGGGCCCCCAGCAAGAAGGACTGGGCCGCGGGGGGGGCGCATCGGCCCACAGCTCCACCTGCAGCCCCTGTCACTTCCGGGGGGGACCCTGGGGCAAGGGGTCTCTGCAACCTCGTCTCTGCTCAGTGCCAGGCTGATTCCTCCCGAGCCCCCAAACAAACCCCAGATCAGGAGCACGAGCACCTCACCTAAGCCCCAGCGCAGGCCCGCCCCCCAAGGAAAGGCAGAGGGGCCAGGAGGGGACTGCGAGGCTAACGCCCTGTGGACACAGGGACCACGGAGCCACCGAACGTGGCACTCTAGGGGCCGGGCACCGTCTCCTAACTCAACGCCTCCATGGCGGGCCTTCGGCCGAAACGCCCACCTCTCCTCCCCGGAGAAGACGGGGCCCCGTGGACCCTTCCAGTCTGCGAGATGCGGGGCTAAGGCCCGGCCTCAGGGCACCCCACGGTGTGGGCAGCGCCCCATTCAGGAGGACGACACGACGTGACAGAGCCCCCCGCATCCGAGCAGATGCCCCAGCATGGCCGGCCGGGCCGCCTCCGCGTCCCCCTGCAGGCAGGCCCTCCCGCACGCACTCGGCTCGCCCAGCACTGCGGACCCCGCCCCCCGCCCGAAGAGCCCTCCCTGCCTGGTTCGCACGTGGCCGGGCCCCCGCGTGCCCGCAAGGCCGGGACGGACTCGGGAAGTGACGGTTTGACCTGGAGCAGTGGAGGGCAGTGGGGGGCACCCAGCCCGCCAGCTAACGCATCACCTCGCTGAGGCAGCCTCGTCGCTCCGCAGCGGGGCAAGGCCGCGAGCCGGCACGGGCCCGGCAGGCGGGTGCGGACACGGCCCCAGCAGAGGCCGCCTCGCCGGCCACGCCCAGAGCGCTAGCGTCCCGGAGAAAGTGCCTGCTACCCCCGAAGCGCCGTGCGTGTCACCACAGTAAGTGACCAGCCAGGGGCGCCTGGGCCCCGCGTAGCCTGAGTGTCCAGGGGAAGGGGCAGGCCCTCGGGGCGGGATGCGCACACGCTGACCGCACACGGCAGGACCCGGGCGAAGCCCGAGGACACGTCCTCACCGAGTACAGGGACGACATGGCACTGTTGAGGAAGTCGTCGTCTCTCTTCTGAGGCTGCGTTGTGTTCCCAAAGCCCACGTAGCGGCTCTCCGGGACCCTGTCGGGGACACAGGCAGCGTCACGGGGCCCCAGGAGCCCTGTGACGACGCAAGACGCCCTCGCACACCCCACAGCACGGCAGCACACAGGGCTCAGCTTGTCCCCTCTCTCTGGAGACCCTCCTGCTGCCTCCAGCTGGGGGGCCACGCGGGGCCTGCAGCCAGCAGCGTGACCTGGTGGCTCCGGGTCAGGCAGGTTCCGGAAGGGAGAACACGTCCCTTCTCCTAAGCAGACCCCATGCATGCCGGGTGGCCCCGCTGTGTGCGCTGTGTGCGCGGCCACAGGCCTGGCCCCGCCGCCCCCAGCCTCACCCCTGATAGGAGCCGAGGTCTTCGTTCAGCCAGTCCTCAAAGGCCTTGTCGGAGGCGGCGGTGGGGCTCTGCGCGGGAGGAGGCGGGCCCGAGGCTCTGTAAGGGGGTTCAAGGTCACGGTGGCCACCAGAGGGCAGCAGACAGCCACCGGGCACCACGTGGGCCTCTGGGAGGTCCGGTCAGGACCACCTCACCCCATCTGGGCCCCCCAAGAACAGAGCACTGGAGGCGGGGCCTCACGCCTGCCTGCACAGCTGGGAGGCCATGGAGTGCGGGATGGGGTACCAGCCTCCAAAGTGTGGGGTGCAGGACCACCACCACGGGGTCAGCATGCCCAGGGCACGCCTACGCTCTGGGGAAGTGGGCAGCCCTCAAACAGGACAGGGCAGGAGGGGGCACGTGTCGGGAAAGACCCGCACAGCTGGCGCTGTCACCACGACAGCACGGGACCCCGGGCTGCAGCGCCCTGGGATCGGCAGTCAGATGAGCAGCTACCGGTGGGCGGCGGACGGCAGCGTCCTGGGCTGGGGCGGGGTCCAGTTCTGGGCGGGCGAGGACGCCAGAGACCACTCTTTGCCTTCAGCCAGAGTGGCCACCTACCGAGGAGAGCGGGTCAGAGCCCGCAGCTGCCCGGGCGGCTGTGCCGTGCTGGCTCCCCTAGCACAGCCCCCTGGAGCAGCGGCTGCAGGCCAGGGTCTCCCGTGCCCCTGCCACTGGGCTCCCCCTGCAGCAGCGCCACCCGAAGTGCCCAGGGGTCGGAGAGGAAGGCCCAGCCTTCGCCCCTGCCACCCGCAGGCCCCAGGCTTCCCCATCTGCACGTGGACTGTGCACAGCTGCCGTGGCTGCAGGGACCCCAATTCCTGAACCACTGAAGCACCGGCAGGAGCAGGCGGACAGCGGGGCCGGCCGGGGGCCTCACCCTGTCCCTGAACAGGGCGGCCGCTCTACTGTTGTACTTCTCCTGCAGGGACCAGTGGGGGTCGTAGTCCGCCTGGGACTCCAGGAACTGCTGGAACTTGGCGTTCCCGCCGGCCTTCATCTTCTCGAGCTCAATGTCCTTCCACTTGTCCATGGTGACGGAGCGCACGAAGCTGGGGGCCAGAGGGCCGGGCTCAGTGCCCAGCGCCGGGCACCCAGGAGCCCGGCCCAGCCGCGCCGCAGACCAGGCACGGGGCGACGGGCAGGACACTGACCTGAGGTGCACCCCGAGCCCGCGGTGTCTCCCTGAGCACTCCAGGCAGATCCAGATCCCGTAGGTCACACTCACCCACTGGGGGTTGAATGCACCACACTCAAAACACACCTGTGAGGGGGCCACGTGCCACTCAGCCAGGGGGCCCCACGTGTGCCCCCGAGCGGGAGCAGAGGACAGGCGGGCGGGGGGCGGGCGGCGACGGCGAGGGGCGCGCTCGGGGGGCTCGCAAGCCCTGACAGAGGCGCTGAGGGGAAGCGCACACTCACGTTGTTCTCGTCCTGCACCCTGACCTCCTTGAGGACTTTCCTGGTTCTGGGGCTCGCCATGACACTGCAGAGCAGAAGAACACGCTGAGGACACGCCAACAGGTCACCACGCCAGAGCGTCGGCGGTCAGCGCACAGCCAGCACCGAAGAGCCACAGCGGATCCCCGGCTGCGTGGGAGCGACGGGGCGGGAGCGCCGGGACCACGGACGGAGGCCGTTCTCCACACGCGGGGGCGGAGGCCAAGCGCATCTGGGTGCTCCCAGGCCAAGGGCAGCGCACCCGCTTGGGGTGACGGGGCCGTCCCCTCTGCTAGGCATGACGCCCCACCACAGCTGCCTACGTTAGGAAGAGACCCGCCTTCCACGAACGTCATCCGCAGCAAGGGCGGCCTTTGGGGAGACACGCCGCTGCCTGCTCAAGGGCAGCACGCAGACCCGGGCTGACGGCGTCCAGACACAGCCCCGCGCCCCCCGCACGCCACACCGGCCTCCGCGTCCCCAAGGTGCTGGGCGTGTGAGGAAGGTGAAGAGGCTGGCCCGCAGGAGGGTCTGTGGGGAGGTCCTCCATGAGGCCATCACGAGGGACAGAGGTGACAGATGGCATGGCCACTGTAGGGCAGACCCGTCACCACGCCTCCTAGGGACACTGCTGGGAAACAGCAGTCAGACCAGACAGCTCTGGGAAGTTCAACTTCAACCTCACCGAGTTCAGGACCAGGAAAATCCCAACAATAAAAGACTTGGGCACGGGGTGGGGCACGAACTCCCCCCGCCCCCGCCCCGGGCCTGGACACAGCACCTCAGGTCGGCCCGGGTCTCAAGCCCCCTCTCCCGCCACCAGCCCACCACGGAGGACGTGGCCTTTCCGAAGCTCGCCTGCTCCTGACTGTGAACGGCATCCGTGAGCTGTCCCCGTCACTCACAGGGCGGCACACGTCCTCCCGAGAACCCCAGTCAGAGAGCTGTGTCCCCGCACGGCTGGATGTCCCACAGTGCTACCTCGACCACTTCCTGCTGCCCGGGGGTGACTGTCATGCCCCCTGCTGCCCGGGGGTGACTGTCACGCTGGCTTTCCCGTTTACGGTGCAGCTGGAGCGTGAGGCTGAGGTGCAGGAGGAAAGCAGAGACGTCTGCATCCCACATTTCACCCCCGATCGCAGGGCGCAGAATCACGTGATTCACTGAGGGGACTCTGACTGTCCATGCAACCAAACCTCTCGAGGCTGGAGTCCGGGACGCTAGCGTCCCCCGAGCGCCCACTTCTAAGCCAGATGAAGATAAGAAATGAACGCGTTTTCCGTGCTCGCTGGCAACACGCCAGAGCCCACCTGAGGCCCCTTTCTGCCCAAGTTCTCCGAGGGTCCCCAGAAACCGCCCAACCTCAAGGGCCAACACGTGAATGCACAGTCCCACCCAGAACTGGCCTCTGGCCCAACCCACGCAGGTGGAATATGGTCACCACACTGCGTGTCCACTCATCCACAGTGTGAAAGGCAGAAGTGTGGTCTCCACACCCAGCCTCACAGAACTGTGCCTGCCCTCAAGGGATGCACGTGCCGGCCAACAGGACGCAGGCACACAGGAATCAGACCTGGGTGAGGCTGCTCTGCACTTCTCATCGTGTGAACGGGGCAGAGCGAACATCTGCAGGACCGCCACCAGCGAAACCACGGGAAAAGCAAATGACTTGGCTTGGATTTAAAAGGAACCGTCCCTTGGCCACCAGTTCTGGTTGTGAGAATCCTCGAGTTCTCTGAAATGCTGTTTACTACAAATACCTTCTAACGTTCAACGTGGTAAATGTGGTTTATCTTGAGAAATGGACCTAGAAGTCCTGTTTTAACACCCAAAGCCAGGATGGCACCATGTAGCTCTTTCTACAAGTGGCCGTAACTTCAGTAAATGCTGGATCACGTGAGGACACTTCTGCCTAAGTCTGGTCAGACTGCAGAACGTTTGGTCCCTAAGCTGGGACTTCCTCAGCACCTGCAGCTAGAAGGGGTGACGCCAGCACACCGCGTAGTCCCCAGGGCGGTCGCAGGGCTGACGGGCAGAAATGGTAACTGTTTCTCAGAACCAGCCCGAAGTACCTCCGTCTCACTCTAACGGACTATGTCTGGACTCCAACACCGGGGGGAAGGTATGGCCCAACAAGCCCAAGCGCCAATTGTCCCCAGGCTGCTACTACAGCCCGGCGGGCACTGTGATAAACCGAGCATCGCAGGAACAGGAGACCGGTGCTCCACGAGCACCATTATTTCCCCAAATCGGGGGTTTGCAATGAAGTTGTTTCACAGCCCAGACAGGAAGCATCGCCCTTTGTCAACGTGAATCCACGGAAACGTTAAAGATGTTCAAGTCCTCGCGCGGTCTCTTCCCTCTCCCCCGAGACAATCACGCAGCGCAAGGGGTGAGAAGAGGGGGCGCAAGCAGGCGGAGGCCGGACCGAACCTCCTCCTTGGGGGCCGGAGCCCCTCAGGCTGCGCCCCAGTGGACTCTGTCCAGGCCAGGTCCCGGGTGCGAGGGAGGACACGGGGGCCCGGGGACAGGTGGAGGCGACCGGGCGCTGGGGGAGGGGCCAGGGGCGCGCGGCGGGGTCGGGGTCTGCGAGCCCGGGGAGCAGGGAGGGGCCGGGGGCGCGCGGCGGGGTCGGGGCCTGAGAGACCGGGGAGCCAGGAGGGGCCGGGGGCGCGCGGCGGGGTCGGGGCCTGCGAGACCGGGGAGCCGGGAGGGGCCGGGGGCGCGCCTGCAGGTCCCGCGGGGCCGCAGCTCTGAACGGGGGTCTGGGCAGAGGGCTCCGGCGAGCCGGCCCGGGGGTCGCGCGCCGCGCGCGTACCTGGAGGGCGCGATCGATCCCGCGCGCCGGGGCGGCCGGGTTCCGGCGGCGTCGGGCGGGGTCCGGGCCGGGGTCGCGCCGCGCCGCGAGCCGCACAGGGGCTGTGGGGGGTGAGTCTCGTCCTCCGCCGACCCGGCCGCCACCAGCTTCCGGCTACGTCGCGGCCCGCGAGGCGTCACGGGAAGCCGGGGGCGGGACTTCCGCTCTGCCCGCCGGGCCGGAAGCGTCGCCCAGCCCTGTTGCCATGGGGACGCGTCCGGGTCGCCTCGCCGCCGTCCAGCCGGCCGGGAAACCGAAAGGAGCCGGAGACCCGCGCTGCCGGCCCTGAGGCCGACTCCCGGGCCCCTTCGCGTCGCGGCTCCGCGTCCTGCTCGGCCCCGCAGACACCCCCCCACCCCCCACGGGGCTGGGACAGAGACCACGTGTCCGAGCGGATGGCCTGCGGGCTCGCCACGGCCGGGGGCCCGCCGCCACCCCTAACGCGGACGCGGAAAACGCGTTCACGTGCATCATCGGGGTCTGTGCGAGAAACAGCTCAAGTTAGGGTGACCCGAGGACGGTTCGCGCACAAGAACTCAGTAGGAAGGTTTAGGGAAACCGGGCAACTGCGCCGGAGCCAGGGCTGCGGCGTCAGGAGGCTCCGAGAAGGACGCGAAGGGACAGTCTTTAGGGCCGCTGTGCCGGGAGCGGTCATCTCTGATGGAGGGCTTCGCCAGCCCGAGGTGACCAGCAGGAGAAGCCACAAGAATAAACACGGCCTCTTTGACCTCTCACCCTCTCTGAGCTCCCAATTTTGCCTCTCAGGTGGAGAGTGCGTTTGGAGGGACGCTGGAGGGAGGGAGGGAGGGAGAGAGAGAGAGAGGGAGGGACGGAGGGAGGGGAGGGGAGGGGAGGCACATCACGAGGTACCCATGGCGCCAGGCGGCTGTAAAGCAGTGTGACTACAGATCCCCAAACGTGTGAAAATGTGAACATAGAAAGAGCACTGCTGACAGTGATGATCTCTGGGGGGTATAATTGCAACTGAGTATCGGTTTTGTTTTTACTTTCTGCTTTTCTGTGTTCCACGTATTTCTCATTGGCCTACGTAACTTCAGATGAACACGTGTAAACATTTTCACTGAGGTGTAACTTACAGTCAAGGCCAGCTACAGCTCAGTGAGTGGTGACAAAGGCATGCCCCAAGGTAACCTCCACCACCGTCAGCTGCAGGATATTTCTATCAGAGGCAACCACTGTCCTCACTTCTATCCCCATACCTCCATTGTGTCTATGAATAGAATCATGCCACATGTCGGTGTGACTTCTTTCACTTAGGATGACAGGTTTAAGATCCACCCATGTTGTGGGGGGCATCTAATCTAGGCAGTTCGTATAAATGGAGTCATACCGTCTGTGACCTTTTGGGGCTGACCCCCATTCAGCATCGTGTTTTCAGGGCTCATCCGTGTTTCAGCATGAATCAGTGCTTCGTTCCTTTTCACGGGTGAATGGTATTCCATTAAATGAGTATACATACCACCTTATCCATTCACATAAAGGTCACTGGGGTCGTTTCTGAGTTTCGGCTACTGCGGGTAAAGCTACCTGGAAATTCGTGTACCAGTCTTTCTGTGGGCATGTTTTTTTTAATTTCTCTGAATTACTTAGAAGTAAAATTGCTGGGTGGTGGGGTAGGTGCATGTTGAACTTTGTAAGAAGTTGACAGTCTTTCCAAATGTTGTACCGTTTCCTGCCTCCACCAGCAGGCTGAGTGCTGCTCCACACCTTTGCCAACACTTGGCATTTCGGTCCTGTTATTGCAGCCAGTCTAGTGGGTACAAAGTGGTGTCTTGTTGCCGTTTGTTTTGCCTTCCCCTCCACCCCGAGTGCTCACCTTAACCCTCCAGCACTTCCAGCCTGCCCTATGCCCTGCTGAGCCCGAGCACCCTCCTGCAACCGGGGGCCACCCCGAGGGAGGGGTGACTGGCTTCCGCAGTGAGAAGCCACCGGCATTCACAGCAATGGTGAGGGCTGAGGTGATGTAGACAAGGCACCAAGAGGGTCTATGCAGGTGGCACGTGAGACAGCGTTGACGTGTGTGTGGATTTCAGATCCTGTGCTTGGGCCGGTGTAGGCTTCGGGGGTTCCCACAGTTACGGCGGGCTTCCTGGGGGAGGCAGGCTGTGAAGAATGAGGCGCTGAGAAGGAGGAGAGGAAATGGGGAGTCCTTCCCGGGAAAAGGCACGGCTGGAGTCACCATCTGGCACCAACCACGCTAAACAACCAGTGGAGGCGGAATTCTCAGTTTTCTGATCAAAAAGCAGATGAGTCAATGGTCCACTGCACCCCAGGCTGTGGGAGGTCCAGGGCTACGGTCAGTCCCCAAGCCGAGACCAGAGGCGTGGCCCTTCCAAGAACCAGTTAGAGCAGCGGTTCTCAACCTGTGGGTCGTGACCCCTTTGGGGGTTCAACGGCCCTTTCACAGGGGTCACCTAAGACCATCGGAAAACACACATAGATATTTACATGACAATTCGTAACAGTAGCAACATGACAGTCATGAAGTAGCAACGACAATAATGTTATGGGGGTCACCACACCATGAGGGAGTATTAGAGGGTCGCGGCGTTAGGAGGGTTGAGAACCACTGAGTTAGAGCCTGTGCGGCAGGCTCCGCCTCACTCTGCGACCTCAGGGCTCAGACGGCGACCTTGTCACAGAGGGGATGAGATGCGCACTGACCACGGCAGCTCTGGGCACCACGGCAGTGTGCGAGGCAGCCTGCAGCTCCACACTGAGAGCATTTTATTAGTCCATCTGAAGCACATAGATCATTTGTTTCTCTCTCAGAACTGCCGGCAGCCCATTAATTTTCAGTTACCGTAATGCGATCATCTTCGTGGTTTCCTCCCCAGGGCCCCTGAGGTTCTTGCTGTGAATGGATAACACTGAAGGGAGTTCAGGGGCGGCGACATGCAAGCCTCCGTCCACGGCCAGGCCCTTCCTGAAGCAGCTCTGCCCGCCATCTGGAGAGAGAAGCGCGGGGCTGGTTTGGGTCTACACAGTCCACCTGCCAGCTCCTGGCCTCTGGCCTGCTGTGTACGCAGGCTCAGCCCCAGCCCCACCCCGCCTGGCCCCCTGCTGCCACCTCGGGCTGACACAAAGGAAGGACTGGGGACTGGGGCAGAAGGAAAGGACAGTTGTGAGGGTGCCAGGCCATGTGGCCCCGCTGTCCCAGAGGCTATGCCTCCTGCAGAAGTGCAACTGTCCCTGGAAATCCTGACCTGTCATTCTGTCCTAAAACACCCAGGAACTGGCAGCTGTGCTGGATGACACTTGGGCACACCCGCAGAGGAGTCTCGGCCAAGAATGCGTTGAGCCCGAGGCCAGCTTCTCCGGCCTGACGGCTCCGATCCTGGGGCTGCAGGGGTGAGGACCCACCCCACCCGCACCCCTCCCACACCTAGTTTAGTCAGGAGTCTTTTCAGAGTCCAGCTGCTGAAGACAGAAAACCCAGCCCCGAGTGGCTTAAACAACAAAGGGAAGTAACCGACTCGTGTGACGCAAGGTCCAGTGGCAATCTAGCTTCCTGGGGAGCTCAGCGATGTTGCTGAGCACAGGCTTCTGTCCCGTCTCCTGAGGTCCCCAGTGCAGCTCCTGGGGCTGCAGGATCCCCAGTGTGTGTGCAGCATCCCAGCCACAAGCCCGAGACTCACCAGCTGGGGTCGTGTGCATCCGCTACAGCACTGAGCGGCATCCCAGGGGGCATCCGTCCATGTCCACACACATTTTTGATGTCATGACAGGTGGGGGTGCCGCTGGGGACCTCACAGCACAGGGGACCCCCACAGCACATGCCCATGCAGTTGGGAGACCCCACTGTGCGTAACGTTTTGCCACCTACCTGTTCGTTGCGCAGAATAGTTTCTCACGAACGTCTCCCTAGGAGTCCCCCCATCTTCACTCAGCCCGTCTGAAGGTCAAGGCTGGCAAAGGCGGTAAAGACCATGGGCAGTGAGTCCAAGCTTGCCCCTGAAGTCTTAGCACTGCAGGGCCCCTCACCCCGACTCACCCCGACAGGAACCGGACCTCACACCTGGGGGCTCAGAGGCCCCTCTGCTCCCCTGGCGGCCCCACCGAGGCCATCCTGAGTGGCCTCCAGGTTCTTCCTGAGCCCCATCCTGCAATGCTCCCTCCCTCCCATCAGCGAATAGTGTGAAGACCCCCCTCAAACCTTTCCCCCCAAACCTTTCCTATTTGCTGGGGTCTGGGAGCTGCTTCCCCACCCCCCACCGCCCCAGAGCCTGGGTTAGGGATCTGGTGGGACTTCTTCCCCAAGTCACCTAGCACCTTAGGAGACCTTTAGTACAGTTCCAAGGGGTCGTGACCCACAGGTCGAGAACCGCTGCGTTAGATGGACGGTGGGGCAGTCAGCGAAGAGCAGGCAGGCGAAAGCTGCGGGTCGTTTGTAAACTCGCGTGAGTGGGTCAGGGTTGAGGTTGCTGCCGGAAGCTGATCTCAGTTCTGTCCCCTGCGAAGGGGCCGGTGAGAGCGGTTCCCAGGGCTCCAAGGGTCCGAGCCCAATGAGCGCTCTGCACCTGCCCTCTGCCTTCTGATGCTGCTTGGCCACGTCACCCCGGAGCTGGGACCCTCGGGCCCTGGGCCACTGGAGCCAGGAGCAACTGCCCAAGGCTGCCGTGCCACCATGTCCCTCACCTGGTGCAGACCCTCCTGCCCCACCCCTACGTGTCCCTCCGCTCAGGTCCCACTCCTCTCTGGGGCCTGACCAGAATGGACTCACCCTGATCTGGGACCCCAGGGGGATCCCTGTGACGTGTGGCTGGGTCCACCCCAGCCTGCCTCCAGAGGGGACCTGACCTGCCTCCCTCTGGCCGTCTGGGGGCTCCACAGCGTTCAGTCCCATCTCCACACCTGGGCCCAGCAGGGTCCGCCCCCAGTCCTCCCTCTACAACACGCAGGACTCCCGCCTCCCCCTGGCCCCTCGCCCCCAGTCACAGAGCAGACCTGGCCTTAGGTCCCCGCACGCCCCCTGATCCCCAGGAGGGGAAACTGAGTCCGGCCCAGGACGCCTCAGGGAGGGGGTGGGAAGGCGAAGGAGATTGATGGCGGAGAGTCCCACCAGAAGCAGGGTGGGGGACACGCCCAGAGGTGCCGGCAGGAGGTTTCGTGGGGCGGGGAGCGGCTTGAAGCCGCCTTGAGTCTGTCCTGGGCCCCCCGCGCAGCCCCTCCGCGCTCCGCGCCCCCCGCGAACACGCGCCCTCGCCCCTTTCAGCAAGGGTCCCGCGGCTCCTCCCCAGACGGCGCGAAGCCCCCCGAGGCCGCGGGCGGGGGGCGGGGCTTCGGACCGGGGCGGAGCTTCAGGTCGGGGCGGGGCTTCGGGCCGGGGGAGGGCTTCGGGCCGGGGACTGGCACCCGCGGGCGCAGGGCGGGGCTTCGGGCCGGGGCGGGGCTTCAGGTCGAGGCGGGGCTTCGGGCCGGGGGCGGGGCTTCGGGCCGGGGACTGGCGCCCGCGGGCCGGGGGCTTCGGGCCGGGGCCCATGGGCTCCCGGTGCGGGCGACTCACTGTCTTTCAGCTGCTGGGCTTCATCTGTGCCTGCTGCGTGGTCAGCATTTTCACCAAAGAGGAAGACGGCTGTAAGTGTGCGGCCGGCAGATGTCCCGACAGCCCCGGCCCTGCCCTCCAGGCACTGGGGAGGGCGAGGGGAGCAGCGGGCCGGCCTCGGAGCGGGCATTTCTGCCTTCTCCTGCCCTGCGACAGGCAACCTGAGCCCCCGCTCTTAGAAGGGTTCCCGTGCCCACAGGCGTCCTTGCCTGAGCACAGAGGGGGCCTGGTCCAGCCACCCGAGGAGAGGGGCAGAGGGGTCCCGGGGTCAGCTCACCCCAAAACTGTCAGGTCCACAGGTACCCTGCTGCAGGGCTGGCCCCCATGACCCCCACAGCTGCTGCAGGTGAACGGCTGAGCCCTCAGACCTGTCGGGGGACGGGCCACTCTGCCTCCTGGCAGCTGAGAGCTGGGTCCTGCCATTGGGCACTCCCCCCAGGCCCTGGGTCCTGGCTGGGACCCTCCTGGGCAGGATTTTCACTTTCCTGTGATTTGTGGCATCAACACTCAGCCACCCTCACAGGCCCCAACTGTCCCCAGCTGGGATGTGGTCTCAAGGGCAGACCCTGCAGGGAACCCACCCTTCCCTGGGGTCAGCATCAAATGGGAATTCAGAGCCTGTCCCGGGGCTCAGGTGGCTCTGGGGTGGGCAGGCCCCTCGTCCAAACCATGTCCGCGGGCTCCCAGACCAGCCCCTAGCCCTCCCTCTACCCTCGGGCTGTGTGACCCCCCAACACCGTTTCTCAGCGCAGCTGGCTGGGAGGGAACAAGGGACTTTGCATGTTGGTCACTTTAAAACGTTCTAGGACGGGGGCCAGTCCTGGGGTTCTGCCACCCACGAGCTGTGCCCACAGCTCCCAGGGCCGGGTGAGTGACGTCTGTGAACAGGGCAGGGCGTGGCTGGGGGAGCCCCCCAAGCTCAGAGGACAGGGGTCCCCAGGCCACATCCCCCAGCCGAGCGTGCCAGCGTCCGTGGAAGCATTTCACCCCAGAGTCCCCCCACACTGTCCATTGTCCAGACAGCTGTGTCTCCAGGTCTTGCCCCCGCTGCCCCCAGCCTTGACCACCCTACAAGTGAAAGGGCAGCGCCACCCAAGGCCATCACATGTAGCAGGCCTCCGCTCCCGTGACAGGACAGGCCTCACCAGGCCCCAAGCCGGGGCAGGTACACGAGAGGCGCTGGTGGAGCTACATGGGGCTCTGAAAGCCCACACCAGGCTGGACAGGACTTGGGGGGCTTCCCTCCAACTGTGGAGCCCCCCACTCTGCTCCAACCCCACTGAGACGTCTGGGGACAAGGCCTGCCCTGCCCAGTTGCACACCCCAGCCCCTCACCCCAGCCCCTTTGCCCTTCTGGGATGTTGTCCCATTTGCATTTCGAGCTCTCCAGGGGAGGAGGGCATGGCCTCCCTGGACTGCTCACTGCCTAAACCTCTCCCCCTCCCCTAGACCAGCCCCTCACCCCTGCACACCCCCCTCACCCCTGCAGGCCTGCGTAAATGAGGAAGCACCAGTCCTGCTCCTGCCTCCAGCCTCTAGTCCATGTGGAGGGCAAGAGGTCTCCCTGCTCCCAGGGCCCTGCAGGAGGCCAGGGGACCCGCCCGGCCAAGCAGTGGGACACCAGCGGAAGCTGCTGACCAGCGGCAGGCCAGGAAGGCTGCAACTTCAAAAGATTTTTAATTTCTTTTTTCTTAAACAAACAAACAAACAAACAGGAAAACCTCGTCTCCCGTGTCCAGCCCCCCTGGGGCCACGCCCCGTCCATGGCAGGCCTGGGAGCCCCCACCCCGGGCGGCACCCTGGGCTGCACACACTGCTGGAGGTGGGGGTGGTTGGCCACAGGGTCCGAAGGACTGGAGACGGGCGGGTGTGATGCCACCTCCAGGTCAGCGTGTGCCCCTGTGCCCCCCACAATGGGGTTCCCGATTAAACACTGCCCACACGGGCCTGGGTGGGGGTGGGGCGGGGCCCCCTCTGCCCCCAGGGACCATGCCTAGTCCTAGGGCATCGCGG
Organism: Lyroderma lyra; assembly: GCA_004026885.1. NCBI lineage: Eukaryota > Metazoa > Chordata > Mammalia > Chiroptera > Megadermatidae > Lyroderma > Lyroderma lyra. The sequence continues at coordinate 18,316 of PVJL010002350.1, read as the reverse complement.
AGAGGCAGGCTGACCAGCTGTGCCGGTTGATTTTATTTATTTTTTAGTTGCCACTCGGCGTTAATTTGTGTGACATTCAGGTGCACCCCACAGAGGGCAGGCACCTGTATAATTGATGACATGCTCCCCGCCATGGGCCCCGTGTCCCCCTAACACTCTGCCTAGCGGAATTTGTCACCTATTTGCATTCCACAGTCCCCTCCCCCGTCCTCCCTCCCCTCTGACTCCGAAGCCCCGTTTTCAAAGGGACAGAACTCAGCCCTGTTTTCTGTCCCATTTCAAAGAGGACATCTGGTCAGCGTCCTGAGGGACCAAGTGGCTGTGGAACCGGCCTCCCTAAGGGGCAGGGCTTGTGGGTGGTGACAAGTCCAGGCTCAGAAGTGGCCTTCCGGTGCCTTCTAAGGATCCTTAAAATGCGGAAAAGAACAGAGGAGGGCGTGGAGGCGGGGGACAGAAGGTGATGCCCTTGCACCTGAGGGAGCATCTGGGGAAACGGCCTGGAGTGGGCGGGCCGGGGCCACGCCCCACTGGTGAGAAGCGGCAGGGTGGGGTCTGGGGTGATGTTTTCGGGGACAAAGTGGTTGGGGGACACAGGCACAATGGGGAAAACCGGGCACTTTATTGTGAACCTTCAGAAGCATCCAGACTTAGGTACAAGCGCCCCACCCCCGTGCCAAGCCAGCGGCTTCCGCCCTGGGCCATCCGCCAGGAACCGGGCGGTCAGTGAGTGGTCCCAGGGACGGGCTGACGTGGGCAGGGCGGCCACACTCGTGGTGCCTGGGGGAGGACAGAGACTAGTCAGCAGCTCCCAGTCCATCGGCAGGGGACCCTCAGCCCCAGGGAGGTCCCTTCCCTGTCACCAAGATCCTTGGTGTGATCTTGGGGTACACGGGCCCTTGAGGACACTGAGAAGGCCAGGCTCCTGCCCGCTTCTATGACAATCAAAGGTTCACATGTCACCAGCCTGGGCTCCCAGAGTCAGGACCCCGCCCTGGGCCCTTCCTTCCAGCCATCGGTGTGTTTTCCACACGCCTCCGCAGCCACCATCCCCTTGGCCTGGCTGCAGCCCTGGGTACCCAGCTGGACAGAAGGCACTGCTCTGACCACGGGGCAGGTGTGGTCTCATGTGCCCAAGCGGATGGTGGTGGCCCCCAGGGTGTGGTGCTGAGGATTCAGAGCGGCCGGGGCCAGGGGTGAGGGGGGAAGGCTGCTGCCTCCTACCACCCTGGTCCCTGCAGGGCCATGCCAGCCCCGTGTCAGGGACGCAGGGCCAGCATGCCTGGGTTCACTGTCCAGGCCCATCTGACAGCTCCGAGCCAGAAATGCCCACAGGGTCGCTCTGGGGCCAAACGCTCACTTGGCCCGGCCCGGGAAGGGGCGCTCACCTGGCCTAGGACAGGAAGGTGCGCACGCAGCTGCGGATGGCGGCCCTGCAGATGGGGCACAGCTGCAGGTTGGGCGCACACTCAGCACAGGCCAGGTGGCCGCAGGGCACAAAGACGATGGACACGGCGCGGTCCAGGCACACCTTGCAGGTCCGCTCTTCCCGCAGGCGCTGGAGCTGCTCCTCTGGGTCACGGGCTCCTGGGGGCTCAGAACCCTCAGGCACCTCTGGGCCTGGGCTCGCCTGGTTCCTCCAAGGGGGTGGGCCTGCGACCCTGCCCCACACCCCACCCTCCCTCTGTACTGGGCCCAGGGGGGTGGCCTGGGGTTGCACCCAGAGTGTCTGGGCGTGCCCACCCCTCCCACCCCCCAATGCAGGGCAGCCAAGCCCGCCCCCATGTGGGTCCTGCCCTCACCTGGCTCCCTGGCTCTCTCCGACTGGGTGTCTCTCCTGGGCGTGGGCAGCTCAGGGCCCGGGTGGACAGGAGCTGTGGGCAGTTAGGAAGAGACTTGAGACCTGAGACCCTCAGGGGATAGTGAGGCCGGCCCAGAGACAGAGCTGGCCATGGTGAGGTCACTTCCAATGGGAAAGGTGGCAAAGCCAGCCCCTCATCTCCCCGCGATCCAGCGTCGGGGGGACACACTACAGCCCTGGTCACAGTGCAGGCTGCAGGCCCCGCAGGGAGCAGAGTGCAGGGCGCACTCACCCGAGGGCGTGCTGGGGGCTGCCTCTTCTGGTTCTTCCCACGGGTCCTGGAAGGAGCAGGGAACATGGTGCCCTGAGTAGGGACCCTCCCCACCCTCCCCCACGGCCTGGGCAGTGGCAAGACTCACCCAGGAGCCGAGCAGGTGGCAGCAAGACTCCTGGACGCTGCAGACGAAGTCCCTTCCTTTCGCTTGGAGCAGGAATTCACACCTGAAGAGAGGAGTTCAGCAGCCCATCGGTGGTGGGCCTGGGCTGCCACAGAACCCCTCACAGTCACGTTCAAGCGCTGGGAAGCCCCTGGGGCCCTGCCTTCTGCTCCTGCCTCCCCACAGCGCCCCGTGGAGGGCAGCTGGGCTCTCTGCATGGTGGGCGCTTGGGAAAAGCTGTTGTGGAAAAAGCGTCCGCTAAGCATCAAGGAACACACAGCAGAAGTCCTCCCCCCGGAGAGGCCCCCATTCCTAAGACGGGACACCCCAGGACAGTGAGTCCCAGGAGCCGCCCGCAGGGCCCTCACCTGGGGAACCACTTGGCGTGCTCCGTCCAGGGGTCGTCCCCTTGCTTCCAGCTCTGCAGACCCCCGTAGCAGAAGAAGCACCTCACCCTGTCTTGCTGGCCTGTGGGGAGCAGAGACACTGGCCCTGCCCATACCTGGCCACCCCCTCTGGGCCACGTGGTCCCTGGGCTGGGGACTGGGAGCTCCCAGGTGGCCTTCCCTTAAGGGGCAGGTGCCCTCTGAGGTCACCCAAGAGCCCCGGGGCTCCCACTGGCCTCTGCCGCCCCTGGAGCCCCACGTTCTTCCCAGATTTTATGGGCACCCCCTTTTTCTCAAATGTGAAACGTGGACGCAGTGCCTGGACACAAGCCAGGATCGCAGCGGGCGTTCATGTGGTTCACAGGAAGGGAGGTGGTGACGGTGGGGGGCACGCCCCGCAGCCTGGAGGCCCCCCGCTCCCCGGCCCAGGGCCGCCTCCCCAGGATAGAGTCCCAGCGATGAGAATCTGGCTGCCAGGCTCAGGCCCCCATTCGGGTGGTGGCAGCCGCTCTTCTCTGTACCCCCGGTGGCCCCCACCTCTGCCTCAGTCCTCACCACCTAGATTTGTCACCTGGTGCACATGGCAGACGGGGGCTGCTACAGGCACATCTCAGACACAGACGTCCCCACGCTATCCCCCCCCCACACACTGTGCTGTGTGCTCCGGCCCCACCCCAGGTGCACCTGCCACGGCTGAAGCTCGTGCCCAGGAGGGGCTCAGGGCTGCGGGGCCCCTGCTGCCCTCTCCATCAGCCCAGCCCTCCCTGGGGTCCCGGGGGGATGCGCTTCATGGGGAGGCCGACCCTCGGTCCACAAGGACCCGACTGGCACCATGCCCGCAGGCCTCACCCGTGTGGAAGAAGCCGGCGGCGGCCAGCGGCTCGGGCTGCACGGCGGCGGTCAGCGGCCAGTCGTGGAAGGAGGCCAGCCGCAGGTCCTGGGAGCCCATCTCGGGGAAGGCGGGGCTGGTGGGCGGGGCGGTGACCCCCTCCTCCTCTGCCAGGGGCTGAAGCTGGCCCAGGATCTGCCCGTCCACGCGGTCCTGGCCTCCCCAGGGTGGGGCACTGCTGGCATCCGGGCCCGGGACATGGTGGCACACGGCATGGGGTCCCCAGTGGCCCGGCATGGGGCTGCCGCCCGCTGCCCAGCGGCTCAGCTCCCGGCCACAGCCCCAGCACAGGGCCACATCCTCGGGCCCCATGGAGGAAACCCCGGCCCTGACCAGGTCTGCTGCGGTGGCGACGAGGCGCCTGGACAACCGGTGCTGGGATGTGCGCTGCTGGCCTGCCTCAGGGCTCCTGAACCCCTGCTCCCGCCCGGGTCCAGCGGCGGCCGTGGCCTCCAACAGCTGGGAGAGGACGGCAGGCACTGTCCTGCCCTCTAGAGGCCCCAGGTTGGGGAGGGGCCAGGGGGCCCCGAGGGCCGCTGGGGACCTCTGCTTTCTGATAGGGGCCAGCACAGCAGCCAGTGTCACGTGCTGTCCACGGCGGGGGTGTGCCATGGGGCTCCCAGGCAGTGGCTGGGGGTTTGGGGGCCACAGGTGTCCCTCCTGTCCACAGGTCAGGCAGAGTGTCTCTCAGGATGAGGAGGAAGAGGCCAGAGCCCAGAGACCCCCAAGGCGGCAGAGGCTGGCACTGGCTCAGGACCTCGGGGGAGGAGGGGGGTAGGAGGCAGCAGTCATGCTGTCGGTCAGCTCGGTCAGCTCGGTCAGCTGGGAATTCCCGGGCCTGGTGCCATGGTCAGTCTCTGGAAGCAGAAGGTTCTAGGTACTCTGAGCTGCATGGTTAGTACCACCGGGAGGGGAGTGACAGGAGGGGAGGGCCACCCCTCCCACAGGGATGACATGGCAGCCTGAGGACACAGGGGTGCTGGTCACCTAGATGTCATCCTGCTCTAAACCCTGCAATTAGAGGGCTGAGACAGCCCTGTGTCCACAGGTGGAGCTGGTGGAGGGGGGCTCAGCAGGCCTGCAGGCAGCTGTCACCTCAGGCCACAAAGAGGGGGACAGGACAGAGGGGCACCCTTCCTGGGGTTGCTGAGTCTTTGGGGGTCCTAGGCCTGAGGGGCCAGCACCATCTCACCTCCCTTGGCCTCGACCAGGCATATTTCAAGGTCAGTTTTCCCACCTGAATTAGAATCTTGGCTCCTGGTCTGCGGGCAGGGCTGGGGCTGGGGACCACACTTGCTCAGGGCCCAGGTTCAAGCCACTGGCCACGTGGGGTGCCCCCTTCCCCAAGTGGCTTCCCTCAGAGCTGGACACAGCCACATGGTCTCTGCCAACCAGCCTGAGACCAGGGCTCCCAGTGCCCCATACAACAGTTAGGAAACACAGCCAAGGGGTGAAGTTCCGGGGAGCTGGAGCTCCCAGGTGGGCAGGGCAGGGTGCCACAGACACACAGGCTCCAGGGCCCTCCCCAGGAGTGCACCCTCCCTGCTCAGGCCCTAGCCCCTCACCCCTCACACCTGCCTTCAGTGCATCTGCCTTTTAGAAACAAGTCCGTGAAGAATAAAAGAACAACCAAGCTATGTGGGGCCAGTGCTAACGGGGGACGGGTTCCCAGGGCCAGGTGGGCAGGGTGGGCCGTGTGGCAGTCACGAGGGGCTGGGAGGCGGGGTTTATAACCCACCAGCTGGGCGCCTGGCCCTGCTGCCCCACTCACCTCCCACACGGAGCAGCACCAACCCACAGACCCCCCCCCCAGTCGGACCTACGCTCCTGTATACCCGCCGCACCTGCCTCTCCCACGGGTGGGGGAGGGGAGGGGGGAGGGGAGGGGAGGCTGGGGGAGGGGGAGGAGGCGGGGGAAGGTTGGGGAGGGGAGGGCAGGGGAGGGTGGGGAGGAGCGGGGAGGGTGGGGGAGGGGCGGGGGCTGCCGCCTTCGCACCCTTAAGGACCTCCCTCTTGGTTGCACCAGCAGCTCAGCCCGACGCCCCATGTGGACCTGGGGCCCAAGCTCCGCCAGGGACCTCACTGTCACCCGGTGCTGCACCTGCTCTGCTGCTCGCTGTCGAACAGGGAGGAGCTGTCCTCCCAGCCACCACCAGAAGTCCGCACGCCGGGCACGGCGGGTGCGGTGGGCATGGCGGGCACTGGGCTTGGGCGGGTCAGCCACGGCCGGGCCCAGGCGGTCAGCGAGGAAGGTGCGGGCCACGTGAGCTGTGGTTCTTCCTGGGGTCCTCAGAGCCTGGGCCACGGTGTCCTGAAGGTCTGTGGAACCAAAGGGGGAGCGAGGTGAAGGCAAGGTTTTACCTCCTCTCACCCTTAGAGGGGCGTTTCTCTGCCCCCACCTCCACCCCTGCATCTGAGGGGAGCTCTCCAGAGCAGGCCCACAAAGACTGGGGTGCACGTGCTTTATTTGGGGGCCCCCGCGGGAAGCACCCAGAGGGAGTGGGCAGGGCACCGAAGCTGGCTGTGCTCCTGAGGGGTCACTGCCATGGGTGCCCCTGCCAGAAGCCGAGGACCCTGTGAGCCGGCCGCCGCAGGCCCCTGGGTGTCACCAGCCAAGGGCAGGGCCGCCAGCAGCCAGCAGGGGGCGCAGGGAGGGGGCACGGAGGCCTCGCGGGCACCAGGGGAAGGGAGGTTCCCCCCAACCCGTGAGGCTGGGCTGCGCCCCCTCATTCCTGCTCCAACCGTGCCCCAGCTGAGGGCCCGAGGACAGCTGCCTGGACCGCAGCTTCGTGGCCTCCTCGGGGGCCCAGCACACATGGGCTCCGGCTTGTGACGTCGGGTTATTCCCAGGCGTGCGTGGCCCGAGGCCTGGGCAGGGCCGCTGGCTGCTTCTCCCTGCAGACCGTTGGGCACAGCTGAGCCTGGCTCCTGTCCAGCCGTGCCCAGGCCCAGGCGCCCCTGGGAGCTGAGCCGGAGACTGGGGATGGACGGAGGGCATGGCATGGGGGGAGGAGGGAGGGCAGTGGCAGCCTTCTGGTCCCACAGTCCCGCAGAGCCCAGACGTCTGCTGGCCGGCCCTGCAGTCGGCGAGTGGCTGGGCATCATCTGGAGACTCGGGGGTCCCATCTCTGGCTCCAGCCCCAGCTCAGGGGTCCAGGGCCTGGGCAGTCAGCTTCAAGAAGGGCGTTCAGGGAGCTCACCACCCACGGTGGGCCTCCGGGAGAGGGGTGTCCTGCGTCCCCCCTCCAGGCTGGCACAGCCCCCCGGGTGAGTGGCTCACGTCTGTCTCTGTCTGTTCCTCACACTCGTGATGTCTGAGCTGACAAGGAGGGACTGTGTGGGGCAGGGGTTGAGCAGAGGTCCTGCGGGCAAGTGATGATGCTGCTGGCTCCCAGAGGAGTGTCAGGACACGTCACCTGACAGGAGGGCACGAATGATGCTAGGCATTCAAAGGAGCAGCTGGCTGGTGCTCTACAGAGAGCCTTCCCCTTCCCAGGATGTGCACTGCGGGTGAGGGCTGTGGTGTCTCTCCTCATCTGCCCCCAGGGCCCCTCTCAGGGCCAGATACCCCTGTCCCCCCAGCCTGGCCAGGCCCCAGGCCCCTTCCTTTTGGCCACCTGTGGCTCTTGCTGATCTTGTTGGCCCCTGTCCACTCTCCTCCTGGTGCTTCCCCCTCTCCCGTCTTCTGGCCACGCCAGCCCTTGTATCCCCACTCTCTGTGAACTGGTGGTGAGCCCTCTTGGCATCCTGGGACCCCTCAACCCAGGGCTGCCCATATGGCGTTCCACCCAGTGCCTGGGGGTTACAGCTGTGCAGGCCCATCTGAAAAGTCCTTAATGGCTTGTTTTGCATTTGTTTTGTAAAGTGACATCCAATGGGACAACAGAGCATGTGTTGGGGACTTGGGGCCTCCCTGTACTCTCTACGACCCATCGTCAGCCGCCTACTGCTCTGTCCAGTGACACTGCCACCCTTCACCCCATGTGAACCCAGAGGGGCACCAAGTCCCAGAGTTGGGCTCAGGGTGTCTCCAAGGGTCCGTGTTCTGCTTGAGAAAACCTGAAGTTAAATAGTAAATAGTAAATGCGCAGACAGGGCCCGAGAGAGAGGGCAGGAGGAGGGGACACAGGCCTCACTGGGCCTCCGGGGCTGCCAGCCGCCCTCCCGGTCACCAGGGCGCTTTCCCAGCAGGTGTCAAGGTTTGTCTCTGCCAAGGTTGGTACCACCTAAGTGGGGACAGGACTGCTGAGCCAAGAAATACCAAAGATGCCTGGGGCCACCAGAAGCCAGAAGAGACAGGAAGGACCCTCCCCTGGAGCCCCTGGGAGGAGCACAGCCCTGCCCACACCTGGCTTCCAGCCCACGGATACGGATGGTGGATTCTGGCCTCCAGAGATGCGAGAGGATAAATCTCTGGCATTCTGAGCCACTCCATGTGCGGTCCCGCACAGAACAGACGTGGAGAGCTCACACCGCACACCGGTCCCGGCACACTTCCCCACGGAAGTCACCTAGCTCTGAGCATTTACGGGCGAAGACGGCAGGTACCAGCTAGCGCGTGTGGGCCTCATTTACTCCTCCTGCTTGTGAGGACACTGCACCTGCCAGAGCTGGAAAGGAAGCCATGGTGGGGAGTGGCCCGGAGCTGGGACCCTGCATGGACTTGGGGTGAGTGGGGCTTGAGAACTGGGCTCCCTGCCCGCAGCGAGAGCCAAGAAGGGACGGTCCACGCTTGAACACAGACCAAAAGGGCCCCCCTGTGGCCCCTGGACGAGCGTACAGTGCAGGGCTGAGCCTCTTTCCCCCACTGTAGTGAAATGCGGGCTATAAACCGGGGAGCCCCTTGGAGACTCAAGGGGCGCTGGAGCGCGGGGCGCCCAGGGGAGCAGCTGCTGCAGAAGCCCAGGAGGGGGGTGCCCCGAGGACCCAGAGCCCCTCTGAGGGATGCAGGTGGGGCGTGTGGACGGGCTGCACGGTGCACTGGGCTCCGGCCTGTGTAAGGGGCTTTGGGCGGGCGGTCGCACTCGCGGGCTGGCCTTCCTCACGTCTCGGCACCCACGACCGACGCCCTCACGTGCCTCCAGGGGGCAGCACGCCTCTGCTGCTGCCCACGTGACTTCCTGGGCTCGCCCCGCCCACGCCGCGCGAGGTTGGGGCGGGGCGAGAGACCCGTCCTATCGCGCAGCGGCGCGGCGCGCAGGCGCAGACGTGGCGACCTGTCGGCGCTCCCGGCCTCCCCCGCGCGCGCTGACGTCGCGCAGCCTCGTCCCCGCGCCGCCACCGCCGCCGCCGCCGCCGCCGCCGCCGCCGCTGCTGCTGCCCCTGCCGCCGCCGCCGCCGCTGCTGCCGCCATTGGAGTCGGCCCCTCGTCCTTGCGTCCCGTCCCTGCTCACCGCCCAGCGCCGCGTACCACGAGCGGCCCGCGCCCTCACCCGCCGCCCGGCCGGCCCCCGGGGAGCAGGCGGCGGGCCCGGGGCCGCGAGAGCGCGGGTGACAGGCCCGGCCTCGCGGGAGGCCCGAGCCGGCGGGCGCCCCGGCCCCGCGCCGCGCCGCCTGTTCATGAAGCATGTCGGCCGCCAGCGTGGACCCCCAGGTAGCGGGCCGGGCCGGGGCCGCGGAGCCGGGGGCGCGGGGTCGGGGGCGCGTGTGACCGCGGGGCCCGTTCGCGCCGGGGCGCGCCGCCGGCCCGGGAGGCGTTCTGGCGACTAACTTTGTGTTTCCCTTTCCCCGGGCGCCGTCCGCTCTCGCGTCCCGCCTGCGACGATGCAGAGAGCGAAAGGACAAGACACTAAAGGTGAGCGGAGCTGGGACGGGGTGCGGGCCTGGGGGGACGGGGTGCGGGCCTGGGGGCGCGGGGCGGCCACCGTGTGCGGCGTCGGGAGCAGCACCCGGTACCGGAAACGGCCGCCTCCGCTCCGTGGGGAGACATAACTTCAGGTTGTGACCCGGGGGCAGATTTGACAGGTCAGGAAGCGGACGTGTCAAGGAGAAGTACGCGGGGAGCTGGAATAACCGCAAGGTGGTGGCTTTGGATGGGGGCGGGGGCTAGGGAGGGAGGGAGGGAGGCGGAGGGCCCGCGTGGCCGGCCTGTGCGGCCGGTGCCTGGCAGGCGCCCTGGGAGAAGGCCTGCCTGCCCTTGGCCTTGTAAGCTAGCCGGGTGCCCCGGCGGTTACAGCCTTTGATTTCTGCGACCCTCATCACCTCTCCCGGTATTCGGGCTTGGGGTGAACCCCCAGAACTCACTGCAGCTTGTGAGAACCCCTAGGTGGCACCTCACGTTTACTGGGGAGGCTGTTGGTAACCAAGTGTGTGTGTTACCTGGGCGTAACCGAATATGGTTCATCGTGTTTTAAGATTGGAGGAGGCCCAGCACTTTATCCCCCTTTCCTCTCCCTTTCCGGCTGAGCATTGTAACAGTGGAAAGACCGTGGGAGCCAGACAGGAACGCAACGTGGTTCAGTTGCAGCCTTTTCCGAGCTGCGCTGGCTAAGAGTTTCCTGGTCCTCCCTCCTCCGCACACACGGACCGGCTTTACTAAAACCCGGTTACAAGGGCCTTGCGTTATTTTGTCTGCACCTCTGTTTTGTCAACATCTACCAAATGATGATGAAATCCTTATCAAAAAACATACCCTGCTTTATTGAAAGTAATGCACAAAATAGCAATTCCGTATGGAATTCTGTGTCCATTTTTAAGTAAAAGCAGTTTCTACTAGCCATCGACGGACGTGGACTTTATGACCTTTAATTTGCATGCTTAAAAGTAATCTGTCAAAATTCAAACACGGTATCCATTTGTACTGTTTGTTCTAGTACAAAATGGTTCTTTGCATCAGAAGGAAACCGTTCATGACAATGACTTTGAGCCCTACCTTTCTGGACAGTCAAATCAGGTGAGTATATTTTTTTAACATGCATTTTTATGTCAGTTTTGGCTGTGTTTTGTAGTCCACTTTGACTGCTGTGTTTCTGATTTTATTGTCCTGAACACCCAAGAAGCGGGCTGTGCAGCACTAGGAACAGCAGGAAGGTTGCTGTGAAGACTTGCTGGGAGGGCGGGCTCTGCACTGATCGTGCACCCCGAGTTCCCGTTGGCCTCAGCACTGGCGGCTCAGTGGTGCGCTGCCTTTGACGCCATTGAGGTGCATGTCGTTTGTGGATGTTTTCTGATGAGTTATCTCAGCTCTGGACAGTGCGGTTTGGGGGCTAGTAGAGTAGCTACAAGCTGGACTCTGGAGCCCCACTCCTGTCTTGGGTTCAACTCTTAACCCCACCACTGGCTGACTGACGCTTCCTCAGATGGCGCGGTCCCTCCAAATAGACTTGTTGGGGGAGACGTTAGATGGAGCACGTAGAACTTGGAGTTGGGACCTGGAACAGGCCCAGCGAGCTGTGGCCACCTGGTTTCTTGGGTAATGCAGGGTCTTCCAGCTTGGGCACTGTGGCCATCTGGGATGTAGTAGGGTGTTTAGCAGCCTCCCGGCCTTCATTCCCCGAGATGCCGTTAGTAACTGTCCACACTCGGCACTCGATCATCACACTCACTGGTTTGCTCAGTCTTCTCTGACAGGGACAGAGAAATAGAAGTAAACTTGGTTTTATCTATTAGTTCAGGTGTGTCTCAAGCGAAACAGGAAACGCTCCCTTTCTGAGGAAGTCCCATAGACTCCTGCTGGTCATCTGTGATTAGTTCAGACCTGTGCTGAAGCATTCTTGTGGAGAGGCATGCTTCCATGGCCTTCTGTGATGGGTTGTACCTGACAGCCTGGGGAGCAGGGCTGCTGGAAGTGCTGGGCGTGGCTCTAGCAGCTGCAGAGGGTGCAGGCCCGGCGTGGCCGCGCTCTGGTGCCCTCTGTGTAGCAGCACCCTCAGATGCCGTGTTGTCACCCTCACTTGTCACCCAGGGTTTCTGTCACTTTGGGGGTGGTTTTCTTCACCCAGCAGCACGAGCCAGACGAGCTCGATGCCTCCTCGGGGCATGCATTCCACGGGAAGAGCCGGGAGAGACCTGGCTCAGGATCCACAGTTGTGGGAGCCCGGGTGCTGGTGGGTTAGAGGAGCAGGCATCACCTGGCATGGGTCTCTTGTCATCGTGTCTGAAGCTATGGGCTTCCCTGGAATAGTGGGGGCCTTGCAGTAGACTTGCCCTCCCAAGATTCAGCTGGCAGGACCCAGTAGCATCTCAACACCCTTATTGTCAAATTGCTCAGAGCTGCTCCTCGAGACAGGAAGCAAATGCAGAAGTTGCGTGGCTGTTGGGAATTGTGGTCTCACATGTGACCGGCACGTGACCTGCCGCTTGAGGGACTAAAGTTGCAGCCTAGAGCACAGGCCAACGGGCAGGGCTCCTCTGAGTGTTCCCCGGCAGTCTGTGTCACTTTATCACCGTCTTCATGTTTGCCCTTCATGTTTTCACATAATTGGAGGTTTTTTCCCTTTTTACGTAAGTGCTTCTCAGCATACTCCAGCAACATTCTGTTCCCCCTGTGCGTCTGAAGAGTCCTTCCGTTCTCCCTCCAGTCCCTGCCCCGGTCGCTAGTGGCTGAGTCGCCGAAAGCTCTTGAGTAATCTCAGCATCCTGCCTTCTCAGAAAAACCGGTGTAGGAAGCATCTCGACTTTAACCGGCTCTAGTTCAGAATGAGAGCTTCTTTCTTTGTTTGTAACGTGGATAAGTTTTAGTAAGTATGAAAACTCCTAATTCTAGAATAGATCCATCGCTGTATTGCGTTGTACCGTTTGGTTTTCCAAAGAAAACGGTCGGGTTAATGGTCACTATTTGAAGACAGGCAGGGGTGGGGTGGGAGGTTTCCGGGATGCTCTCCGCGTGGAACTTTCTGATTGATTGGGGGGGGGGGCCTGAGTGGGGCCTGTTAAGAAATCAGAAAACAGCATCGTAGGCGGGAGAGCTCGCCGTCTGCCCTGCTCTTTTGCTCTTTCTCCTTGCAGCCTTAGACGGGCAGCCTGGGGTGGGGAGCATCCTCACCCCACACTTCCCACTCCAGCATCCCTTCCCCGGACGCTGTTTCCGTTAGCTCCTCACACAGTGGCCTGGGTGGGGGGCCCAGGCGGGACCGGAACCCTCTGAGTAGGTCTGTACCCTGGAGCTTTCTGGAGCCCCTGAGTTGAGGTCCTGCCAGCCTCTCTGAGGTTTTGGCCGCCACACTCAGGTGCTTCCCCTGGGTGAAGGAGCTGGACTGGTGGGGCAAGGAGTTCTGTGGGTCGAGGGGGAAAGGCTGTTTACGATCGGCAGGCTTGGACACATTTGCGGAGCAGACCTGTAGCCGCGATCAGCCTGGCCTGCCATCAGAAATACCCTACTGGCCTCTTTAAAGCTGTCCTCATGTCCGCTGCCTGTGCTGCAGGTTGACCCTCATGCTTCTTGGACGTAAAGTGGAAGGGCTGCTGAGTGTGCTGCTGTCTGGCCAGCTGTCGAGTGGCCGAGCTCAGTCACTGAAGTTGAGCAGGTCACTGCAGATGGTGTCCTGTGCTCATGGAGTCAGCGTTCCTGGCGGGGTGCTGGGGCGACCATGCTGGCTTGCTTCCCACTAGCCTGCACTTGCACTTGAGCAGGTGCTTGTCTGTGTTCTGTCTCTTTTGAGCCACGAGAGCGGTCTAACTCGTCACCTATTGTTTCCACAGAGCAACAGTTACCCCTCCATGGCCGACCCCTACCTGTCCAGCTATTACCCACCATCCATCGGATTCCCTTACTCTGTCAGTGAGGCGCCGTGGTCCACCGGAGGGGACCCCCCCATCCCATACCTCACCACCTACGGACAGCTCAGTAACGGGGACCATCATTTTATGCATGATGCTGTTTTCGGGCAGCCTGGGGGCCTGGGAAACAACATCTATCAGCACAGGTTTAATTTCTTCCCTGAGAACCCTGCCTTCTCAGCCTGGGGGACGAGTGGGTCTCAGGGCCAGCAGGCCCAGAGTCCAGCGTACGGCAGCAGCTACACCTACCCGCCGAGCTCGCTGGGCGGCACGATTGTGGATGGGCAGACGGGCTTCCACAGCGACACCCTCAGCAAAGCCCCTGGGATGAACAGCCTGGAGCAGGGCATGGTGGGCCTGAAGATCAGTGACGTCACCGCCTCTGCGGTCAAGACGGTGGGCTCCGTTGTCAGCAGCGTGGCGATGACCGGCGTGCTTTCCAGCAGTGGTGGCGCCAGCATGAACATGTCTGTTTCGAAGCCAACTTCGTGGGCCGCCATCGCCAGCAAGCCGGCAAAGCCCCAGCCGAAGATGAAAGCCAAGAGTGGACCCGTCATCGGGAGCGCGCTGCCCCCTCCGCCTATAAAGCATAACATGGACATTGGCACCTGGGATAACAAGGGGCCCGTGCCCAAGGCCCCCGCCCCCCAGCCGGTGCCGGCCCCCCAGGCTGCCCCCCAGCCCCCGCCGGTCGTGCAGCCTCTGCCCGCTCCGGCCCCCCCTTTGGTGCAGCCACAGTACCAGAGCCCTCAGCCGCCGCCCCCAGCCCGCTGGGTCGCCCCTCGCAACAGGAGCGCGGCGTTCGGGCAGAGCACGGGGACCGGGGGCGACGGCCACTCTGCCGGAAGTGCCCAGCCCAGCTCCGCCCCGAGTGCGGAATCGCACCCCGTCCTCGAGAAACTGAAGGCTGCCCACAGCTACAACCCCAAGGAGTTCGACTGGAACCTGCGCAGTGGCCGCGTGTTCATCATCAAGAGCTACTCGGAGGACGACGTGCACCGGTCCATCAAGTACTCCGTGTGGTGCAGCACCGAGCACGGCAACAAGCGGCTGGACGGCGCCTTCCGCTCGCTCGCCAGCCGCGGGCCCGTCTACCTGCTGTTCAGCGTCAACGGCAGCGGCCACTTCTGCGGGGTGGCCGAGATGAAGTCGCCCGTGGACTACGGCACGAGCGCGGGGGTCTGGTCTCAGGACAAGTGGAAGGGCAAGTTCGACGTGAAGTGGATTTTCGTCAAGGACGTGCCCAACAACCAGCTGCGGCACATCCGGCTGGAGAACAACGACAACAAGCCGGTGACAAACTCGCGGGACACCCAGGAGGTGCCCCTGGAGAAGGCAAAGCAGGTGCTGAGGATCATCGCCGCCTACAAGCACACGACCTCCATCTTCGACGACTTCTCCCACTACGAGAGGCGCCAGGAGGAGGAGGAGGTCGTGCGCAAGGTGGGTCCGGGTGCGGCCGGGCGGAGGCTCCGCCCCGGGCAGCTTTCGGGGAGCCCGTGGGGTCGTCCCAGGGCATGCCGCGTGCCTCGGTGTCTGAGCAGTGGTGATCGGTCCCCAGTGCGTAGGTGCTGTCACAGAGAACTTGGGGTGACTCGCTCTTTTCTTCCCTAGAACAGTGCCTCCTAGTCTCAGGTCAGGGGGCAGACCCCGGGGGCTGCCACACCCCTCGGCCTGGGCCCCCCGGGCACTGCCCAGGGCTGTTGAAAAGCTCCTGTCAGCAGGTCAGCGCCCATTTTTTCTCACAAAAACCCAGTGCCCTGCAGTTCTCGGGAAGCTGGCCCGCTTGCTCGGGGGGGTGCGATGTGGGCAGTGGGTGCAGGCACGTGGGGACCGCAGTGTGGGCTGGGGCCGGCCCTGGAGCTCGGCCGGGTATGTTCCATGTGGACGCTCGTGCCTGGGCGGCCCCGGCCCGGCATGTAGGCCGCCCCGAGGACAGTGCGCCCAGAATGGTGAGGGCGGCGGGAGCCGCTGTAGGAGGTGCCGCCTGAGGTCCCCTGTGCGCGTTTGTTTCCGAATGTCCTTTGTTTCATGAAATGTCAGTTGAGAATAGAGAAGTTCTCAGTCCGTTTTTAAAAGAAAAACAGGGTCCATCTGTGAAGGCATTTTCAGCAGACGGACGTGCGCAGGACCCGTGGGGAACACGTAGGGCTGCCCCCGTCTAAGCCACAGGCACGCCCGCAGCTCGGCTTGCAGACTGAAAGCGCAAGGTTTCTGGTCCACTCTGTGGGGAAGAGCGGAGGGCTTGTCGTGTACGTCGTCACTCAAGTGCTACACTTCACCCATTTGTGTCGTTACTGAAATGCTGCATTTAGGCATTGGCATTGCTACTGCAGCGTTACATTTCAGCTCTTTTGGGCACATGTGTCCACTGCGGGCACAGTTTCTGGGTTTGCAGGGTACAGCAGAACTCGCTGGTCCCCAGCCTGACTGCGTGCAGCTTGTCCTCAGTGTTGTGACACCTGGCTCTGTTCCTAGCACTCACAGGTCCCGAAGGTGGCTGTGGGCTTGGGCAAATCTCCACCCCTCACTGGCTCGGTGTTTTTAAGGTGTCCATGTCCTTGCACGCTAGCAGCTGGCCCCTTTGGGGCCCATCAGTGAGTCAGGCATCGGGACACGGGAGCCGGCAACGGTACCTTGCTGGGCGCCCCCAGAGAGCTCCCCAGCCTGTGCGGTCAGTGCTCACTGCGCTGTTAGAGTGACAGGCTGGATCCCTCGCTAGCCACTGTCCTCCTGGACTTGAGCAGCTCTCAAGCTGCTGTGCTGTGTGGACTGTGGGTGGGTCTTGGCTCAGTCCCCAGAACCTTCCTCCTGGATGCCCGTGTCCGTGGTCATGAGTGCCTTCAGTTCTGAAGGGTGGACGTGCTGGGGGGTCTGGCAGGAATCCCCTGAACTTGAGCCTGCTGGGGGGCTTTCTGAGCAGTTTGCAGGGGACAGAGGCAGGACTGCTGCACTAGCCTGTGTTCAGCCACAGCGTGACAGCATGCGTCCTCGGGGCGGCTGCTGCGTCAGACTGGGGCCTGTGGGTGTGCCGGTCTCAGCCTGCAGGGCACTTCAGGAAACACAGTGGCGGTGCATCTGAGGGTCCTCGGGCCGGGGTCTGGCTCCACCTGGGCAGGACCTGGGGGCTCGGGACGTGTGTGAGTGAGCGGTGCTTCCTAAGAGCACCGGGTGACCCCACAGTTCTGGGCCACGGAAGCAATGAGGCCGGTTAGGCTGCAGCGCAGGGGTGCTCGGCGGCAGAACCCGGAGGGGCGGCGTTCCCCCAGGCCGGTGGCGCCTGGTCCTGTTGTAGGTTCAGGGCAGGGAGGGGTGCAGACCCTAGGGCAGTGCTGTCCCTTCGGGGCCTGTCGGGAATCGCTGTGTTCTGAGAACCTGCAGACACATGCAGTCTGGTTTTCGCAAGTGGGAGCATTCTCCTTTAACCGTCCGTGATCCCTTTGGGGACTGTCCCCTCCCAGCCCCGCTCTGCACGGTTCTTCGCTGGCTTTGTCTTGTGGAACGGGGCGGATGGAGGTGGGCGAGCACCCCACCCCGTTCTGAGATGAGGTGGTTGCAGCTCCTGAGGAGGGCGGGCGGGCCTGGCGTGCTGCCTTGGGGGAGTTTCCGCACCTGGTCACCCATTTTCCCTTTCTTTTTGCAGGAACGACAGAATCGAAACAAACAGTGAGGATCGGCCGTTTCGCTCGTGGTCTGGAAACCAGTCCAAGGAGACGCTTGTGGTGCTGTCCTCATGCGGGCCCAGCGGCTGCGTCCTGCGGTCACCCGGGGGGTCCCGGGCGTGTCCCGTGTATCATAGTGTTGTGGAACTCACTAATAAAGGAGAGTGGTCTCTGTCAGCCTGTCAGTCGGATCGGCCTCGTGCAAAGCACAAGTATCTTTAAAAACGAGAAACCTGACGCCCCAGAGGTTTGCTCTGGTTTGTCCTGTTGCCTTGAGGCGCGGCCCCGCTTTCTGAGGCCTTGTCCTCACCCCTGACCGCTCCGCGTGCGGCTGTGAGCTGCCTGTCACGTGTCCTCAGACACTTGGGGACACTGAGGGCAGCCGGCTGGCGTCCGTGTGTAGCACGCACTCCCTGCCCGAAGCGCTCGTCTGCCCGTCGGGGTTTCTGCTGGACGGTCAGGCGCATTTTAGTTCTGCACGTTTGCTCCACACCGTTCCCTCCCACAGCCTCGCGCGCCCTCGGCGGTCACCCTGTCCGGTGGGACAGCGGCGGGCCCGGTGTCCTCGGTCACGTGCACGTCGTTCCAACCCCTTTGCCGTCATCCGAGAAGCCCGGTGATCCGGGCTCTGACGTGGCCCCGGTGGCGGGCAGTGTGACGGCGGTGCTGCCCGTGAATCCCACCCCGCGTCTAAACTCGTTTTTCCTGAACGAGCAAAAACCAGCCTTTTAGAGACTGAGCTTGCTGACACGTTTCATGACGGGACCGTTGACGACCTCCTGTCACCTGAGCCGGAGTTGAGTGCGGAAGGGGTGCCCGTCACCCCGCTGCCCGTGTGGCGGACCCCACTGTGCCCAGAGCAGGTGCTCCCGAGAAGCACGCAGAAGTCCCTCCGAGCTCGCTGCCTGGACGGGGCCAGCTCTCCGGCCAGGACAATCCAAGCCTTAATAAACGGACTGTTTAGCACACCTGGTGTCCTCTCGTTCTTGGCCTGAGCCTGCTGTGTCTGCGCTGCAGGGAGCCCGCGGTGCCCTGACACAGAGCTGTGATGTCCCTCGCCCCTCGTCCCTGCCGAGCAGAGGAGCCTAAAGACCCCATTCTAACTCAGCGATTGTAGCTGCCCCCCCGCTTTACTGTGCGCCTCCGGCCGCGGCGGCCTGCGCCCACCCCCCAGGTCCCTGCGCCGTCATGCTCTGCCCACCCTTCAGCCCGTCCCCTCTCTGTGGAACACACCAGTGCCATCCTCCGGAGACTTTGGCACACAGGTCCTTGAGTGGCTGTCCTCTGGGGACAAAATCGACAAACGTGCACAGACTGTAAGGGGACGGCGGCAGAGTTGTGACACATGTGAGAGGCCCAGGGCACCCTTTCTCAGGTGGTGGCCGTGGCGATGCCAACATGGACACCGGAGGTGGGTCTGACAGCTC
>PVJL010002349.1:6177-203304 GCA_004026885.1 Lyroderma lyra | reverse complement strand
AGTGTTATTCCTAGAAAATATTAGATTTATGTTTTACAGAGATTTATTCTATTCAGAATTTGTTCCCACGTTTTCCCCTGGTGCTTCTTAGCATAATGTGGCAGTAGACAGCCTGTGGGAATTAAAGTTATATCTTACTTCTATAATGTGCTTGTGTCACTAATATTTTAATAAAGTAGAAGTAATTATTTGGCTTAATTTGATTTGGGGCTTTATTGGCAAATCTGTAATCAGATTTGAAATTTTTATTCATGTGCATTATATTTTGATGACTATATTCCACTTCCTTTTCAAATGCCTACTTCCTAACTCTTTAAAATGCAGGTATCCTTTCAGAGGTTTGAGTAAATTATCTTTGAACAACACATTTGTCATGAGGGGTTTTTCAGGTATAGAATATTGTTTGTTTCCTGAAAGTTAGCATTTCTAAAAGATTTCTTTAAAGGCCCAAAATTAAATCATTGATATTTAATTTTGATTTTTTCATTGATTCAACAGATATTTCTTGAGCACCTACTATATATACCATAAACTGTTCGTTGTACTGAGGACATAGCAGTTGACCAAGCTGAGTCTCTTCTGCTCAATTTTTGGAGCTTACAGTCTAGGAGGGAAAAGCAGATGATAAACAAATATACATAACAGGACAGTGGTGATAATGGTTATTGCCAGAAGAACAAAATCAAGGTAAGAGGAGAAGTAGAGATAGATAAGGCAGGTGCATGTGTGTGTGTGTGTCCATGTGCTGTTTTTGCGTGTGTGGCCATGGAAGGTTTCATGGGCGATGAGATGGTTCAGAAGAGACCTGAGTGAAGCAAGGGAAGGAGACATGTGAACACCCCCTGGAAGAGGAGCCTTCCAGGGAGATGGAAGGGCAGGCCCCCCGGTGCTCAGACCAGAGTATGCTTAGGCTAAAACCAAGTCTCGAAGCTTTGGCTGCTTTTTAATGCAGCTTTATTTATTGCACTGCTCTTATTCATCTGCCATATCTAGTTCATATATTAAGTTATACGGTAAAGAAAATTATGTGAATTCTGACAGGAGAGATATAACAAGAATACCCCATGTATCTCGGTTGTATTTTCGTTATTCAGTGAATGGCAGCTGGAAAGAGCACATGATTTTTTGTCTAGCCGATTGAAGTCTGTCTCCCTACTTGGCCATTGTTTACTAGTGGATAGTGCTTATCAGGTAAATGAGACATGACAGCAGCAATAGGTAAAAGTAGTTATTATGTATTGCTATTTGTGAAATCCTAGAAATATAATGTCCTCCAGGTTACCTACATAAAATATACTAAGTCTGCCAGTCTATTTACAAAAATAATTATATTTTAAGATCTTTGCTCATCAGCTTGTTATTCTCTAAATGGGAACAGTGTCTGAACAAAATCCAGGGCTAATGTTACACAATGCCTGAGGGCACCATTTGTGTGTATACAGCCCCAGGTAATACAATTCATAGTGTATTGCCTGCATTTGAGCAGAATGGATGGCCCTGACGAAACTAGGAGTTCCAAAATGTATTGGAAGCGCTTCTGAATGTTTATCCAAATACCACTGCAGAGTAGATAGGAAGAGATTTCTAATAATAATAATGAAAGTAATAACTAACAGTTAACTGAGTTTATATTGCATTCCAGGCTTTACCCTAAATACCTTGCATGGATTAGCTCACTAAATCCTCTGAAACTCTATGAGGTATGTATCAATGAGGAAAACCAAGAGACAGATAAAAAAATCAAGTTATAGCTGGTGCAGAGCTCTGATTTTGTCTATTTACTGTTATGGATAAATTAGTTGGTACAGCTATTCATTGAACAGTATCCTTTCTGATGATGGAAATAGAATGTGAATTCTTTTTTACACTGATTATATCATCCAGCTGTATATAGAGTAGTCAGCCTCAAGAGATAACTAAATCTTTCAGCCAGTTATTGTTTAAACAGTTCAAAAATCAAACACACCCAAAACAAACTTTTCATATTGGTTAGATGCTTAGCATTCTGATGGACAGTAATAAACTTCCATTCCTCTAATGACTCTTTCATTTGACTGGGATACAGTTTTCTGAAGAATCCATTTTTATAGTGAAGGGCAAATTTTTTTAAATTAAAAATTAAAACTTTTTGGGGTCAATATCATCTCTTACCTAATTTATAATATAATATTGATGGGGTCTTAGTCATTTGCTTGATTGAGCTTTTGAGCGAATCCAAAGCTGCCTCCTAATGAGCCATGTTGACCCTGCTCATGGTATTGTTTAGACCATTGGTGCCTTGGGTTGAACTGGTCCTACAACTGTATACATTTACTGGTCCCTTGTTTTTATTTTCACAGAAAGCCAGCAACATTGCTATTTAAATACCTAGTATCTGAAGCATATAGACTTTCACCTAACACTTAGTAGCTGCTTAGAAGTTTTCTTGATACCAGTGGATATACTGTCTAGTATTATTAGAAAGTCAACAAAAATTGTTGATATTCCTGAAAAGGAAGCTAAGGGACACACTAAGTGTCCTGTTGGAAATCACATCTTCAGAAAGCTATAAACTGGGACAGCATTACTTTACCTCCTTGTTAAATATCTCTTCATAGAATCGCAGTATTGATTTTTAAAGTAACTATGTTAGCTTTGTGTCAAACATCTCTTGAAAAGTTCATACTTTTAAAATTGACAGTTTTGTGAGTTTTCACAAAAAATAATCAGAAATGCACACACATACAAATACTCATCACTAAGTTACATAATAGAGAAAATACAGAAAACTCTAAATGCTGAATGGTAGATATTGGTTAAAGAAATAATAAAACATTCATATATGTAGACACTTTAAAATATTTTAGAAAGAAAATAAGGTTATGCTACAATAAGCATGAATGAAAATAACAATAGTGTAATATAATAATATCTCTATTTTTATTATATTTATTTCAATTATACATATATAATCATAAAGGTATAAATATAGATAATAATTGTAGAAGTATAAATATGGACACTATAATATATAGTTGTGTTTTCTGTATTTTCTATATTTGCACATCATCTAAAAGAAAACAGTAATGTGAAAAAGAAACATAGTTGCTCCAAGACTTAAGAATTTTACTTCTGGAGATACTCCTTCACACTTAACTGTGACATGTACAGGGATAATCATTACTAAACTATTTCTAAGAACTAACATTGGGAAACAACCTCAGTCTGCCCAAAACAGATTGGATTAATAAAATATGACATATTCATATGAGGATATTACATAGCATTTCAGTCGAATGTGTGTGTGTGTGTGTGTGTGTGTGTGTGTGTGTGTGTGTATCTCAGTAAATGTTGAGTGAAAAAAGGCATACTACAGAACAATATATGTCGACTCTGTATTCAAATGGATACACTTGTACCTAAAAGTATAAAGAGGACATGAAGTCCTGCCAATCTAATGACAGTAGATGCCACTGGATAAAGAAATAAGAAAATGAGAGTAAGGGGGCTGATTAAAGGAATCTTCACTATTTGTACTATTTTATTTCTTAAAATAAATAAAGATATACCTCTGTGAGTCCATACATACATAAATGAGGTCTAAGCAAATATAACAACCTCAATAGTTATTATTACTAAATGGCAGGATAGTGTTTCATTATTCTTTGTACTCTACTGGATTTTAAAATTTTTCTCAAGAAAATTAAACATAGAGTTGGCAATGAGAAAGTAAAAGTAAAATATAGCGCACTCCTAAAAATTTTACAGTGAAAGAGTGGAGACAAAAAATCAGAAGCTTGGGGGGATATGGTATCAACAGAGGGATTCCTTGTTTAAGATGGGACACATTAAAGCTGTGTTTCCAAACTGAATCATGACTCAGTGCATTGTGAAATCAATTTAGTGGGTCATTAGTGCATTATTTTAATAGAATCTGTGTAGAAAAGAGTGAACATAGCAGGCTTAGCCTGCTACCCTTAGAAAGTCTACTTGCAAGTTGACCCCTTGCTGACATATGGGAACTTGAGTGCTAAGCATTTTCCTACACTGACATGAAAGTCTCCCTAAATGATAAGAGTGGGTCACTGTCCCTAAATTGTGTACACAATGTAGTTTCTCCTGAACACCTGCCTTTCTTCAGGGGGGCTGGAATTTTGGTACATGGCAAGCAGAGGGAGCTTGCATAAGCTGTGCCCAGCAAAAGCCTGAGGCACTGAGCCTCCTATGATCCAGGGTGCGTCACACACTGTCTATTGCTAGAGGAATTTCATGCACTCTTTGTGACTCCACTGGGAGAGCTGTCTTAGGAATTTGCACCTTCTCAAGCCTCACCCCATTCACATTTTCCCTTTGCTTCTTTTCCATTTTGCTGTCATAAATCTTAGCTGGAAAACAACTAGAAAGAAAAACGAAAGCATGGCCATATGAAAACACCTTTTAAAAATTATTTTTGATGACACTGCCTTTCATGATACTCGGCATCATTTATACGAAAAGTCACAAATTTTCTTAGAATTCCACATAGGAAAAATTGTTTCTCTCTCCCATGCTTTTCTCTCCTGGACAACAATAGCCATTTACCCCGATGCTTTTCCCATTTGTGTTGGCACTGGGAAAAAACAGAGTTAAATTTGAGGTTTAACTGGGGTTGTCCTAAGTAAGGGTCTTTAATCAGCTATAGTATCTCTTTGATGAACTGTCGGATAGTCTTTTACCCTATTTGCAGCTTTATTGTATTTGCCTGTCTTGTCATAAGCTACCTTAGGATTCTGTGGAATTATAAATTAGGTTTAAAAGACAGGTATATGAATGCATAAAATAAAAAAACGTCAGGGAGTAAAAAGGTTTCTGAATAGGCCATGTCATTTTGAGAAGTATACACATTTCTCTGCACTGATACTAGGATCATGTGTTTTATAGGCCTTTAAGCTCAAGTATATATAATCCTATGATTAAAATAGAGATTAAGTTCCTTCCCTAATTAGGTATATTTAAATGCCATTGACTTTGGGGGAAGTTACTATTAAATTTTAACTGGGTATATTTTATAGCGTGGGCCTCAATCATTTTAATCTTTCTATTCAAACTATGTTCAGTAGTTATATTGGCATGAGCATGGCATTGTAAATGGATTAGCACATTCAGTGGTAAAAGGTTAAAATAAAACATATAGAATTACAAATCCAATTATATATAGAAGTATTTATTCACCTAACAAAAGAGGTTACCTCATATTTCCCTTAATCAGAATTTCTGATGCATTTAAACCATTTTTGGTTACACTTAAGCTCCTAATAATGCACAATCAGTAGAATAAGGGTTTTTTAATAAGTACAACCAGTAGCCATTGTTAATGCTGGCTATTCAAGAGTTTGTGATAGAGTAACATGTGAGCGTTAAAGAGAAGCTTTATATTTTTTATGGAGGAGGCATGGTAAGCTCCTTCTTTGGCATGAGCATCAATTAATGATGCTAATGTGTGTTATACAGCATTTTTAATAATGTTCTTAGTTAAGCCTTCCACCCTACATTTGAAGAAAGTTATAATTATATTTTCAATAGATTAAGTGACTTGCTGGAAATCCACATAGCACTGGTATTGAGTAAAAAGTTAGAATTATTTAAAATTTCTTTCAAAACTCAGCTTAATCCACGCCCCATTTTGATACAGCAGAATGAGCTCATTGTATTACTTTAAGGACGAAACTCCGTGAGTACAAGAATTTTCAGTGAAAACATAACAACTTGTTTGTTTTAGTTGAAGCCTTTCCAGACACATTACCATTCACAAAACTTGGATTCCAGCTCACAAAGACAGTGAAAAGAAGTGAAAATTCAACAGTTGACCAGAAATCCAGAGAAAAAGCAGACGGAGGGATAACAGACTTAACAGAGCTATTCGATACTTAGGTGATTGAAAGAAGGGACTCTGATAAGAAAGGTTAGTGTGCTGCAGTGAACCTCAGAAAGGCTTTGGGACAGGAGAAACCAGAGTATTTAAAAGACGGTGTTGAGTTGTGGAGCCGAAAGTGGTGAGATTAATTGAAAATCTGAATAAGGGAGAGGAACTGCACCTCCCTCACCTTTCTGGCCCCTGCACGGCTAGGTGGATACCCTTCTCCCAGGGTAATCGGGGCAGTCGGAGGTTTAGCAGGGTGCTGCAGGCCCACTCTGATGAGGCAGAGGCACTGCACTGAAAATAAGGATCTGTGGACAGGTCCACACGAAGACCAATGAATCCCCCAGCCCCAATTTGGCCACACGCTCGGGCACTAGCAACTGGACCCACACTTCCAGGCATGAACTGGAAGATTCTCCTGTGGAGAGTGTGTATCCCAGGTGAAATACCTCAGGTTGCTGACACTTGGTGACTTCCCAGCAAGAGGCCAGCTTGCCACTTGACTACAGGGATGCAATCAGCTAGTTAGGCTGGCTTGCAGATTTTCCAGTCAGCCTCTTCCTGCCTCACTCTGCAATAGTGGATTGCATGACACATGCGTGAAGGTGTTCTCCACCAAAATGGGGAAATGAAGCAAGAATGTGGATAACATACAGTCCAGGAAGCTGTGGGCTCCAACATAAGAGAAAAGTAGCGGCCTCAGCGCCAGTGCCTGTTGGAGCTGGAGGACAGAGAGCTCCAGAAAGTGTGCTCCAAGATAGAAGAAGTAGAACTTGATAAACTGGTTCTACTGACGATGTGGGAAAATAATATTCAGAGGGAGTTTATAATTTAATCAGAGTTTGAGAAATATTAGTATTAGGAGTATAGATAGCTAGAGATTAAAAAAATACATATAAAGGAAAGTTAAGTCCTAGGAATGCAGTAGTTCTATAAGAAATGAAATAGCATTATAATATACTCTCCGGCTCAGCAGTAAACAGTAAATATTACTTTCATAGTCTAAATATGTCTAAATATAGTCACATTCTAAATACGAATTATTAACAAAAACTTGTGCTATGACACTGTTGGGAGGATGGAAATAAGTGAAATGGTGAGAAAAGTATGAGTGTTGTAAATTCTAATCTAATATAGGAGCATGAGCATATTCTCTAGAAACATGAATAACAAAAGAAATAGATAAAGTTGAAAACTCTTTCCTTCTTGGCATAGGGGTTAGAGTTGGAGCTCTGTCTTACTATCTACCTTATAAGAATCATTTGACTTTTTAAAGGAGCATGCATGTATAATATTAATAAAAGTAGAATGGACAGTCACTTATAGGTAACTTGCCTAACTCTAATTTTTAAGTTGCTTAGATAGTATTGTATTACTGTGTGACCCTGGGAAAGTTGCTTAGCTTTTTAGTTTTATCATTTGCAAAATTGGGATAATGATGGTAATTATAAAAATAAAAATAGCCTCATAATGAATGCTATGAAGAGAGAACAAAATGATGCATACAAAGCACTTGGTATAGTGTTTGGTATATATTATTAATATTGGATATTAATATTATTTTAATATTTAACTATAAATGTATTTTAATCTGTTGTTTTTGATAGGGTATGGGATATCAGATTGTGTATGATAGTGCTTTACTTGATTACCTTTAAATCCAGAAATGATTGTGTCTGAATATTTAATCAATTTCCAGCTAAAGGTCCTATCACTTATAAAAGTTTCACTGCTAAGGACAGTTAGAGTTACCTATTAGAACTCTTTGTTTTAAGTGTTCTATTTTAAAGTAAAGTATTACCTTGTATACTCTGTTTTGAGCTTTTAGTTTATATCTATTGCTGTTGGTAAGCATTTTAAAATTCTAAAGTATATTTTTATGATTTTCAGTTTCTCACAGATAATGATAACTCTTGTTCTTGTCAAGTGCATAGCACGTTGTTAGAGTTCATTTGATGGTTAGGAATGAATGAAAGTAATAATGATAGCTTGCTTTAGCCCATTTTTTTTATTACAACATTAAATTTATTGGGGTAACATTGGTTAGTAAAATTACATAGGTTCCAAGCTTCAACTAATTTTGAAAATGCTCTTCTATATGTGCTTTGTATTTAGTAATGTTTAAGACTTTTTTCTTGGCGCATGACTAATTTGATTGCCAAAATCTGTCTCTGAATACCTCTTACAGATGTACTAGAGAAGACCCCTAGAATATTTAGTACTAGTGCATGTATTTTGTCACCAATATTCTGCCTTGGATTCCTTACTTAAATCTTTATCTGGGAATGCCTTATCTCTTCCACTAGATTAGAAATAACTTTAGGGCAAAATATGAATAAAAATATGAATATATTTGCTTATTTTTACAGCAACATAGGAAAGATACACTAGGAAGAGTGGAAT
Source organism: Lyroderma lyra (assembly GCA_004026885.1). Taxonomy (NCBI): domain Eukaryota; kingdom Metazoa; phylum Chordata; class Mammalia; order Chiroptera; family Megadermatidae; genus Lyroderma; species Lyroderma lyra. The sequence goes on along the minus strand of PVJL010002349.1, from coordinate 195,023 downwards.
ACTTACCTGTAGAGATGGGTGGGTATGGGGTGGAAGGTAAAGTAAGAATAAAAATATTCTAAATACACTTTTGTATGTAGTTTTGACTTTTGAATGATATTACTATTTTGCTTCTCAAAAATAAAGTTAAATCAAAAATAAATTTTAAAAAGCAAGCCTGAACATATATATAAATATATATATATTTAATAATTCTGATGACTGAAAGGGCCTAGAGGCAATGATACCCCACTAGAAATCTGAGTCTTGGATTTCGGTTTCAAAATAGCATTCCCCACTATTAGAAACAGGGTTCTTTGGAGAATCAACTGATTACAGCTTTAGGACAACGAATTATCCAAGACTAATGCAGACCTAGCAAAAGCGCTCTATCTTAAAGAGGTCCCCAGTGGCCAAGTTTGGGACAGTCTGAATGATGGTAATGGAGTGTAACACAATGTATAAAAAAGGAAATGATGAATCTATAGTGATATATTTTTTAAATGTGATGTGAAAAATGCTCTTTAAGAAAAATGCCAGCTAATAAAAATATAGGAGGAATAATAGAACTAAAAAAAAAATCACCGTTTTGTAACCCCCAATACAATATCTGATTCAGGTAAGGATCATCAGTAAACAGTAAAACCATTGGGTAAAATGTTGTTGGCGAACAAAAATATAGTCACATGGTTTAGTGCCAATTACAGATTGCATATTAGTTACAAGGGGAAAAAGTACTTTGACAATAAAGAGATCTGGAGGATGTCACCGTAACCAAGTGATCAGACTATCATCACAATAATGGAGTAAACTGAAAGCGTGCACTTCCCGATCTGACAACATGGGAAGTACACATCACCAAAAATGTTTAAGGCAAGTTTGATTATGGGGGAATAATGAACAGTTGCAAATGGTGAGACATTCTATAAAATAAGTGGCCTGCATTTCTTAAAATGTTAATAACAAATTTTTTTAAGCTGAAAGATTAAAAACACATGAAAGAGAAATAACAACGAAGTGGACTGTGTGATCTTTGGATCCTGAATGACTTAAATGACTTAAATGAGGACAACTGGGAAAATATGAATATAGAATGTATACTAGGTGGAAATATTTTATCTGTTCTAAGTTTCCTAATGAGATGGTTATATTGTAATTAATAAAAGCATGTCCCTGTTCTCTTAAATGGTTAAGCAAAAAGAAAGAAAAAATGAGAGTTATGTATGTATGTGTGTGTGAGAGAGAGGAGGAGGAGGTGGAGGTGGAGGAAGGAGGGAGAGGGAAAGACTTGAAATGTTTAAAAACTAAAGCTGGAAAGAAATAGTTTGAGAAACAGATTATGCCATGCATTCTTTAAAAAAAAAAATGTACGTTAGCAAATTCTTTCCCAGCACAGGGACTTAGTGAAGATTTTTATTTTGCAAAAGAAATGGTGTGGAATTGAAGGCAATCAGCATATTTTCTGAAATGTGGGATGGGTCTTAGTTAAATGTTGGAAAATATGCAATCAAATACTACTGAGACATTAAAACGAATATCTCTCTAGGTTGCTGTTCAGGTGGACACCCCTCTGTTTCCCTTTGAGACTTGCATCATCATCTGTTTCTTGAGAAAACGAATAATCCTTGGCTAAATTACATACATTAAAATGATAACATACTGCCAGTTTTGCATATGAGATTGAGATCAGTTTGCATCATATTTCAGTCAGCTTTGTGAAAAACCACACAGTAAAACCAGGCGAAGACCATATACGCTATGGTGGCACTCCACCTGCCTCAGAGGCCAAGTACAGTTCTCTGTCATGTTGTTCCCAATAGGCAGTGTGGCTGGTGTGTTTCCTGTGCTATACTTCCCACCATCAGCAGGACTTTAGACAGAGCTGTTTATTGTAATGGTAAACAACTACCAATGCAATTACGAGACACCTTCTGGCTTGGGATCAGACATCTGCCAAGGCTTTGATTATTCTATTTCAATTTATTTCAACAAACAAATACTGATTGCTTACTGTATGCAAAGCAGGGTCCTGGTGCTTCCCAGGATACCAAGATAAATAAAAGTGTGTGCCTATGAGAAGTAAGTAATCCAGAGAAAGAGGGCTTGAGACAGTTACAGCAACATCTATTAATAAAAGGCAGAGAATGAGCAGTGATTTAGAAGGCAGATAAACAATACCCTAACAGCATTTGGTATTCAGAGGTACTCACTTTAGGACTGTCGTGAGGGTCTTTCTCAGATAGAGGGTTGGAGCCCAGTCATCCAGATGGCTTGAGACATTGACAGAATTGTGATTCATGGTTGAGAGATCTGCTTGTATTTTTTTTTTAATTGCCCTGCTTTCTGATGCTAATTATTGCAACTAGGCTGCCAAGCAAACATCTGTTCAGGATCGGATTCTGGATACAGGCTTGTTGCTTTGGTTTATCTTGCAGGAAACTATTCTGACTTCACATGGAATATTACATAATCTCCAGGAATACTTCAGAGTATGTATAAAGAGCATCAAGCTTTTATGCAGGTCAGCACAGGGCTGTAAGATTCACAGAAAAGGAGAAAACAAAAAGTAAATATGTTGATATGTATTAAAGCTTCTAAGTAGCAAAATCATTTTAAAACCACATACATTGAAATAATATTGCCATTTTTGTTTAACACATTGCAGACAAAAGTTTTGGAGGTTTTTGTGTCATTTCGATTTGTATGCTTGTTTTTTTAATGATGGCAGTCATATAGAGCAAAGCGTGATAAATTGTTACTATCATAGACTGTAAATAAATACGAAAGCAGTTTGGCACTATATGTCAGGAGTCTTATAATAATCACATACATTGACCCAGTAATTTCAATTCTGGGAGTCTGTCCTAAGGAAATAATCTGCAATACAAAAAAAAGCTATATGCATGAAGTTACTCGTTCCTGCACTTATAATAGCATAAAATTGGAACCATCCTCCACAGGTTAACTGTGGCTCATCTACTTTCTGAAATATTATACAATATTCAGAAATGATGATTACAGGTGGTAACAACATGGAAATGCTCGTGTTATGTAATGGAAAGGTAAGATACCAAATTGAATTTGGAGTACATGTAGAATAAGGATAGTATATTCTAGAAAGAAATATATGAAACTTAATATTGGTCATATTTGGATATTAAGACAGCCTATTTTTTTCTCCTTTGTTTTCCAAATTACCTTTTAAAAATCGTTTATCAGCTGCACAAACATAAGAGCCTCCCAAGACTGTCATCAAACACTTCCCCACACTCCAGGATCCCAGTGTGACTAATATCTGTTTTCCTACTAGTTCTAGAAGGTGAGGCCTGAATTAGATCTGGTTTAGGGAAGAAAAATGTGTTTCTATTCTCCCTAAAAGATGATGAGATTATTCAAAAGTTAGATAAGATTTATATAGTTCCATTATATATAATAGGGATGCAGTGGAATTTTGGTCAAGCTGTAACAGTTTTGGCAACTGGTGCATTAAAACAAAAACAAAAACAAAAAACAATAACAAAAAAACCCCCAAAAAACAGAACACTTTGGAGGAGGTGGACTGGAAGATTGGGCTGACCAGTACAGAGGGCGGGAGTCTTTCCTGCTCTAGATCCCAGCCCTTTTCCTTTCCGTGGGTGTGCGGGCTGAAACAGCCTCTTTCCAGCCCAGGATGTCTTCCCCTAAGGGAGGCTGGGCTTCTGACCTGCGTGACGTCTCTACCCTGGTAGCTATGACAGATCGTTTTTATCTTCTTAGAACCTCTGATCAAGGCCAATTTGACTCTCCCCTCCTCCCTTAATCCCAGAAACCCTTAAAATAGTCCAGAATAAGACATTAATTATTCTACCTGCAAAGCGACTATATACACCAGGCAAAACAAACAAACAAAATCACTTTTCCACCCCTGTAATTGGTGCTGCACTTAAACTAGCGGCCCCATGCTCGTCATGATCATCTGTATCTCTGTTCTGCACTTGACCCCTGAGCCTTCTGTGGCTGGAGACTCATTACCTGAGCATTACCTGGAAAACCAGCACCAGCTATATTAACCTCCTTTTTAATGTAGACAAATATTCATAAGCACCCACTCTGTGGTAAATGAGGTATTTGAGATTCAGGAATAAACCGGGCACAATTCCTGCCTTCTAAGAGTTTACAGGATTATGGGAAAAACAAGCAATCCCTCTGGATTGGGATAAATACAATGACAGGAATAGAAGTACAGGCTGCTACAGGTGATAAAGGATCATCTGATAAACTTTTGAGAAATGTGGAAAGTTTTCAGAGAGGTTGTGATATGTATGTAAGCTAAGACCTGCAGGATTTAGGCAAGAAAAGTCGGGGAGGAATATCCACACGTGCCGGAGGCGAACCAGTGTATGACTGGGGCGTAGCCTACAATGAAGGGGATGGCCACAGGAATCCGGAATCGTGGACTGTGGCTCTTCCACACACTAGGGAGTTTTCACTTAATCCTGAGCACCAACATATTATTGAAGTATTTTCATTAATGGATTATCATGATTAGATTTGTGTGTTAGAGTACTCCAGAGCCTGGACTGACTTGGTGGTAGTGGAGATTAAAATATGTAAATGGTTCTTTGGAGTGTGAATAAAATAGATTGTTGATTGGTTGAGGGAGAGATGAGGCAGAAGAAAAGTCAAGAGGAGAAAATACTTTGTTTTCTGGTTTCTGTGCTCCTTTCTGTGCTAAGGAACATGAAGCAAAGTGGGCTGTCAGGAAGAGACACGGCCGGGGGGTGGGGGAGGCGGTGAATATGGTTTTAAGCTAAGTTTGAAGTATTTAACCAAAGACATCGAGTAGGAAATTGCTTTTATGTATCAGAAGCTCAGCAGAATGGTCTGGCCTGGAGTTTATGAGAACATGGGGAAACCTTTAGCATATGTGAGGAGTTGAAACCCTGAGAAATAACACTCAGAAAGATTACTCAATGAGAATAATCAATTATAAATGGAATCTCGGAGACTTGGGAAGATTTAAGGGACAGACATTGAAAGAACACAAGGGACAGAAAGAAGTACGGAGAACCAAGAGAATGTGATGTGGCAGGGGTCAAGAAAGACACAGATGTCAACAGTGTCAGTGCTGTAGAGGGCGCAAGTAAGATAAAGATTCCCAAGGCCATTTAGTAATGGGAAGGTCATTGCTATGTAGAAAATGACTCAAAGAGGAGGGGTGAGACAGTAGTGGGTTTTTAAATGTGGACACAGAGACAAGAACATTAAATCATCTTTTCGTTAGTTTAGTGAAAAATGGAAGAATAAGATGTAGACACTGAGGCATGCAGAGTCCCAGTAAGTCTTTATTTTGTTTTGATTTTATGGTGGGAGAAATTTGAGCATATTTATATGCTTGATTGTCTGAAGTTATCAGAGAGTTGAGATTCCTGGCAAGGCAGGTAGAAGTATTCATCTTAAGGAGATTGAGGGGTCCTGCTTTCTTACTAAAGAGGAAGGAAGAGAATGTGCCCTCTGAAGCGTGGGGAACAGAAAGTAAAGTGGTTCTCCTCTGACCACAGTAGATTTCCCCTGTCAGTGGGAGGTGAGGTTGTTGATTGCAATTGCATCAGGGTTGGAAGTGAAGCCTTGAGAGAGGTGAAAATTAGAAATGGTTCACTGGTGAGCAAGGGGCGGCCCAGACAGAGAAGGGCTGCTGCTCAATGATGACAGCCCAGATGAGCATGGAGGCCATCTGCTTTTCTACAGGACTGTGCCCTCTGCCCAGAGGAGGGAGATGAAGATTAGACTGTTTATGGTGATCAAAGTATCCTGTTTAGAGAGGCATCTAATGCTTTTGATGAAGCATTTAAGATTCTCAGTAGCCACTAGCAACGTGGCATTATTATCCCAAGTGGTTGATTTTTGCCAAATCTGGGTAGGCATCTGCAGTGGCATAGTGACAGTGTGTCCAGGCTTGGGCAGTGTCTAGGTTTGCATTAAAGGTCAGTACATTCTTTTTGTGTGACCTTGAGCAAATTACTTACTCTTCTGTGGTTCGGCATCCTAGTAGGATCTTTATCAGGAAAACATGAGGTGGCTGAGAGAAAGTGTTCAGAACAGTGCCTGGCTATTACACGTTCAATAAATGTTAGCTGCTGCTGTCATCACCATCATTATTCAATTCACTGTGACAATACCAGAAGTTCCTGGAAGGTTTAAAATTTAAGCCTTTCCTGTAGAGCACGTGCATGTCATCAGTACTCTCCTGTGGTAGAAAGAATGGCAAACGGCACCATGCATTCCTGTTTTAAGAGAATTAAATTAAAACATATTTAAAACTTTTCTCTGAAAAAAAATAGAGACTCGAAGTTAGATGTTTATTAAGTCAATCTTTAATAGGCAAGTTTCCCTATTCAATCCCTAAACCCTCCAGGGATTGCTTTCCTGGGGAAGGCTTGACTGTGGAAACCAAGTGGATATGTGAATGATGTAACTGCCCAAATCTGTCTTCCTTACTGGATTTAAAAAAAAAAAAAAAAAAAAAAAAAAAAAATATATATATATATATATATATATATATATATATATATAATGCAAAAGAACTATGATGTACTAACAGTTGCGTTATTTTCACATGCAACAAGTAGTAGTAGTGCCTGGGACATAGTAAATATTTATTAAATAAATTGTTGAGTGACCATGACATTATTTGTACTATTGTTAATCTAACTTATAGTTTGCTTATTTATCTTAATCCCTTTTTTGATCTGGCATCCATTTATTTAGGTATGTGATGAAATCCAGGGGTCTCTGCTCCCAACAATACACAAGTGAGCAACACACAAAAGATCATTTCAGGACCCTAGGTTAGGATCACCTGGTATACAAACACTTCATAGTTCCAAAAGGATTTAATTTCTAGAATATGCATTATGGAAAAATTTGTTGTAATTCAATATTAAAAGAGATAAGAACATGTAATAAAACTAAAAATATACTAATGTGAAATAGTATTTATGTGGTAAATAAAGTATACTATTTATATAAACACTATAAATATAATAAATATATAAACACTATAAATATAAAGTATATATATAAAATATTTATATTATTCTCTTTCTACACTTGTATCTACACATGGTTCATAAGAGGAAAGTATAAGAGTTTTTAAAAACAACTTGATTTTCAGTGTTATTTACAATTACAAAAATTCTGTGATGTGCTGTTTCTTTCTGCTCTCAGTCTTCTGATGTGATCTCTATCTTACTGTCCTCCCATAAACTTTATCTTAGCTAGTTTTCTTAAGTGAATTATTTCTGTTAAAAACCTCACATTTGTTGCTATTTCAGTGTTAATATATGAGCAATATTTACCTTGTTGGCCAGTAGAAGAGTCAAGAGGTTTTCGTTGTTGTATTACAATCACTTTAAAAAGCTCAGTTGAAGCAGAGTAGGATTTTCTAAAATGTATTTGCAGTAAATCAAGACATTTAACACTGTGAGTATTCCAGTCCTTTTTCGATCTAGTCACAGAGCTTTTAATAAGAGTTTTTATTCATTAAACATGCAAGTCATTTTTGGACACTTCTCTATCCCAGTCATATTTTTAAAAGATACTGCTATACTTTTAGAATAAGATTTCTCCCTACTTTGGAAGTTTAAAAATTAGACACCAAAAGAGAGGTCATTTAAAATATTTTTTTTTCTCTTTTCATATTCAAATGCACTTTAACTTTGTTCCTGAGAGATATAAAGGATAATTTGGTCACTGTACTCTAAACAGTATTTTATATCTGGAAATAATGAATAGAAGCCAAAAAGGAGGGAATTATATTTTTCTTCATTGAATTTAAAAACTCCAGGTAATGAACAGACTATTCCTAGAACTGGGTGGATAGTGCACAAAGATTCTTTGTTTTGGCATGAAAAGGCTCTGTTGAAATTGCTCTTTTTTAAGTTAAAGAACTATGTTAACTTGGTTTGACATTTAGGAAAGTATTGATGCTTGCCAATATTGAAAGACCAAAACCTGTGGAGAGAAAAAAAGCATTTGAACAGTTGTAACTAAAAAATGGAACATGTGTTTTTATAAAAGCATCAAACTTGAATTACTTTCACATTTACAAGTAGTATCATAAGTTGTAATTTTGTTGTTCTGTTTGCTAAACAATTTTCCATAATAAAGGTTCTGGGATTAAAAAAAAAACTATTTTCACATCAGCTACATTAAAGGAACATTTCTTTCTATGAATATGAATTAACCTGAGATGATGGTAGCACTCTGTGCGAAAGGATTGCAAAAGGTTTAGTTTACCTAGGACATGACTGTTCTTCCATTGCACACTGCAGAAGGTTAGGACGAAGCCCAGAATTCATTGGTGCAATGGTATGGGACATAAACTGAGACCAAGTATATTCAGAAACAAACTTAACTGATGTTCATAATTCAGTTTTGATAGATATGTAGAATCCTATACTAAATTCTCAGTATCCTGTCTTGTTTCCTACACCAATTCAAAATTTTGGTTACTGGTTTTGCTATCAATTCTGAATCTTTCATCTACTATACTTCAGAAAATATTCCATATTTTTTAAAGAAATAAAACAGCCAAATCTAGTCATTGTTATCATTTTCATTCTTTATGGTTTAACTAAAATACCTCCTTTTCCATGGCCAGGCAAAACCAGTCTACTTTGTCTGCCTGAACTAAGGTTATTTATTCCTATGTCTTTATCCCCTGATAAACTAGAAATTACTTAAGGGTAGCCATTTATTCATCTTTAAATTCCCCCCCCCCGCCCACCGTAGCTAGTAGGGTGCCTTATCTCGCCCATGGTAGGCACTAAATAAATACCTGGATATTAAATTGAAGCTAATCTATAGAAACATTTGCACACATGTCCAACATGTGGCACAGTATGGCTTTGAATGTGGCCAACACAAATTCTTAAAACATTATGACATGCTCGCTTCAGCAGCACATATACTAAAAAACATTATGAGCTTTTTTTCTGTGATTTTTTTTCTTTTTTTGGCTCATCAGCTATCATTAGTGTTAGTGTATTTTATATGTGGCCCAAGACAGTTCTTCCAGTAGCCCAGGGAAGCCAAAAGGTTGGACACCACTGATTCACAACTAAGCGATTCAAAAAGAAGTTTAGGTGAGAAAAAAGGAGTAAAATCATAGGAGGAAAATGCCAGTAAAAAGAGGGAAGAAGTGGCAGTATTAATTTCTGATGAAATAGAGGTAGAATTTAAATGCAAAAACACCAATTAGGGAGAAGACTGTTTACAAAGATATGTCATAAGCCTGTATGCACCAGTAACATTGCAGTTAACTATATAAACCAAAACTATATAAACTACAAGTGCAACAATTTGAAAAGAAAATATAGTAAACAATTTCAATACTCCTGTTTCAGGATTAGATCAAGTAGATAATGAGCTCATAGAGGAACTGACTTAAACATCAAAGCTGTGATTTCATAGAAATATATATAAAATCTTAGAACTCTTGATTAGAGTAAAACAATGTAATGTCCAAGAAACATTAAAAATAGTATTTAATGGGCTAGAAATAGAACCTTAATATTTTTAAAATTAAGGTTTTACAGTCCACTTATTCTAATCAGAATTAAGTGAAGTTGAAAATAAATATTAGAAAAACTCATCAAAAAGTTGAATAGAAATTAAGAAACAGCAAAAGAGGAAGTGAAAATAGAACATTTTATGCCAAAATTTTGCAACATAGCAAAATCTATATTCATTACTAAAGAGGAAAAGCAGAAAACAAAGGGACTAGGGAAGTATCTTAAGAAACTAGGAAAAGAATAACAAAATGGAACAAAAGCAGGAAGAGAATAATACTAAATGTAAACATTAAAAAAAGGAAAATGCAAAGAAAAAACAATATAAAGGATAAGCAAGCCCTAAAGCTAGTTATTTTAAGAAATAAAATAAAAGATCAATTTTTTAAGGGTCCTGGTTTAGGGATCAAAGAAAATAAAAGTAAAGACAAGACAAGACAGAGACAGGGTGAGAAAAATAAGAGAAAGAGAAAACCACAGAGAGAGTGTGAGAACATGAGAGAATTTTCTATTGCAACAGAGGTGAAAACCTAGGACATAGTTGCTTTCCTAGAAGAGGACATACCCTAATGCCTTCTATTGTAATTGGCCCGTCAAGTTTTCCATTTCTTCTTGGGTTAATTTTGGTAACCTACAATTCCTGGGAACTTTTTTCTTTTCTCCTTCCAGTTTTTACTGTGGTCAGGATAATCCTGTTTCCCCAGTGACAGGATGCATGATGGCTTTGGTTTCTGGGTGTCACACTTTCACACACCAACACAGCTAGGAAGAAGGAAAGACTTCAAACAATATTGAAGAATAGCTAAAGAAATGGGGGATATTTTCCTGGAAGTAAAGCCTAAAGAGTCATGCTAGCTGTCTTCAAGTAGTTGAAGATCCCTTCCAAGAAGAGTAGGTAAACACATCCTGTAAGACCCAAGAGAGAATAAAAAATAACTTGTGCACAGGAAACAAATTTAGGGAGCTGCTACATTACTCTCCTGGGCCAATATGTCAATTTTGCGATAATTTTCCCTGAATCTAGTATCACCTTAAATGTGCCCACACTTGAGTCAATGACACTAACCTGCCTATTCATAATCCCTCAAAATCACCTGGATCTGCAAAATTTTATGTCACTTTTCAGAGTTAGTTGTGGAAAGGCCGAATAGTTTCCCATAACTAAACCATGAATGGCTTTTGCTTTTGTTGGCTTTGGCAGTTTTCGGATTTTTAAACATACTTTGAAGGCCAAGGGAAAGGTGTCAATGAAGAAGGAGAGATACACGTTCTGTAAAAAAAAGTTTTAAGTTTGAAATTGTTTCTAGTCTCTGAAATTTTCACTTGTCTCTTTTTACTGAAATTAAAACTCTGGGTAAAAAAGTAAAATTAAGGCTTTCCTTTTCCACTAAAGATAATTATTATTCTTGGGTACTGAATCAACTAAATACATTTCCAGTGCCATTTCACCTTTATTACTGTGAACTCTTCACCTACATGTCCATAACCGTGTGTGTGGATTTTCATTCTTGGTTAAATCTGCAAGAAAATGGGGAGCTCTTTTGATGTAAATGTACAGGATTTGTTTCTCTTATATACTTCTGAATTCAGTCCTACTTACTGGAATACATAGCATATTCATATAATTTATATTTTTATTTATCTTTCTTTAAATATATGCTTTTGGAAGAAGAATGCTGAATTATGAATGAGAATACTGAATTACTCATATGAATGAATGCATAATTCAAAATGTTCTCAAATAAGCATAAAAGAGTTTTTTATTTCTAAAATTAAGTTTGTGAAACACTGCTTTCTAAATACCAAGGAAGATAAATATTAGCAAACTTTTATTGAGTGTTCTTTGCCAGCTACTATTCAGGTGTGTTACATAAATTAATTCAAACAATCCTCTTAACAACCCAGTTTGGTTGGTATATTCCCATTCCCATTTTGCAGATGCTGGACAAGGGAAAGATTAAGGAGCTAGTAGTGAGGGGGGAGCCAATGGGAGTCTGAAGTCTGCTCTTTTAACTGCTCTACTCTCCCATTTTTTAGTTGGAGTGAACGCTTTACAGAGCATAGATGCACTTTTGGTGTTTTTGTAGGTAAGTTAAATCATGTCTTACACTATTTGAGCTGGCAGGGAGTCCTAAAGGTGAGTTAGCCCATCCCTAAGAGAATTGATGGTATTTGCCGCTGGAACTCAAGGACACGCAGCCACATAAATGGCAACAGGACTTGTGGCTGATTCCCATTTCAGGGTTCTTTTTATAAATTACCTACGGAATGTCTTTATTTTTTGATTGTAAGAAATTGGAATATCTGATTTAAATTAACATAATGGGGAGAAGTGTTACAGCATTTAAACAAAATAAACTCAAAATTTTTCTTTTAAAAATACTTTCCTCTCTAGTAGAGTACATATAACCAATTATCTACTCTCTTCAAAAATAAATTTTATCATAGTTATATGAATATGCACTTCATTTATCTGAGCACACATTACAAAGTTTTCTCTCAGTTAAATAGTTACTAAGTAATTTGCACTGAAAATTTTCTTCATACTAATATTCTTTAGGAACTGATTGGAATTTGGGAGTTATCTTCTTAAACAATGAAGATAAGCTATTACATCCTAAAAAAAAAGTTTGCTTAACTTCTAATAATATATTTCAGTATATTTCCGTGTGCTTTTCAAGCAGAAAAAATGGAGTAAGTTTATAATTCCAAAAATTATGGAAAAACATTTATTAAACTTTTAATTCCAAAATATGAATATACAATTCACCTGTTAGATACAGCTTTATTATAAGCACTCACAAATTATTCCTTTTGTGTGCATCTTCACTGTGAGGTTTTAAATCTGTTTAACTGTCCAATTGAAAGCAAATTGGGAACTGTCCATTGAAAATATAAGCTTGCTCTCTTTGAACCATTAATTCTAACCTAAAGAATTTATCTTACTGATATACTTGCACACATGTGAAAAATTTATGGATGTTTATTCATTGTGGCATTATTTACCATAGCAAAGTATATAGTAGAAAAAATTAAATGTTCATCAATATGGGAAGTAAGTAGAATACTAGGCAGTTATTTTTAAAAAATACAAGGAAACGTCATATGCGATATGAAAATATCTACACAATATATTGTCAAGTAAAGAAAGCAAGGTGAATATTATTTGCTAACATTTGTGTAAAAAAGGGACCATATATATATGTATACACACACACACACACACACACACACACACATATATATATATATTTACACTTTTTGCATGTGCTTAAAAGTTTTGTGAAGTACAACAGTTAAGAGAGACTTGGCTAATTTATATCTACTTTGTACCTTCTATTTTTTGAACTATGAATATTTATGACCTTATTAAAAAACTGAATTAAAATTTTTAAAATTTACTTAAGTGGATAAGGGAGCATGAAAGTTTGGGTAGGGAAAAAAAGAGAGAAAAGGTTTAAGTAATACAAAGGAATGATTGTGTATAGGAAAATACATTTGGCATGATTAAACCAAAACCTGATACTGCATTAATTGTAGTTATTGTTTTAAATATTTAAATATTATTTTGTTGAATTTTTACGTGGTATGAGAATTTAATTAATTTCTTTAAAATTACATGTTATTGTGGTTTTAATGTTCATGTCCCTGATAACTCATGAAGTTGAACACACTTTCATATGTTTATTGGTTATCTTCTTTTATGAAGCACCTTGACCATTTTTCTGTTGGATTTCTTACCTGCCTTTTTCTTATTGATTTGGATATGTTCTTTATATGTTCTGGATAATTGAAACCTACTCTTTACATAGTGCAAATATGTTCTCCCACACTAGTTTGCATTTTCACTCTCTTAACAGCATCTGTTGGTGAACAGTGCTTTACATTTTTTATTTCAATTAATTAATGCTTTATGGTGGGTATTCTTAGTGCCATGTATAAAAAAATCATTCCCTTCCCTAAGGTTATGAAGATATTCTTCCTGATCATCTTTAGAAGCTTTATTTTTTCAAGCTTGTCTACCTTGTTTGAGGTAGAAGTCAGGACAGATTTTTTTATTGGATATTTAAATAACTCAGCACAATGTATTAAAAATGCTATTCCTTTCCACTGCTCTATAGTATCACACATCTAGTGTCTGTATGTTAGTGGTTCTCTCTGTACTCTTCCGTTCTGTTGTTCTGTTATCTATCCTTATCTATCCTTGAGTCAGTGTCACACTATTGCAATTACTGTAACTTTATGATTCATCTTATATCTGGTAAAACAAGTCTTACTACTTGTGTTTTTTTAGATCAAGAGTGTGACTATTCATATGTATTTGAAAATCAGCTTATAATTTTGAACCTATCTTCCCATCAAAGAAAAAACAAGACTGATGGAAATTTTATTGAAATGGCCTTGAATTTGTAGATCAATATGGACTGAATTTACATCTTACTATATTGAATCTTTCAATTCAAGAGCCTGATATATTCCTCCCTTCATTTTCTTCTTTTGATTTTCTCAAAAATATTTCAAATATTCCTGTGTTGTGGTATTGTACAACTGTTTTTGGATTTATTCATACTTAATACTTTTGATATTGACATAAGTGATATTATTTTCAAATTGCTTGTTACTAGTGAATAGAACTACATTTGATTTTTTTATTAGATATTGACCTATTCAGCAAACATGCTAAATTTATTTCTTAACTCTAATAATTTATCTGTATTTTGAATTTTATGCATGTACAATTATTCAATCTGCAAGAAATGGGAGACTTTATATCTTCACTTTAATTGTTTTATTTTTATTTTGTTTTTTCTCTTTTTGCATTGATTGTGAGCTCCACTCAATGTTAAATAATAGTGAGAATGCATATTTGCCCCATATTCAATCTAAAGAAGAAAGCTTTTAATATTTTCCCATTGAATATGACGTTTACTATAGGTTTTCTTGTAGATACTCTTCATGAGATTAAGGAAGTTTTCATGTCTTCCTAGTTTGCTAAGATTTTAACATGAATATATGTTGAATTTATCAAATACTTTTTCCTTTGAGATAACCCTATGATTTTTTCTCCTTTATTTTATTAATATGTGTGTTACAGCAATTGATTTTTGAATTTTAAACCAATCTTGCATTCTTGGAATAAATCCACTTTGATCATGACCTTTGGCACATATTGTTAAGTTTGGTTTACTAATATTGTGTTTAGGATTTTGCATCTATGTTTATGAAGGAATCAGTCAGCAACTTTCCTTTCCTGCAGTGTCCCTAGCAGGTTTTTGTATCAGGATTACTCTGGCATCATAAAACTAGAGCAGTGATTCTGCCCCATTTTTTTTCCCTATTCCCTAATAGTAGTTGTGTAATATTGGTGGTGTTTCATCCTTAAATTCTCGGTAGAATTTACCCACAAAGCACCTGGGACTATAGTTTATGGGAATGTGTTTTTCTGTATGGGAATGTCTTTTTTCCTCTGTTGCTTCTAAGATACTTTGTTTTCATTTGGTGCTTGGCGCTTTTACCTGATGTGCCTAAGTGTGATTGTCTTTATCTTGCTTGGGGTTTAGAGAACTCCTAGGATATTTGGCTTAATGTTTTTCATTAGAACTTTTTAAAATTTGAAGACATCTAGCACAGTACTCTGTAATAGCTGCTGGGTAAACAAAAAAATTCATAATTATCAGTAAAGCAGCCCCCTCTATAATCACTGATAATAAAATGGTGGGGAAATCCATGAACCTGAAAATGAATCTGCCTCTATGGTGCTCAACAAAGTAATTAAGGCAAAGCAAGTGCTAAGAACAGTGCTTGGCATGTAGGATGTACTGTATGCATTTCATGATTGTTGTGATTGCTTCTGTTATGGTATTCTCTTCTTTGCCACATTAACGTGTTTCATTTTTAAGGAAGAAAAAAATCTGAAATCCCCTGATATTAAGTGAATAAAAGGCCAAGGCACCCATTAACTATCAAGACCAACATTTAAAACCAAGATCAAAATCATAAACCATACCTTTGATAAATTGAGTTTCAAAGCTCAAGGTTTATACTTTCTCAGTTCTTTTCTTTAGAGGATTCAATTAATTAATCTGCCACTTTTTCAGAGGTCTCCCTCACCTGTGCCACTAAATTACTTTTGAGTTCTCCCAGGTGGCAAATTAGCCATCAAGCTTGAGCATTAAGTGGATAAGAGTGTCTCTTGCTAACACCCTTGGAGATTGTTTCAGAGTTAAGTAATTTTGTCTTACAAAAATGAGCATTTTTTTTTGTTGTTCAGAGGAATTGGAGAGAGTATTTTTCAATGATATAAATAGTGGTATTAGTATTGAACACAACAAAAATTTAAAATACCTTTGTTTTAAGTATAAGTATATACAATGCTGTAAGCAAAAGTTAGGCAATATGTTATTTAAACTGTTAAATTGATATTGAAGAATTATTTTCATTTTAGGAGATCACTGATATCATGGTTATTTTTTTTAAGTCTTATTATTTTCTTTAGAACCATATTGAAATATTTATGAATGAAATGACATGATATCTGGTATTTGCTTCGCAATAATATGGGAGGGCCATATGGGTCAGAGCATAGAGAAAATAAGATTGGCAAAGAGTTGATTATTGTTAAAGCTAGAGAGGAGTATGTGAGTGTTCATAATACCAATCTTCCAACTTTCACATATGGTTATGGTTATCCCTAATAAAAAATTCTTAATACATTGGGTAAAATATTACATGAATTAGTATCATCAAATCCCAAGTTTCTAGAAGAGGCTGTCAACACAAATTTAATTGTTGTATCCTCAAATTCCATGAAGGCAAATTTTATGGCTTAAACTACTTTATATCTTTTACCTATGATATTGTAGGAACTCAATCTATGTTTCTGAATGAATTAATGATTTTTATTTTTGGTACTATAATAAATTGGCACTGAATCATTTACAGCAAGTATCACATACCCTTGTAAACTATATTTTATTAAAAAGTTCTCATCTCAGTAATTAACACCCACCTATCTACAGCTTATTTCAAGCCAGAAACCTAGAGTCATCCTTGATTTCTTCCTTTGCCTCATCCTCCATTTCTGGTCCATCACCCAACCCCATTGGTTTCACTTCCATAATGTACCCATATCTGCCTCTGGCTTGCTACCTGGTTCAGTCATTTATCACCTACTGCCTGGACAGCTGCCAGGGTCAGATGCCACTGATAGAACAACAGGTATAATCAGAGCCCTACTGTTCTCCCGGTCTCCACTTTGGTTTTTCTACAGCCCATTCTCCAAGAAAAACCTGAATGATTTTTTAAAAATATAAATCAGGGTATGTGGCTATAAAACCAGTCAATAATTCATGTTGAACTTAGAATCCAAGCCACACTTATCAGCAAGGCCTGTGAGTTGTGGCTCATTTAGAGTCTCAGTCAGTTCTGTTATCTGAACACACAGGCCCAACAGACACCTTCTGCCCTAGGGCCATGGTCCCTGTTTCCTTTGTCTGCAGTATCTTGTACCAAGTTAACCGCATGAGAGACCAGTTAGTTCTCAGTTCAAGTTGTTACCTCCTCAGAGATAACTTCCCTGATGTTCAGTTCTTCCGTAACACCAATTACAATCTGCCTGGTTTATTTAGTTGTTTATCACACATTTCCTACAATAGAAGCACTGTGTCTCTTTCCTTATCTCTCCAGAGTCCATCACAGTGCCTAACCCATAAAAACCACATCCATTGAAATCTAGGATGTGATTCATTGTAGGATGCAGTATTATATTATGAGCCATCAAGAAAATAAAAATACTGCAAATTAAACTATGACACAGTGCTGACAACTATCGATTGTAAGATAATCTTGACTTTAGAAATACTAAATTGTTGAAAAATACATGCTTGAATTGATGAAATGCCTTTCTTGTTGAATAAATGAATGAATGTACTTTGCTTAATCATGATGACTTGTTTGCTAGTGATCTTTTCAGGCAATTATTCTGAAAAAGATGATATGTAGAGGCCAGGAGATTACATAGGTCATGAGTAGCTTTTTATTAAGAAAAGGGGGATATTGCAAGTATGAAGGAGGATGAGTAATTCAAAGGATTGTATGAGTAACTGTTCCAAACTGCCAGTGACTCACTTACCAGCAATGACTGAAATTTTGTAGGTCTTAGGTGGACCAGGAAGCTTAAATTCTCAACAAACACTTCCAGAGACTCACGCCGTTGTCCTGGTGGTAGATTTGGGTCCTACATACTGTAAAAGGGGAGAGGACAGAAAAGTTGGGACAGACATGGCTGGGAGAGTTTGCAGTGGGAAGATGAGGGAATGTGATCTGTTTAATAAAATATGAGATCGTTTGGCTCAGTGTAGTGGGGTAGGGGTTTGGAGCTTGCCAAAAGAAGGCATAGAATAGGCCGAATGCAGAGAGTGAAAGCCTAAGGAAATTGTGTGTTCTGTGGAAACGGAATCAGCGTGTGGGCAGATGAGAGACACTGAAGAAGACAAGGTACCTGACCGGATGCTAGATGGCAGGTATCCTACGGTGGCGTGGTAACGGACACCCCGACCTGTTCCTGAAGCTGCCTTGCATTGTTCTGGTCCCTGAACGACATTCCGCTCCCGCAGGCCTGCCTTTCCTGAGTGGCTGTGAAATTACTGATTCCATTGCTATCATTTGTGCAATTAGAAGAAATCAATGTGTAGGTGAAGGTGGCCAGATTAAGACATTGACCTGGGAGTAAAAAGTTCCCGGCTCTTACCTCACTAAAGTATGTTGCACCCTGATAAACGAGCCACTTGAGATGGCCCATGTGAGCCCTATCTGTGTGGAAGGAAAAGAAATCGTCTTTCACGTGCAAAAAAACAAAAATTTCTACTTTTATAGGCAGAACATCCAGACTCCTCAGATGACGTCACACTCTGCCCTTGCTCTGTGACCCCAGTTCACCTGTACAGCCTTACCTGTCTGGACGCACACTTGGTGGTCCAGGCTTCCCGCCCCTCCGTCCGGCCCTCTGAGGCCGCATCCTTAAGTTAGCGCATGAGGGCAGTCTGCCTCCGCCCCACTGAGGAGTGGGACAGACATGGCTGTGACTGCTGTAGCGTGCTCTATGCTCCCTCGCTAAAGGCCTCCAGGCCTTTGCTCATGTTGATTCTCTGTCTGCACAAAACACCTTCACCCTCATTTGGCTAAGTCCTGCTAATCTTAAGATCTCATTTGAAACCTCACTTCTTCCAAGAAGCCTCTTCTGGACCTCCAAACATAGGGTTACTGAGCCTCCCCCATATCCTCCCTGATGATGAACACTCACTCCGTCAGGTGTACTCACTGCTTTGTATCCTGACTGCCCCTGTGCCGATGACAGACCCTTGCAAAGCTTCAGTGCCTAACCCAGTACCTGGCTCAGAATAGGGCTTTATAGATGCCAATAGAATATTAAAAAAGGAAACATGGATTAATTTTTAAAATGTATTATACACTTCATTAAGCTAGTTTCTTATAATGTCACATACAGTTTTTATCTATTTAAAACTCTTCAGAGGATCTTTGTCTTTAGCTATAACTGAAAATAATTTATTATAAAACAAGTTGGGGTATAACAATTGTAATAACAAAATCTGATTGTCACTCTAGGAAGACTCATCCAAAAAAAGTAGAAAAAATTTCTTTGGGCAAATATTTGGAAAAACTTCTCTGGACCATGTTTTGTACAATAATAGACTAAAATTATGTAGTGATTTACATTTTCAGCAGGTGGGTACTAATCAGGAGGTTTGTCTGAAGGCAGATGCATTTCATTCCCAGTTCGGCTCATGTCTTTTACTGGTGTTAAACACATTGTTCCCAAGCATACTTCAGCCTGTAGCTTCTTTTTTTTTTTTTTTAATTCACTTTTATTGTTAGACTTATTGGGGTGACATCTGTTAGCAAGGATTACATAAGTTTCAGGCATACAATGCTACAGTGCATTGTCAACTTGATGTATAATAAGTTCACCACCTAATGTGACTTCTCTTTCCATCACCTTATATTTAGCTTCACCCCTCCTCTCCCAATCCCTCCCCTTTCTCCCCTCCCTAACCCACTCGTCAAATAAACATTAAACGATTGATTCTGTCCAGGGGTTATTTGTTTGTTCATTTCTTTTTTCTTTGCTTTCTGTTTTATATTCCACATAGGAGTGAAGTCATACAGTTCTTTGTTTTTGCTGTCTGGCTTCTTAACTACCTTTTTTCTTAAGTCGGCCAGATAAACAGCAAAGTTGAAAGTTACTATGAGTTTAGGTGGTGGGGGTTTTTTTTTTGTAATTCTTATGAAGGTGTTGTGTTTTATTTTCCCAAATCATGTAACTTTTCTCCATTGTCCCCTGAGTCTTCACAGCAAGTTTTTTTCATTAAGTTTATGTGTTTTGCCTTCTCAGAATGTCAGGTTCACCCAAGTGAAAAAGACATGGTTTAGCATTGTTTGGCATTTGGAGCTGTCACTGCCTCCCTTTGGTACATTACAAAGGGCAAAAGAGATTATGATGCCATGAATATAAAGAGTTATTGTTCATAATTTATGGAAAACATCATAACAAAATTTAAGTCCACACTTTGTGCTTTGATCTTATATTGTAATCTTTAATGGTAGGCTTATCTGAATCCCATACCAAATTCTAAATGTAGCATTCCAGTGTATCCTTCTCCTCTCCTAATCTAACTCTGTGTTCCTTTGAAGAAATTCATTTTATAAATTGCCAAAGTAGTAGCCAAATCTGACTAGGATATTTTTTACACTGTTGTGATTGGTTTAACTTCCTTACTTGTGCTTGTGATTTTGATTAAGAACTACTTAATGTTCTTTTCATGGAAGAGTCGGGAAAACTAGAGTTAATTTTGGCAATGAAATTTAAATTACTTGATATTGTACATATATGTACTTTCAGAATCTCTCATTTGTCCTTTTAAAGTAGTTAAAATGTGCCCTCAGCTTAGTGCCAATGTACTTAATCTGTAGGAAGGTTGAAAAATCTGGAACCCCTTGCCATCCTCTCATAGTTGTTCCTTTAGTTGGCCCATTGTCTGAATGCTATCTTACCCTGGCATTTCCAGAGGACAGGATGATAATTTGCTTCTTTGGAGAGCTGATGGGTTGGGTTCATTTAAATTTGCAAATGTAATGATAGAGACTGCTTAAACATGCTATCTGTAACTTATTTTGGAAATATTATATAGTGATTAATTATCTTGTTACTGCTTAATATGGGCACCAAAGTGACTACCATGTATTATGTTAAGAACCATGAGAAGTGACAGATAATTCTTTACTATAATCATTAAATAAATAATACTATATATAAAATAGATGTAATAACCAATGCCTTTTGTTTCCCCTCCCATCTGCTTTGTCACACAGGTACAAGTTGGCCAAGTAGAAATCAAATGCCCTATCACGGAATGTTTTGAGTTCCTGGAAGAAACAACAGTTATCTATAACTTAACTCATGAAGACTCCATCAAATATAAGTACTTCTTGGAACTTGGCCGTATTGATTCCAGCACCAAGCCATGTCCTCAGTGCAAGCACTTTACAACCTTTAAGAAAAAAGGACATATTCCCACCCCTTCCAGATCAGAAAGCAAATACAAAGTAAGCATGTTCACCAGAGTTGTGGGTTAGATGTCACATGATGGCAGCAGCCAATTTAGGCCAACTTGTGGTGGGCATTAAGGGGGCTTCCTTCCCTTACCGGAGCCGAAGGTGAGTATATTTTGGCGATGATTCTGAAACTGTATGGTTTGGGGAGGTTGGTGAAAGGACAGCATTCCTGAGGACTTGATTAAAGTTTTTCTTTTACTTTAACCATGTTCAGATTCATCTCATAACCTAATCAAAAGTTTCATCTTTAAAGTAATTGTCATTGCTATTACTAAATATTCAATAAATGCTAAGAATTTTTCTTTAATTTAGTGGATGCTTGATTTTTTCAGTAACCCAATGTGAGTTCCATCGGGCTCTATCGTAAGTGAAAAAAATATAAAATACCATTTATTCATGTATTCAGAAAATGCAGAGGGCCAGTATGTGGTAGGCAGTGTGCTGAGTTTGGGGGAGACAGAGGCAAATGTGACATAGTCCTCGCTCCAAAAATGTCTAGTGAAGGTGAGAGAGACATATGTTCTAAAATGACAGTTCAATATGATTAGTCAAAAAACAAAAGCAAACCCAAACAGAAAACCCAATACAGCTGTGCTTTGAGAATGCTGGCAGAGGAATGAGGGTTAGGATGTCAGGAAAGGCTTTATGGAGAAGATGCATTTTTCCAGGCAGATGAACAATGGAGAGCCTTTCGTGTTGAGAGATGAGTCAGTGCTCAGACCCAGGGGCCGAAGCAGGCATGTTAAAAACAAGGGTTTGGGAGAGCTAGTGGGGAGAGATCAGGGCAGCTGGTCAGGTATTTAAGAGCATATCATGTTGAGTCTTTTATGCTGTACTTAGAGTTTGAATTTAGTTCTATGAGCATTACAGAAGGATAATTCTGGCAGCATTAATAGGTGATGATGGCACAGGAGGGCAAGGCTGAAGGTAGAGAAACCTCAGGTAGCAACTATGGGAGAAAACGATTGATTTACAACCCTGACTGTACATTAGAATCACCTGGAAAGCTTTTAGACACACCAGCACCCCAGGACCACCCTAGAACAATTGCCTGGCAAAGTCTGGAGCCTCACTGGCTGCCTCTAATATGCAGCAGCATTGGGAGCCGTTGCACTAAATGAAGTGGAAAAACGTTGAGGCCTGTGGCAGTAGTTTTCATCCTTGTCATTACAGCAGAATGGCAGGATGAAGTGGTTTCAAAGGCTGTTTGAAGTCATCTCCATTTAAGGTAAGTGTTCACCTGTGTTCTGTGTCTTGGAAGCAGTGGTTGCTACATTATTCATTCTGTAGCTTTGAGGGGACCAAGGTTGAGCAAGTGTCTCCTCCCCGGTTGCAGTGATGAGCTAGACTAGGTTGGTGGAAGCGTAATGAGTATTGGTCTTCGAAACTGCTTGATTCTCATACTCCATTTACTTTTATTTACTATTTTTGTGCAGGCTACTCTCTTTAAGGCATAACTATCAGGGAAAAAAATGTTTCCCCTTCTCTTAAAAGTACGTTTTTGAGGCTACAAAATTGTGTAACTAAAATAATACCCTCACAGTGATTTTTGAATGCTAACTTAGCAATAGAATACTTTTATTTGACTCTGCATATTCTTGGGTTATTTTAAAGTTATTTTTATTCCAGTTATATGTTATTGATGTTATCAGAAATTACTAATTTTAGAAAGATTTGTTATTCTATAACTTAGGATATTTTATTTTCTAAGTGATGATTTTGAATTATATCTATTTTTATATATTTTATGTTTATATAATTTATATATTAAGATAATTAATATATATTTATACATAAACTCAGACTGTATTGTTCTGGAATTTTATGTTAATCAAAATATATATGTAATATATAATTGAATCAAAGTGAAAATAATTTTAAACTATAATGTCTTTATGAAGTGGGTAAAAAGAGGTAAAATTTAAGATGTAATTATAACATTAGTAAAATGTTAATAGGTGTCATTTCATCCAAAATCAGCAAATTTCATTGCATTAAACATAATTTATCACAAAGGACATGTATTGAGAGTGAAATAGGGAAAATTTGAAAAATAACAGCTCCCATATTTATATAATTGTAAGTCAACCAGGGGTACCCTGATAACATTTCCCAATGTTAGACTTCCTCCAATGTCTACAGCTGGGTTATAGGTAAGAAGAAGGGTAGGGGGCAAATGGATCAACATCTCAAATCTCATAAGCTCCTATTTTTACGTTTGATGAACAAAGGGGAAAATAATTGCCTGGGGGAGAGGAGGAATTCAACACGAAATAAATGTATTTTCTTTAAAAATAAAATAAGCAGTTAAAATTTGTGGGAAAGGGTGAGAGATGAAAATCTCAATATAAAGTGAAACTATTAAGCAGCTTTTTTTTTTTTTTTTTTTTGCTTTTTGGTATGTGGGTAGCTCCCTGACTGGGATTCGAACCCAGGCCGCAACACTGACAGCGCCAGCGCCGAACCCTTAAGCCACTACACCATCAGGGAACTCCCTTAAGCAGCTTTAAAGAAAACATAGTTACCACAGAATTGGAGGATGACTTTGGTTGTTACTCCTCTTCACGCTTGTAGAAGAGAAGATCTGTAACAGAAAGACAAATGACCCTTTGTTCTATATTGCACAAAGTTCTAGGGATGATTCAAATAGTTCCTGAAGCAATGAATTTTCCTACTTATGATAACATCATGCTAATGTTTAAACAGCATTTTTCGTCATGAAACTCCAAGCTCTTACATTAACTTTAACTACCTTATTCACATGCCCATGCCTGTCTGGGTATTATGAGTGGGCATGTGGGTATCAGAGCAAACCAACCGACATTCCTGATCACAGTAGCACCCTAAACTCAGACTAGTATCTTCACTCTTTGCAGTGAACAAATGAATGTTTTTTAGGTTTTCTGTATTTTTAAAAATTCTATTTTCCCAATAACAGAACCTACTTCCAAATTGGTATAGTTTTTCATAACTCCAAGAATGATGAATTCAAGTACTCACATGCAATAAATTGAGTCATAAGGCAATAAAAACTGAAGAAAAAAAAAGTAGGTTACTAATAATGTGTAGCATTTCTGAGCAATTCGAAATCTCTTTATAATGTTGTTTACAGCCTAAAGTGGGTTTTGTATCTACTGATAAAACCCTTGTGATGTTTATTTCAACATTATTCTTTTTAAGTCACTGAGTTAGGAAGTCTTGATCCCAGATGTCATTCTTTGAGCATTTATTACGGCGTCTGATGTCTATTCAGAAGCACTTAACATACAAGGTTAAAATTGCTTGAAAATATTAC
This sequence comes from Lyroderma lyra, assembly GCA_004026885.1. Classification (NCBI taxonomy): domain Eukaryota; kingdom Metazoa; phylum Chordata; class Mammalia; order Chiroptera; family Megadermatidae; genus Lyroderma; species Lyroderma lyra. The sequence continues at coordinate 170,567 of PVJL010002349.1, read as the reverse complement.
AGCTGTTTTATAACAGGAAATGCATTTGAGAGCATCTCACATGAAATTTGAGATCTAAAATGTCATATTTGGGGATTTCATTTGAATAGGTTTTTGTAAATACCACTTGTTAATTTTTTTTGTACTTAACAGATGTAAGAGGGGGAAACAGACTATATCAGCAAGCAGTAACAAGAACTCTTAAGGGCCAATTTATCCTTCCAGGCCTTCACTCAACACCTCTCTTCCAGCAAAAGTTTAAGTAAATAGAGCTTTTCATTATGTTCTGAACTCTGTCAAACTCATACTATACCAAATAGAACAAGTGCATTCCTAAACTGAGAGATCTGGATTGAGACAACCTTGCCTTTGGTCAGATCTAGTCTTTTTCATTCATAATAGCTGTCTTTCTGCCCCTGCAACTCTTGCCAAAAAATTTTACCATTCCACTGCTCCAAGGTTGATTTCAACTTCCAATTTGAAATCCTGTTTCTAAACTAAACAGCTCCTGTAATTGATTACTACAACTCCAACTGCATATCAATACAAGAAACAAGTTAGTGGTAGGAAAATAAAAATGTTGCAGCTGTGGCTTTAATGGCACTCATTTGATCCCTGAGGAAAGACCATCACCAGCACCTGAAGTTTTTCTCCATAGCAAGTATCATCTGGGATTTTATGGTGTATTTGTGCTTACTTGTTTGAAGTCTCTCTTTCTCACTGGTCTCTAGGAGGCCAGGTCCAGCCTTGCTCATTTCTGATAACCTATACCAAGCACTATGTCTGACAGAGTAAGCTCTCAAAATATACAGAGAGAGTGCCAAAAAAATGTATACACATCTTAAGCAAGGAAAACACTGTATTAAAAGTGTAATATTCCATATATACTGATAACAAAAGATGCATACAAGTCACGTTTGCCTTCTGCAATAACAAGAGGTGCTCAAAGTGGTTATCATCAGTGTACAGAAATACATAGATAACAGCTCTTAAAGTGTGCATGCATTTTTTTGGAACCCTCAGTATTTGTTGAAGGGACTAATAAATGGGCCAATGCATAAATAATAATGTGTACTGTAACAAATATGAATGGAAAATGTTGGTAGCATAGGATAAGAAAGAATGGGAAAGATTGGGAAGGCTTCAGTGAAGAAAAAAACACAAGCCTTGAAATGTAGAATTTTCCAAAATAGAAAAGGTAGGTCAGAGCACTGGCTTCAAACTAGATTAAACTCTCAGCCTGCCACATGCTAGCTCTGTAACCTTGGGTGCCATTTCCACATCTTTCAGTGGTAAGTGGGGGTAGTAATAGTACCTGTCATGAGAGCGTAGTAAGGATTAAATGGGGTCATACATATAAAGTGCTTAGCATTGTGTCTGACACATCCTAAGTGCTCAACACATGCTAGAACATACTATGACTGTTCTCATTTTTATCGAGGGCAGCAGAATGAGCAACCCTGGTTATTGGGAAGGAGATGGAGGAGTCAAAAAGAATAGAAGTAGAATAAAAGATTGGTGGGAGTGAAGGAGGGATGAAATTGGGTGTCATGAGGAAAAGGAATGGATTTGGGGAGTGGAAAACTAGTTTAAAGTATGTGGATAATATTAAGCTTGAAGACCCTTTTGGGCATCAAAGAGACTCTAGGAAACACAGATCTTATGCTCAGTAGTGATCTGATGGAAAGAATTAATATTTGAGGGGGGATGGTCATAGAATTCACAGAAATGAAAAAAAAGGATGTTTGGGAAAGTAGGAAAAGTTAGTTTTTCATGGAAGAGAGGAGAGGATTGAAAATTATTAAATGTAGTTATTTCACTTCCTTGACTTTTACTGAGGTAGGGGCAGGCCTAGGTTTCCTTCTTATTTCCAAGTGTGCCCTGAGAAATGACCCCTCTTTTCACATTAATTTGGAGTAAGTAGAAGGGCATGCATGAATCCATCCAGGGAACATGTTAGTAGTAATCTTCTTTATGGTTTCCTTAAGGCAAAACTCATAATAATCCCACTCTTCCCACAACTATTAAGCAAAAACCTGTTAACTCGCAGAATGGTGCTTTGACTCATAAGGTAAAAGAAAAAAGCCAATAAAATTTCCTTGGGGAGCTTCCTCTTCCCTCACATGTTTAGTATTCTTTTTTTTCTTTCTTCTAATTATAAACTCTCTGGGTAGAAATCACATTTTATAAAATGTAACAAATACATTATATGCTCGTGTGGTTAAAGAGCTTTCCCAAGGTGTATAAGGATATCATCAAATCAATGGGTTTCTTATTCCTCATTGGTGGACTTTAAAATGGGCTTACATGAAAGGAATTTTGGCAATACTCAGTTTACCCTCTTCCTGTGTCTCTTATTGAACCATCTCTGACCTGTGCTGTACTCTATCTAGAAAGTTGCCTCTTTGGACTGCTTCTTCCAACTCCTTACCATTTCAATATCTATTTGGGTTCAGCCAAGGGCTGGCACTGGCAGAAGACAGGAGGATGGAAGGGGAGAATAGTAGATGCATCACTTCCTCACCCCCTCCCTAATTTTGTACAAAGTCCTGATAGTAGCTGTGTTCCTCCATGACTGCAGCTTCCCCCGGGTGGTCCCTCCCTCTTGTTTATAATTCTCACAGGGCTCCAGAGATTTCTTCTCCCTTGTTTCCTTGACCCTCGGGCTGGCAATAGCTTCCTAATATTTCTGCTTCGGGGGGGCCTGTCAGTCTTTTGTTCAAATCCTAGCTGTACCTCTTCAGTGACACTTCAAATAAATAATTTTTATTAACAAGTAAATAAATAGATAAATACATAGATGAATGAAGTAATGAATGGTGTTTAAACTTCCATCTAGTTGAAAAGATGTTTTGAGAATTTTTCCCATACATAAAAATATTTAAAGCTTTCCCATGAAAGTATAATTATTAATAGTGTGTTGCTTTGCTCTTTGGTTTTTCTTTGACACCATCACTTTAAGCTGACAGTATTTATAAATTGAAAATCAGATCGTGCATCAACCCTGCAAGGCCCATTTAGTTTATGACAGACATGGTTTTTCTCTTGGTATTAATGCATCATTGATGTCAGGAGCCAATAGAAAACAAGCGTAGTTTCTTAAATGATCGTTGCTAGCATTTTCTTGTAAAGGGGAGAAAGATGAAGCCATCTAGCCCAGCTTAAAGAGGCCAGCTTAAACAAAGGGTGAGTTACATCTGCTACCTTTGAAAAAACATAGACCACTCAGCTGTGGTGCAAGCTTACTAAATTTTATGAGGATACATTTCTCCCTCTACTAATGATGTGCTTTCTCATTTTGTTGTTTTCTTGATGCAAAAAATGAGTTGTATTTTATGGTCTTCACTTGTGTTTGAACTTTTAACAACAAAAGCCAAATATTGGAATTCATTTGATACTTTAGCCCACATCTCACGACTTAAAAAACTACAGTAATTGTAAGGCTCACAGCTACCATAAACTGACCTGCAATGGGACTCAGAGCTGTTTACTTTTTCCACTTCATCACATCGTCCGTTAGATCTTCACACAAAGTCACATGAAGAATCATTTCTCTCTGCTGGCCTGCTGAGTCGTGAGTAGAAGTCAGCGAGTCTGGTGCTCCCCCTAAAGCGGTCTGGAAGATGCTAGGGCTGTGCGTTTCTCATCTACCCTGGATCCCCACCTTGCCGTGCTTACCCTCTCCGATCTGGAAGGGAACCCACTGCCGCAGTCCACACGTGCACGGGTCCTTTCTCCAAAACGCCCCCCAGGTGGCAGTTCACACTCTGATTGAACACTTTCTTTGTTAGGGAACTTGCTACTTACCAATAACCCTCTTCCATCTTGAAAGAATTCACTGTTACCTTCAGGCTGAGATCTGTCTCCTGCTTTCACCTAATGGCCATGCAGAGTACTTCCATTTCCTCTTTGTAGCTAGGTGGCCCTCCTGCTACTTTACGGGGGTATCTCTGTGAGCCTTATTGTTTTGTGTTCAGAGTAGAGAGTACTGTTGAAAGTATGATGATGTTACACTGCTCTGGCTAGTGAGTTTGGGTGGCCCATCAGAGTAAAACCTTCTAGTATCCTGTATATTCCTCTATGAAGAGGTGAATACTCAGACAAGAAATAGACTCACATAGAGACTTCTCTGGGCTTTGCTTTCAAAGTTTAGAGGAAGAGTCTATAAATGCTTAAAAGCGTTTTTAGGTGGTAGAAGCAAGATGGATTGGGAAAAAGAGGACTCTTTTCAAAGGACAAAATTCCTTTTTCCTAAGTTCTGACATGCTGCCCTAGGAGAGTATGCCACTGAGTTGCAAAAGGAAAGCCAGTACTGAAGTGAATGTGTTGTGTAATAAGTAGTGTAAGAGCAGCCTGGAAGCCAATGTGAAGGAGATTGGTAAGGTTATTTATATAAATAGCTACTCTATCTCCATATAGTTTATCTCATCATGTACTCTCTGTGTTTTGTCCCTATTTGGTCCTTTAAGAAACTTTCCATTTCATATTCCAGCTTAGTTTCATCTATGCTGTGAAAAATTAAGAGAAGGGCGACTTGGCCAATTTGGACTGTGATCAAGGAGCAGTGCTTCCCAAAGCCCATGTTTTACTGGCACTAAATTTAGGGAGAAATCCTCAAGTAGGAGGTAAAATCTTAGGGAACATGAATCAAGTAAAAAAAAAAGACAAAACCAACAAAACAAAAATAAGCTCATGGATACAGAGACTATTGGTGGTTACCCAAAGGGAAGTGGGTTGGGGTGAAAGAAGGGTGTTGCAGAATGGTGTAGGGTGTCCACTTTATGGTGCACAATGGTAACTAGACTTGGTGGGGTCACTTTGTAGTGTATACAGATGTCAAATCATAACTTTGTACACTTGAAACATACCAATTTTACCTCAATAAAAAAGAAAAATTTCAAGACAAGAAGTCAAACCATCTTTTCCCATTTGGAGAATCTCTCTTCACTGCCATTGTTGCTTAAGGATTTGATCTTCTAGAGACCATGCTTGCTTGAAAGTATTTGAAGCCATGCATCAAAGACTTCTTTTCACATTTCTATAATACCCTGCATTTCTTCAAAATCTTCTCCCCTTCAAGAAAACCGTCTTAAGTTGTTAAACCCCTTTGTTATAACTATGAGATTTCCATATTATTTACATATTGATCAGATTCTTTAGGACATATCCTAGTCTGGCAGCCATTCATTTTACATATTTCATATAAGGAGTTTCTGGACCAGAGTATATTTTGAGAGACACATCAAGAGTAAAGGAACACTAATGTAAAACTAATTGGCCCCAGTTTGGTGGCACTTTGGCAAGGCTCAGGGTCAAGGCAGCTGGAGTGACATCTCAATTTGGGCATCACTGGAACACTTGCTATTTCTCCAATGCACCATATGATCTCGGGCCTCTGTGGGGGCCCAGGCTGGGACCGCTTCCTAAAGTGTCACCTCATCACTTGTCCCAATGACATTTCACTCATATTTCAAGGCCACATTCTCTCCAAACACTACCCTCCAGTCTTCCCTGAAGCACCTTTTCCATGGCCCCCAAATGTCTAAGATTTTGCTCTAGCAGTTATTACATGGTTTCATACCACTGGGCTTGTATCTGTCTGCCTTCAATAAATTCCTTGAGGACAAGTGTTTTTATTCTTTTTTATGTGCCTAAAATCAGTACACTCAGTATCTGCTACTTGGTGCTTAGTAAATATTTGTGGAACGAGCAAATGAATTAATGAATATGTTTTATTATTGAGTATTTGTCTTAACCTGAAGTTCTAATAAAGCAAACTGTTACTGAAAAACGGAGTTAGCTGATATTTGCAGGCTACATTTGCAAGTGGATGTTGTCTAATATTTTGAGTTTGATAAGTAATAATTTTGTGAGTTATTTAAAATAATTAGGTATGTAGGAGTATATAGAATTTAACAGGAAAAGATTACCTAGGGTGCTCTTTGGTTTTGAACTCTGTTTTTATTTTGTGGGTTATTTCTTTATTTGGCATGGTGAACTGTCAAAAGAAAATACCATTTGCTTAGGAAAAGTGGGTTGGTTTAACTTGTCATGTGAGCGATATTGTAGCTTGATTTCTGGAAAAACTAAGGGAATTCAAATGTTAAAAATGTAATATAAAGCTCTTTTATCTTTCATGGATTCTGGGACAAGGTAATCAAGATTCCTAACTCTGATAAGTTTATTCTTGAAATATTTGGCGGCCCTGCCTCTTGTATAAAAGAATTTGTACATTAATTAATCCCGATGCTCAGTAAAATGCCATGTGGTTAAAATATTTAGTAAACATTATCTGCTACTCTAAGAATTAATTATATCATCTCAGTCATTAGTCATAAATTAGACACATTGGTGGTTCTTTAAATTCAGTTAATATTAGCCAATATGCATTATTTGCTATGTGCAAAATAATTCATTTTATAAACAATTTACTGAGTGCCTACCATGTGCCAGAAACTCTGGGTTACTTAACTCAATGAATACAGAATGAATGAGACTCGGCCTTTGCCCTCAGTGAACTTGTAGGCTGGTAGGGAGATTAGACATCTACATGCTCTATGAGACAGATAACTAGATCTGGTTGGGAGAAACAGGGAAGACATCTTGAAACAAGAAGCACTTGATCTGGATAAGATTTCAGTAGACAGATTGTATTAATTGGACTTTCTGCAATTACACGAAGCAGAGACGTGCTCTTTCTCTCAAGCTACCTAAGTTAATGAGGTTTACTGTGGTGCTCCACAGGAAGTAGGAAGGACAGGAAAGCAGTCTAGCAGCCACCCTGGCCAACCCCACGGAGAATGCAACACAAGAGCTCCTCTATTGTCTCACTAGACGTGAATGTTGTTTCTTCTCCTGCAATCTGCACTATAGTCTCTTAGCTCTTCTCTGTCTTTGCCTCTGCAGAAAAGGTAGAGCATGTACATTTGTATCCCCATTTCCTTCCTCAAGAGGGAAGTCTGACTCGGCTAATCTGTATTCTACAGTAAGCAGCCTACTGCACAAAGCTCATGCCCAGCCACCTCAGAGACTGCTCACCAGCCAGTGGATACCTGTTTTTGGCTTAGGGGCTCATCCCTGGTATAAATCGGTTACAGCCAGGGAGATGGAGTCACATGGTATAGAGCAGTGCTTCTCAAACTTCAGCATGCCTGTGAATCACCTGGGGTCCTTGTGAAAATGCAGTAGGTCAGGGTGTGACATGAGTTCTCTCGTTTCCTATAAGCTCCCAGGTGACACTGATGTCACTGCTCTTACTACCACACTGAGTATCCAGGATAGAGTTTGGTGACCTCTGTGTGAATATAATTACTCAAGGTAGGTACTCCATGTGGGACGTCTATGTTTGTGAGGTGGCATTTCATGTGGAGGAATAAGTATAAATAGAGGAGTGAAGGAAGGTGCAGTATTAATGTCTATATGTGTTTATACAAGGTTGATTTCAAATACGGTTGAGGTCTGAATGAATAAGACATCTTCAGATGAAAAAGTTAGTATGTGGACAATTTAAGTGCAGTCTTTGAATAACAAGGTTGTTGGGGGCAGCTATTAATCCTTTTATTATTTTAACCCAAAGCAAAGCAATAGTTATATTTTAATGTTTTCAATGAGAAACAATAAGCAGTCAGGTCTGAATTTAAATTATCTGTCTTCCCCTCAGAGTTTGCTGCTAAACTCTTTTCACAGGTTGCCACCAAGTCTGTGTTGGTGGTGAGGATTGGCAGTAGGATCTGCAGTGGACTTAGTTGTTTATTTTAAGAAGTTGAGAGCCAGGGTCCTTGGTGTGGGCATCAAGTATTGGATTTGTTATCATTCTAGTGCTTTAGGAGAGTCACACAATTTCTAATTGCCTTTATTAGAGATCCATAGATGTGGTAGTTCAGCACTAGGTCGCAAAGATCCTTGAACCATTACAGTGTCTGATATCCATGGAGTTAATATCCATTTCAAAGTGTCATTACATGCATTCTGCTTTTCATTTCATAAAAGTAATCTAAGACTGACTGATTAAAATCCAAAGAGGTTTTCTGACCATGCTAGAGTCCAGTAATTTAGAATGATGAATAACGTCTAATAGAAGAGAACTGAATTAACTATTCGGACCCTTCTGACATTAATGCCAGATGTGTGATGAAAAGCAAGTTTTTTTATGTCTTCCCCATTTCATCCATTACATTTAAAAACTACATTCATTAGGCCCCGTGTAATATTTACACCTGTGTTTCATGGTTCAAAGGCATGGGAATGATCATTTTATATTCTTTTATTATCTAAAGATCACCCACCTTAACTCAGTCTGACTTTTAAAATTACTTATTTTCCCCTTAAATATGACAAAAGACAAAAATGGTAATTTTAAATGACTGGCTAGTAATGTCCCTTTAAAAAAATAAAATAAAATAAACCAAAGATTGTCCTAATTTATGTGAGTAAAAGCTTGAAAAAGATTTTCATCATTCACCCTATATAGATAATCATGTAAAATTCTGACTTACTGAGTAGTTTCACCATGTGACTTTCTTTGACTTAAACATTTTAGTTTTCAACTGTTAAAGAAAGAATACTGTTTAATATGACGAAGGGTTTTGGCACAGTGAAAAGAATGCTGTCCTTGGAGCCAGACAAACTTTGTTTAAATTTCTTCTTCACACACACTTGTGCTATGTTACTTTCGGCAAATTATTTAATCTCTATGAGCCTTAGTTTCCTCATTGTAAACTTATGATGTTTATACCTACTTTGCAGCACTTTTTGTTGTTGATAAAACTGAATAATGCGTGTACTTCAGCAACAAAAATATTGCTTCAATAAATAAACATGAAGATTTAAAATTTTTATGGCAAAATATTATTTTGTTTTGATATAAATTAAAACAAAAGTTCTTTTGTTACTTCATATTTGAATAGGAAAAACATTATTTTTTTTCCTTTGCCCATTTAACATCTATTTTTGACATAAATGAAAACTGCAGTGCTTTGAGGGATAAATGGTAGAGCTGTTACTACAATTGCCACCCAGTTAAGGTGTATGTTGAAACCACCATTGTCAAAAAAGTAGTTTTCCAAGAAGAAAAGAAATTCAAACTGATCTTCAAATGTAGTCAGTAAATTTACTCATACTACTGTAAAGTAATATGCAAGTGCACGGGGAAGAAAAGTTCATTATCATTGTTGTTCATCATGAGATATTTTATTAATTCACATTAATCAAACAGGGCTAGGAAAGTCAAATTATACCCTTGCGATTTTATAAAGTGAGAACCAGAAATACTGTGTGAGAGTGGAATACCCCACTGTCATTCAAGATAAAGGAAGTCAGATAAAATGTCTTCCATGCCATATTTTCGATGAACATACAAACTCACTCTCACGTACACCATCACACAGTGACAATACAAAGACATCTTTCTGATGGTCTTTTAGCTGCAGGACACAGATCCACCATACTATGTATTTCTAACAGGATCCTTTGTATTATTTTTAATAATTAACCTTCCATTAGACTAATAGCAAACTAGAGGTATCCATTATTTTAGATGACTTCATATTGGTATAGCAGTGTATCTGCCAGTGTGTTTTTATTTGATGAATCATCTGTGGGGCTTTGATTTTATTAAAAGTGAATGAAGCTGTTGATAAGAAGAACAGTGGAAATGCCTGGGAAACTGGTTCAAGGGAAAGGTGAATGTAAGTGCAGCAGCCCAGAGTGTGGATTTCGGGCATCGTGAACATTCAATCTCAGAGGTTTTCTTAAGGCCAAATTGGTTTGCAGAGTGACCCAAGTGTTTAATTACACTATAGTCCACAAACAACCAAATCATCTATACCAAAGCAATTATTTCCTCCTTTAATAATAGAATAGTTATATTTTATTTTAGGCCTTGTAGAGGGGAAGATACTTTAAATATGGACAAATTATAACCTTTTAGCTAATTTCCCCAAGCATCACCATTCTTACCCTTAGAGACTTTCAATATTTCTACGAATATTGAAGTACTGAATACTACTTTTCCTTACACAGATCCAGTGCCCCACTTGCCAATTCATCTGGTGTTTTAAGTGCCACTCTCCTTGGCATGAAGGTGTTAACTGCAAGGAATACAAAAAAGGAGACAAATTGTTGCGTCACTGGGCCAGCGAAATTGAGCACGGGCAGAGGAATGCCCAGAAGTGTCCCAAGTGCAAGGTGAGGTAACCCTTAGGAGGGAAGGACAGAAGCGCGTGCATCTGAATGGCATTGGGCAATAATATGACAATATTGAAGTAAATTAAATGTGTAACTTTATTAATGCAGGGGTAGAGAGAGAGAGGATTTGCTATTTCATTTTAGAAGAGTAATTATATTGTATAACTAAATTGAAGATTGTATATATAAGCAATGCTTATCCTTATTTGCATTACATTTCAAAGTTTAAGGAGCCAACATATAAACATTGATTTTAAGCTTCCAAATTCTTATTTTCCATTTCAAAATAAAGATGTATGTGCAGGGAGAAGCTAGTATGAAAATGATGTAAAAGTATCATTTCCAGTTAGCCGCATGCACTATAATTATTTCCATTAGGCAGGCTCTAAATCCTTGCAGTCCTTTGCTTTGCTTTCCCTCTGCCTTTGCTTATTACCTTAGTATTACATTAGAGTGATCATTTGCTTTTGTAAACCTGGTGAGGTAGAGGCTAATAGCTAAAATCAGGACTTAGGAATTTTATGAAGTCCATTTTTCATTTTTCTCTTGATAATCATGCAGGGAATCAAGAGTTAGCAGATATTTGGGCTTTGACTTACATGTTGAAAGTCAGCCATGCACACAGCCCGGAAAGAGTCTCCTATATCTCCTATATCTCCTATATCTGGACTGACCAGAAAACTTAGGATTTGATGTTTCCAGCACAGGAATTGTTGAAATTGCAAGGTTTTTTTCTTGAAGCTTACTTTAGAAAATTACACATATGTGTATGGATATGTGTACTGTACCATATGTGGTTTCTACTTTTTGCCAAATTTATTTTTGCAAATCATGTCTGAACTGGGCCTTATTTTCTTTTAAAAGTTCCTTCCTAGGGAGTTCCCTGATGGTGTAGTGGCTTAAGGCTTCGGCGCTGGCGCTGTCAGTGCTGCGGCCTGGGTTCGATTCCCAGTCAGGGAGCTACCCGCGTACCAAAAAGCAAAAAATAAATAAATAAATAAATAAAATAAAAGTTCCTTCCTAGAGACATAGCACCACATAAATGAAATTTGAATTATCAGAAAAAGTTTTTTTAAATTAAGTGTGAATCCCACTTGAAGTAATAAAAATCTATCTGAAACTGATTAATGAGCATAAAGATAATGCATAGATTCACTACACTAAATGCACATACCAGTTTATCGTAACGTATAGTAAGTCAAAGTGTTGCCTGAAATAAAACGTCACAATGTTGATAATTGTAAAAAAATTTTGAAATAGTTTCTATGACCTGGCTCTCTTAAAAGTGAGGTCTAAAGATGTTTGCACTAAAACTTCCTTTGTTTTCCCTGTAGAAGGCAAATTCATCTGCAGTTACCTTTTTGATATTAGGGCTGCTTCAGATTACTGCATTCAATTGCCCAGTACACACTTATTCCTCATACAGTGATGAACAATGAGAGTGTAAGGCTTTTAAGGCTTTTCCCCCTTTCAAAGCTACTGCTCAGTTTCACACTAAATGAAGGCTAGCAGGAATTTAGGAGTGCTGTTAAGTCATTCTACTTAACACTTTGTATGTAAGTATATTTTATATCTCTCTGGAAAGCTGTGAAAACAATTACCAGTTAGCCTGGTGTAAGGCATTATGCTAAATGAGCAATACCACAACATTACAGGGGGCCAGATCAGATGAGTAGGGAGGGTGTTCCAATACAGTTATTTGTGGACTGGTTAAACACTTCCTCACAGACAGTGCCGTGTGAGCCGGTGCATTATTGTGATGCAAGAGCCACGAGCTGTTGGCAAAATGTTCAGGTCATTTTGTCTAGCATTTTCACACAGACCTTTCAGCACTTCCAAATAGTAAATTTGGTTGACAGTTTTTCCAGATGGTACAAATTCATAATGAGCAATCCCTCTGATATCAAAAAAGGTTAGCAATGTCATTTTGACTCTTGATTTAAACTGATGGAATATTTTGGTTGTGGAGAATTGGCTGACATCCATTGTGCACCTTACTGCTTTGTTTCAAAGTCGTCTTGGTACACCCATGTTTCATCACCAGTTATAACATGACCCAAAACATCATCTTGCCTCTCCAAAAGGTCTTGATAAACTTCAACTCTCCTTTGCTTTTGGTCATCAATTAGCACCTTTAGGACCATTTTTGCACACACCCTTCTCATGCCAAAATTTTCAGCTAAGATTTTCCTAACTGTTTCTCTATCAATCTTCTCTTGGTCTGCTATGCTTCTCAAAGTCAGCCAACAATTTTGATGTACAATTCATTAAATTTTTGCAATGTTTTCATCAGTTCTGCTCATTATTGGCTGCCCTGACCTCTCTTCATCAGTAACACTTTCTCTTCCCTCAGAAAAATGTTTAATGCATCTGTACACTGCCATTTTCTTCATGGCCTTATCCCCATAAACTTGGACTAACATGTCCCTGATTTCACTTCCACTCTTGCCAAGCTTAACAAGAAATGTAATGTTTGCTCATTGCTCTAATTCAAGCTCCAACACTGTCACGATGGGACACAAAAACATCCAATAGTGAATGCCACTCAGCAAGATACCGCCACACATTGACATTAACACAGCTGTGAGACACAGATACACCAAGGTTATGAAACCTTACCAAGTTGTTTGTACAGTGCTGCCAATGTAAGCACATGGGGGCAAGTTCTCGAACTTAATTGTCAGACCCATACATGAGGGACTTTCTGAATGAATTGAGGTAATACATAAAAACATACATTTGTTACTGCAATCCCTCCATCTAACTTTAAATGGACTCTGATGAATGAAAAGCAAAACCAGCCAACTGTAAGGACTATATTGAGTACACTAAAAAATTCCCCTAGTTTTAATAAATATGAACAGTTATAAGAAAGTATACATGCTGGTTCCTTTTGAAGTAACAGCTAAAAGTTTGGGGCTTTTAAAGGAATTGCCTCTTAATTAGCTGAAAGGAAAGGAGCCAAAGAAGATGGAATCAGTTTAACACCAGCTTGTAGTAGAGAATCAACTTCCTGGAGAGTCAAGTTCCATAAAATTTATGTCAGTTTAAGTCATATTTTATGACTTGTTTTGAATACAGATGGTTTCACTTTACTTTTAAGCACATGACTTTAAAGCTTTGCATTTTCTCAATTGTGATCATTTTTGGACCTTAAAATTACATATTCTCCCATGAAACATTTCTATTCTTATAATAGAAATCCATGAGGAGATACTACTCAGTGAAGTAATATTTATTTTATACTTCGAGGCTTTATTTTCACAAATAATCCTTTTTAATTTGTAAATATAAAAAAAGGAAGATGACAAGAGTTTGTTAAACTCTTTTCATTTATATTTTCATATAAATGTTTTCAATAAAGATAATCAAATGTATTTAAATGTTTTCAATAATGATAATCAAATGTATTTAAAATTATGTTGTGAATAAAGTACATTTATATTTTTATACCCTACACAGGTATATTTATTTAGATTGAATCATAATTTCAATAATAATTTTGATCTTTAAATGATTGTTTTATTTATAAAGGTCACATAACATATAATAGAAATTCGAAAACAGAGGGAAAAAATTTATGCAGAATTCTGCCACTCCAACATTCTCACTCACTATTACCATATTTAGCATGTCGCCTCAGTCATTCCCTTATTTAAATAATTTATTTTTTTAAGTTTTAATTGTACTCTGCAAATAATTTGATAGTCTTTGTTTTACCATTTAATGTCAAACCTTTCTCATGTTACTGAGTAGTTTTTATACCATTTATTTTATTAACTACAAAATATTTACTTAAATATCCTTCTGCATTGGATACCAAAACCAGCATTGTTTGGGTTGGGGACTTCCAAAAAAAATCTACATTATACAAAATGTGTTGATGATACGCATCTCGAATATATCTTTTTTTTCTTTCATATTTTGGACCTTAAAAGCATGTATTTCTAAAGGTAGGATCACTGGATTAAAAGATATCGATGTTTTTAGCATTTTGTGCAAATTGACAATTTACTTTCAAAAAAAATTGAAACAATTTATAATTCCACCAGAAAATTTTGAGAAACTATTTTTCTATAAGCATTTCTTATTAGCATTTCAAGTATTTTTAAAATGCTAAAGTAATAGTTGAAAAAAAAATTTTTTTTTTGTATTTTGAATTTTCTTGTTGGCTTTTAGATTGAATGTAATGTATTTTTGAGTTTGTAATGCCCCTTTTTAAATTTTCTGTTTATATTCTTTGCACCATTTGTATGGGTCAGGTTGGCATGTATTTTTTATTATAAGATTATATGTATTGTTTATTTGAAAATATTAACTCCATTTCTAGCATACTTTTTCTTCTGTTACATTCTCTTTGTGCTAGTAATGGGTTTTTTACTTAAACGGTTTGTGTGTGTTGTTTTTTTAATTTTTAAACATTTTTGTTTGACCAAATATATCATTCTTTTTCTTTTTGGATAGATACATGCATAATTTATACATACATATATATGAAACTGAAAATAAAGTATGTACACATATTTATATATTTACATATCTTTTGTAAATATTTTGCTCCTAAGCTTAAAAAGTTATGGTCTGTTTTCTTTCTTTTTTTCAGCTACATAATTTCTAAATATTTTAACTGTTTAACCTACACACAAATTAGTTTGGTATTTATTATGCATTAGCTACCTCAACTAATTTTCTTCTAATTGAGACCATCTAACCTAGTTGTGTTTATTAAATAATTCTCCCTTACCCATTGAATTGTAATTCTTTTCTATACACGTTAAATTAGTATATAAACATATAATAGTTCTTTCCTGAGTTGCTAATTTTTCAAGAAAATTCTGTGCTTGTGCTGGTGAGTGTTAAATTACCATGCTTTTATACCCTGCATATTTGCCCATTCAAACAAAGTTTAATAATCTATTAATTCATTATTTTAATTAGTATTACCAATAAACCAGCTGTTTAAAATTTGTTTATAAATGTTGTTTCTCATGTAATGAGTTTTTACCTTTTTCTCAAGTGGAAAGGCTAGTTTAATATATGGTATAGTATTACAAACAGATTTATGCTAAGAAATCATAATTGTTATTTATAATTTAATTTCAGCAAATAACCAGAATGAGTATTAAAATTTTTTTCCTCCCAATATGACCAAGATACTTATATATGTGTGATTTGTTTTATACTGAGGTAAAAATATAAAGCAATTCTGTAAGTTATTTATTTATAGGGCATTTTTATGAAAAGCTAATATAGCAGCGTAATAAAATCAACAGCCATTTTTATTTGAATCAGTTTCTTAATTGATATTTATCAGTCACTTATAAGACACTATTTTTTATCTTAAAAATGAGTTTTCTATTTTATATAAATTCTTAACCTGCAGAAAATATATGCTAATTTTAAAATGTCTTTCTAGAACACAGTTGCCACAAAACTGCATCTAATTCATAAAATTTTAAGTTTAAATTAAATAGAACAATAGGAGATTTAAATAGTGTTAGAGGTATTAGAGTATTTGTTCAGTTTCATATAAAAATTCATTTAAAAATTTTTATTTTGACACTGTCTTATAGCACAGATTAGATACTAAATTCTGAGTTAATAAGAAAAAGAATTGCTATGTCAAAGAAAATAAAAAGTTAGATACACACAAAACAAATAAGTAAACAAATTTTAAGCAAATACATTTAGATTTAAATTTTTAATGAAATTTTTTGGAAACAATATCTGAGTCAGTGCTTTTTTATATATTGTAAGAAAAACATAGAATTTACTGTCTTATCCATTTTTAAGTGCAAATGTTATCTTTTTTAATTTATGTTTTTGTTTGAAAGCTTGAAATACTCCCAACTGTTCTAAAGTATACACTCATTATGATTCTTTAAATGATAGTCATATACCACTAACTAAATTAAACACACAAACCAAAGTAATCTATTTTAATGTGTTTTCTTTTTCAGAATTGGCTACCACAAATAATTTTAGTGTTTAACACACACTGTTCAAAAGTCTGTTTGTTTAAAGGAAATTTTTAAATAAATATTTATTTTCATTTATTGTAAGTGTTTGACACTTACAATAGGAGATAACAAAACTCCAGCTAGATATTCTGAAAGTCCTGAAAATTTTAAATTTTAGAAGAATTAAAAATTTCTAATACTATTATCTAATATTGTAATAACATTATTAAATATAAAAAGGTATGAAACCTTCAAGAATGTGGGTGAGAACTTGTAACAATGTTAATGATCCAATCGTGGTTAAGATAAATAACACTAAAAGGTTTAATACTAGTGAACTAGTGTTATTTATCTTAACCATGTTTTGACTGTTACCCATATCATCTTTTTTCCTGTGTAAAGTTTTGAATTGTTAAAAGCCTCATTTTTCCAAGGCTATATTTCTGTGCTGTGAGTATATTTTTTTAGCATATATACTTTCAAAAGAGAGGTGGACATACCTTCAGTCTCTTGAACCTGCTATTTGAAGAAAGCCAGTTTAAAGAAAGCAGGAAGTTAAAGTTAAGAAGCATTAAACAAGGAAGGCAGTGGATAAAGGAAGCACTGTCTTTTTAAACATTTCTGAAACAAATGTTTGTTAATATTAAATGTGAATGGTGAAATCATATATGTCTATGACATTATTGTCTCTAATTTGTAAAATGTTTGAAGTAGTTCATGATGAAAAATAAATGAAATCTAACAAGGGAACAGAAAGACTAACATTCCAGCTTTCTGGAGCTGCTTAAACATCTCTATTTGCCTACACACCTCTAAGGATTTGACTGTTACATATTTTGTCCTTCCTCAGGTAAAAGTTAAATGTTGCTCAGAATATTGGGCTTACTAAAACAAAGTTGGGTTAATATTTCTCAAAATGGTTAGTTTTTTTGTTGCTGTGTTTAATTTAGAAAATTAATGGGGAATTCCTCAAACATCCCTTTCCCAAATTACCTCCTTCCTAATGTCAGGTAAGAGAAATATTTATATAAACATTTATGTAATATGGCATGGACACAGTCACAGCCAACTAGATTACATGCACCTGACCACCTTAATTTCCTCTTAAATAAATAATCTCACATGTCTGTTTAGGATATTTTATAAGACATTGAATAGAGAATCAATTAGGAAATTATACATTTCATAGGCTAATATGTAAGTAATGTGATTTATGAATTCATGAGTAATTAAGTCATTTATTTTATTCCAGGGTCAACATACATATTTTCTATTTCTAGGCAATAGAATAGTCACTTTAAAAAAGAGAGAGATATGCCCAGATATGAATAGAGAATGCCGAGTTCTGATATGCCATCTTTATTTTATTCATGAAAATGCCTTTGTACAGTGCTTGTCGGTTTTTTGTGGTGTTAGCACAGTAATAGTAGTAATAATAATAATAATAGTAATAATGTCTAACATATACTGATATCTACTATGTGTCAGTCTCCATTGCAGTTTTACACATATGTTGTCTCATCAAATCCTTAGAAGTGATACTTAGATGTGAGACTAAGATGCTAAGTTCCAGGGTGCCATTCAGAGCTAAATTATTAAGTGCCTTTTGGTACAACTTTAAGGTTTTACACAGTAAAATAAATGATAGACTCAGTAGTATATAAGTTACATTTGTTATCTCATTTCATTCTGAAAAGAAAGTTGTGAGGAAAAGCTAATTACCACCATTTCAAGGCATAGTACCAATTTCAGAGAGGGTAAGTAACTGGACCAAAAAGCAGGCAACAGAAAGTGAACTATGTTAATCCATAATTTCTTGTGAATTTGGAATTAAGGGTATTTACTTGTCCTATATTTCCCTTCAGATATTTTATTCTCTTAAATCCTGCAATAGGTGCTTTGGGCAAAAAAGTATTTTCAGAGATAATGATAATTTGCCCCTTTTCATTCACGTAAAATGAGCACAAAAACCATGTCTGTGGGCTTTTATATCTGAGCTACAGGTATATGTCTGTGGTTACTGAAAAAAGAACTTGGAGTGTTCATGTTGGATCTTACATTATCCTGAAATTCTCTACCACTTCACATGACAATAGAAAAGTACCTTCAGGCGCCAATGACTGCTTTCAAGTAGTGCCCATTGAGAAAATAAAATAAAATAGCATTTTAACTCTCCAGGTTGCTTGAAATTTGGAGCAGTGGTTATCAATGCTGCTGGTTTCTTGGTGTGCAAAGTCTAGACCTTAGTTGTGAGGAGAGTCCGATTATATGATGGCAAATAGGGTATAAACTGTATTTCGTCCAGTGCCCCAGTTTTATGACAAATAACTTTAATATTTGTTTACTATCCTGAAATTAAATTTAGAAAGTGACTACATATAACATTTCATTTTTAAAAATCAATATATTGTCCTAATTATAAATTAGAAATAAGCGAAAATATGTATTTCAACATTTAAATCCTCAGGTACCATGACTTTAAAAGACGAAGAAGCAGTCAAATCTTTTAACCTATTTGTAATGCATAAATTTGGATTTAAAATTTGGATTTAAGAAACCTTAAAGTAAAGCTTAAAAATTATAAATAGCTATTCTTTATATTTAACATTTTAAAATGAGAACAAAGTACTAATTATATATGTGTGTGTACATATATATATATATGCATGTTTATTTATAGATATATTGCTAGAAAATTCAATATACATTAAAATCATGCAAATATAGTTTGAGCTATATACAAAATGGAGTTAGATTCTGACTACAATCAATCTTTCCTCAATTTACAATGTAGTTATATAACTAAAAAATCCATCATCTATGAAAATCATGCAAGCATTATTTTGCATTTATATGTAAAATAGAATTAGGTTCTATGTTCAGATATTTATAAACAGATGTTTAACTATATGAATGTATAACGCATTAGAAAACTATGTGAACAGAACCTAACTTCCTACTGTGCAGGCTATTTCCAGGATTGTAGGACAGCCATAAATGCCAGCATCAGCCACCTTTGTGACAACTAGTCATCCCCTACAAAAAGGATAATAAAATAAAATAACTGAAAAATCTCCAGGGAGTGGGATGTCCCTATTGAGAGCCTTTGTTGTAGATGAGGAATAAAGTCCAGTGAGCTGTGTACACGGGGGAATGTTTGGGTAAAAAGCAGTCCATTTTTCATGTGAATATAGATCAGGTCAGTTTTCCTAAAGAATCTAAAGCTTTCTTCGGCGATTCATTTATTTGCATTTTCGTTTCATTTTAAGTTTTAAGAGTTGCTTTTTCTTTCTACAGCAAATTCAACTAGCTGCTCAGGTCAAGAATTTGTATCCTCCCAAGACTCTCTTTCTCTCACACCCCACAACCATCAGTCATTAAGTTTTGAAGATTGTACCATTGAGATATATTCAGAATTTGACCACATCTCGGCACCTCACTGTCACTAATCTAGTAACAGGACATCACCATGTTTCTTTCTCTAAGATTTTTTCAATGGCCTCTCAATGGTTTGCTTTTTACTCCTCACCGTGCTCTTAACCCAACAGCCAGAATGAGGTGTTAAACATAAAGCAGATTATATCATCCAATGCCCAAAACCTTCCATGGCTCCCATTTCTACAGAGCAAAAGCTAGTCCTTATAATGACCATATGACCCCCTCATATCGGGGCTCGACCCCCTTAGTCCTCTGACCCGTATTCTACTTCCTTCATCTTCCTCCAGCCACACTGTCCTACATGTGCTTCCAAAACATCAGGCATGTCCCCTCCTCAGGATCTCTATACTTGCTCTGAACTTTGTCTGGCATATTATTTCCCCGGATGTCTGCATGACCACCTCTTCCCTTTTCATGTCTTTGAGCAAAATTCAGCCTCTCAGTAACCACCTTCCCCTACCTCAATAGGTAATATGTCCTTTATATGTTTTATTTTTTCTCCATCGCACCACATTCCTTATCATTATTTAAAAGTGTGGATATATGAGGACTGTACAGAAGCAATCCAGCAATCGATGCCTTTATTTTTCGTATCATTATACATAGCTGGATACTTTCCAGACAGCCCTCATATTTTGCAGCCGTGAGAACAAAGATTTCTATCTGTTTTGATCTTAAAGTACCTTTAGCATTTAGAGCAGAGCTGGGCACTGTGTAGCACTAAATTTAAAAATGTCGAATGAACAAATGTCATTTTTGTTTCCTCCTTATGTAGACTTTTAGTGAGAATCCATTATGTGCTCTGTAAAACATGGTGCTTTATCTCATGCATTGCATTGAAGGGGAGACATGGTCATTACACTAACAATGATAAAACACTGTTCACTTCAATAGGACTTTTCATGGAGTATTATAAGAAGGCTCATGTCATTCATCTTGGGGATCAGGGAGAGCTAGGTTGTTGAGGATTACTGGGTAGATTTTGGCATGATGAAAGGTATTCAGGAGTGGGAGTATAACGATTAAAAGTACAAGGGCCCAGAGCCAGGAAATGTGTGCTGCGTGCAAGAGCCACAAGTACTTTGTGGTTCCCTTAGTCTGAGGTTCACAGAAGGAAGTGGTGAAATGTGGAGATGTAGAAGCAGACAGAAGCCTGAGCTTTGCGTACAATGTTAAGAAACTTAGATTTTTATTCTCCAGGCTGAAGAGCTGTAAGCAGGGGAATGGGGGTATACGATTTATATTTTAGGTTGGTTGTTGTTGATTATATGAAGGTAGTTGTAGATCTAGAAGGAAATTGTTACAGTGTGAGCTAAGCTGGTGGTCCAATGACTAGAGAAAAGGGGAATGATTAGATAGGTATCTTGGGCCTAAAACTGTCTGGTCTTGATGATTGCTTGGATGTAGGAAGAAGAATACAACCACCAGATATCTAGCTTGGGTATATAAATGGCTAGTGAAACCATAAACAGATAAAATAGTGAAGGTTGCCCTAATTTTATTTTGTTGTTATTGGGCAGGGGACCCAACAACATGGAATAATGATGAATTTGGTTTTTCATCTTTGACTTTGAAATGGCTTTAAGGCGTATAGGTATATATGACCAAAAAACAGGTGCTGCATGAGTCTGCAGCTCAGGAGCGAGGTCCACAATGACCATTAAGAAATGAGATCCAGCGGAAGGAAGTTGAAGCCATTTGAGAATGGAAGAGATTGCCCAAGGAGTATGTGCGAAGTGCTGAGCCACGGATGGAATTAAGGGATAGGTGAAGAAATTGGAACCTAGGAGAGATAAGAAGAGTGCCTGGAAAACAAGTGACATTGAAGGAAGAGATATAAAAGGTCAGAAGGAGGCAGTAATCAACTGATTAAATGACACTGAGAGATACAATAAGAATTTGGAAACTCAATCTGATAATTAGAAGGTCATGGATGGTACTCATTTGTTCTCTTAATACATATTTATTGAGAACATGGTATGTGACAGGACCTGTGCAAGTCCCTTTAATAAAATAATAATCAGCATGTACATGATATGAGCCCTTTTATATCTTATCAATTGGGAGAGTAGAGTTTGAGTGGAAGGATACAGATAATTGAAGAGGTTTAAAATGTAGTGAGAAATGCCAATGGACAAATAAATATTTGTGGAGTGCATGCATGCATGAATGAATGTTTCCTGGAGAAAGAGAGCTTACCTAGATGTTTCAGGAACATGGGCTTGCAGTCAGTTCAAGAGGAATAAAAGCAGTGAATATAGAATATTCTTTTAAGAAGCTTTGTAAAAATGGAAGAGTGAGGGTAATCATTAATTACTAGAAGGTCATGTGGAATTAAAGGAAGGATTTATTAGGATGGAGAGATACCTGAACTGTTGGCAGGCTAAGCGGGTACCGTGACAGAGGGGAAGAGCAGGAGATGAATGTGAAAGAGGGGAAGACCGGCATCAAAGAAGGACTTCTGAGGACATGGGATGCGGGGTCTGAGGACAGGGGACGTAGGGTACAGAAGAAGAAAGAATAGTAGGGGCTCATTTGTAGTAAGCTCTACTGTGGGGAGTAAGAATAGGACAGCACTCTACATTCAAAGAATTTCTGTTGTCATACATCAAGTATAAGACTTAACCTCAAATACATAGAAATTTCTTACAACAAAGCAAGCCAGTACATTGCAGGACAATTGAAATGATCACTTTAAAACACTAACATAGGGGAGTTCCCTGGTGGTGTAGTGGCTTAAGGCTTCTTCGCTGGTGCTGTCAGCACTGCAGCCTGGGTTCGATTCCCAGCCAGGGAACTACCCACGTATAAAAAACAAAACAAAACACTAACATAACAGGGGATACCAACTAATTTTTTGATGGTTATAATTTTAATTCTTTTGATTATGTTTTACCTTTAAATTATGTACTTAGTTTTTTGTTCAATATTCTAACAATTTTAGATGGCATAGGAAAATCTAGCTGTCTTGCAGTTCTTTTTGTTTCTTCCCATTTCCCATGTTCTATAATATATGCTGTAACTTTGCTTTTATATTGTCAAATTTAATAACACTCACACTCCCTTTTAATGTAATATTTAATACTTCTATTTTTTTCTAAAGGATGCTTCTAATATTTAAAAACCAATTGGGTGTTTTCATAATGAAGAACATATAATTATGGGACTAGGATTACATTTCCTTTCTGTGAGATCACAACTTCTAGGAAAAATCTTGTTCACTGTCACTTACTCAATCATGCCATATTTTGTTATGCTTCAAATTTGGAACTTCCATGCTGCCAGTTTTGTTTGCTTTTGCTGAAAGTCCTCATTGTTTTTCTTCATTCTTTATCAAGAGTAGAAATACTCACTTTATTTATCATGTTATTTAATACTTAACTCCTGAGGAATTTTATTGCGAGGTGTCCATTTCATTGTTATTTTTTGAAGATGTTCTTAAAATCAACTGATTTCCTGTTCTAAATTGAACTGATTGCTTTCCAGCTTTTTCTCTGGAATTTCTTGCATCAGTTTTTGTATGTGCTAACATTGTCTTCTCTTGCAATTTACATTCACTTAATAAGTGCTTCCTTGAATTATAGCCCCAGAAAAGGTGCAAAAGAGTCTTAATATCTCTGGAACTGTTTAATTTTTACCCCCATATATTAATTTTGATAGTTGGATGAGAAATTTTTAAGTTGTAATATTTTAATCAGATCTTCGAAGGCTTTGTGTATGTTTGCATTTTTAAAATCCCTAGGTTATGGAGGCTTGGTATAGTGAGCTAAGTAAAGAACTGAGCATAACTCATGAGATTGTTTTTTAACTTCATTCATAATTGTTGCTTCTAATAAATTCTTCCAGATATCAAAAGCTACTGAGACAAACACGTATATAAAAATACTTTTAAACATAGAGTAAATTGTTGGCAACAATAATATATAGCAGTTAGCTTTGTTATCATCTCTTGCTTTAAGAATAAAATAAGCCTTCGTTTTTTGGTGAAAGTGGAGATAAATACTTGTAGGCAGATATGTACTGATTCAATTGTAAAATGGGTTAGATATTTAGAAGTTCATTTATTCTTTCACCTTAGGATTAAGTAGAATCTGTATGAAAATAAAAGGCTGAATTCTAGTTCTATTTTTAGATACACTGTGGGCATTTTATTAAATTAAGTATAAACAACTTGAGGAAGACAGGTACTAAAAATAAATGTTTGTATGAATAATCTCTTATTACAGGTGTTGATATGTCCTGTGAAGAATAGCATAGGCTCAGAAATGGTCTATGTTGTTACTTTTGTCTACTAAAATGAAGACCTTACATCAAAAACTCTTATTAAGTATCTGGCATATTCTGAACATTCATGTCATGACTTGTATGTGTAAAGAGGTATAGCAGCATTTAATGCTTACATACTCAACTCCTTAAGTATCAGCCATCCTTTTTCGTTATAGATGGAGAAAAAAAACCCTGTGAGTAATAACAAGCCAGTGACAGTTGAGCTTTATGAGTTGTCAGTTTAATCTAATGAAATAAGAATATTTCTTCTGTCCTAATTTGTCTCCATCCCTTAAGTAATAACAATTTTTAATCTAAATTATAGCCACTTGAGTGATTCATTTGTTTGTTTTTTTAGCAGAGCTAAACTGATGAATATTTTGAAGCTATAATAAAAACTCAAAACAGCTTCATTGAGAAATAAAATGAAATTTATGAAAATATAACTTAAACCTACATTTTAAGGCTCTATGTTTTAAAAACAAACAAAGATGGCATTGTTAAAGTGGGATCTCTAACAATATACAAGAGCTGTCTGGAAAGTATCCAGCCATGCAATATGAAAAATAGAGGCATTTATGGCTGGATTTTTTTTTCCAGACAGCCCTTGTATACAGGAAACTCATTTAGCATATGAAATTTATTAGCCCCTGTGGGGTGGGAGTTCAAAATTGCAACCAGCTTAGCAAATTTGAAAAGTAATGTCTCCTGTTGCACATTAACTTGCCTTATGTCAGCTCATTTCTCTGTTAGTATCAAGTTATAACATATTTATATATAATCAAGATATGTTTGCAGTAGCATTAATGGAAGCATTGTGTATTTGACAGTTGACAAATTATGAAATCATTTTTTCATGATTAAATCACTGCCTTTATGTGTGTAAAGTATTCAAATGAATCTATATAATCCTGCAATGTACAAGGTTACTATAGAATTTTGTCACAGCTTGGAACTTTATCACTTCCTATGAAGAAATATTAGTTGCCTGCTGTGTTCAGACTATTATTTTAGAAATAAGGAAAGACTGTTAAGAGAAACTGTAAGTTGCAGTCTTCACAATTTAAATGAAAAAATTAATTTGCTGCATAAAGATTTTAGAACCCAATGAAACAATATTACATGCAGATATAAAATGACTGAAAATTTTATATGAAGTTTTGAGGCAAATGAATTGTCAGTGACAAGTTTAACTTATTAAAGCAACCTTTCTATCAGAAAAATGTTTTGTTTTTTTTTAACTGTTAAATTTATTAGGGTGACATTAGTTAGTAAAAATTACATAACTTCCAGGTGTACCATTCAACAATACATCATCTATGTGTTGCATTACGTGTTCACCACCCAGAGTCAGTTCTCTTTCCATCACCATGTACTTGAGTCCCCCTTTTCTACCACCCTACCCGCCTGCCCTCAGGTAACTGTTAAAATATTGACTGTGTCCATGAATTTTTGTCTCTTGGTTGCTTTCGGTTTTATATTCCACATATGAGTAAAGTCATATGGTTCTTGGCTCTTTCTATCTGGCTTATTTTGCTTAGCATGATGATCTCAAGGTCCATCCCAAAAGAAAGGTTTGATACTGATTTAAAGGAAGAACATAAATTGGCCCAGAGAGTAGCTAAAACAAGCAGAAAACTCAGATTTGCCTTGTATAGGAGAGTTGTCATGTTTGTCTGACTAGGGCAAAGATTATGCTGTCAATTAACAAAATATGATTGACCCTCTGGTTTTATTTTTAAGCTTAAGAGGTTGCTTAGCATAATAAAGAAAGATATGAATCAAAATCCTTTCGGCATTCACTCAAGCAGATTACTTTTCGGAGCTCTGGTTATGAGTAAGAATGCCAGTCTCACGGTGCGGTTATGAAGCTTAAAGGTGCTAATCTGTGTACAATGCTTGGCACAAAATGGGCGCTAAACAAGTATTAGTAATTGTCTCTTTATAGATCAAATTCAACACTAGGCTGTGTGACCAGGAAATGATAAGTTTTATTGTTTCCATTCTAAGATCAAATACAATATGCAGATAAAAGGTTGAGTGTATGATGAAGTAGCCATTACTTTGGGTGCTCTGCAGTTCTCTTTGAACACGTTTTCTCCCAGCACC
Source organism: Lyroderma lyra (assembly GCA_004026885.1). Taxonomy (NCBI): domain Eukaryota; kingdom Metazoa; phylum Chordata; class Mammalia; order Chiroptera; family Megadermatidae; genus Lyroderma; species Lyroderma lyra. The sequence goes on along the minus strand of PVJL010002349.1, from coordinate 144,630 downwards.
CAGGTGGTGAAGGATCAGAAATGGTCCCAGGGTCCATTGGTCTATATTATTCCTGGACACCATCTACTGTGTTAAATGGCTGCAGGCAGACTCATAGGTCTTCCCCATCATCCCCAGAATCCGGCATTAGAGGGAAAGTGCTGGACTAGGGGTGGATTTTCCAGGAAGCTGCAGAGCTTAGGCTTCAGAGACCCTCACCTGCCCGGTCCTTTCTTAGGCCTTGTATCTAATTTGTGTTTGTCATTTTCATTGTTCTCCTTAAAGAGGGCCCCTCACCTTAGATAACTTCCAGGACCCACAAAACCTGGATCCACTCTGACTAGGCTATCAGGTAAAGGGAAAAAATTTCAATATAATTTTTAAAGGATGGGTTGGCCAATAGCAGGAAAAGTAACTGCCTGTATTGTGGAAGTAACAATTTGTTAGTGACCCTTGGCCACAGATGCTCAATGGCCTCGACCACATTGCCTATCTAGGAAGGTGCTCTCCAGTCCAGCATCCACCTAAGACTGAAGAAGTGAGAAAGGACCACCTGGCAATCAGGTGGTGTGCAGTTACATTGCTCAGGTAGTTGATTTCTTGCATTTTTAGGTGGCTAAATTGGAAGAGATAGATTGGAACCAATATTATTATATATTGATCTGACTCAGTATGTGCAAACAATGAGTTAGGCACTATATATACATTATCACATTTTTATAATAGCATCTAAATGGAGGCCTGGGAGAGTTCAAGTAGCTTCATTTCTTTAGTGGAGCCAAATTTTAAACCCAGGGCATCTTAAAGTCAAAGCCCGGGTTCTCTCAACCTCCCTGTATGCCTGACGCTTACCTGCTGGGAATCAATCAGGCACTGGGAGGGAATGGCATTTGACCTACAATCAATCTAATGATTTTGAATATGTTAACATCCTACCAGTTTACTTAGTAAACTGTTCTTGTCTTTGTTCATTCACTCATATATTAATTGCCTGCTGTGTATCAATCATTGCACTGCCTGTAATGTGCTGCCCTCAACTTTGTTATTCTTGCTTCAGTATTGTCACTATCACCTGGAAGCTTTCCAATAGGTAGGTAGGTAAATAGGTAAGTAGGCAGGCAGACAGACAGATAGATGATAGATAGATTCATTAATATGTTTATTGCTCAAGTGAAACTTTCACCATTACTATGGTTAATATCTTTTGTTATTTTAAAAGCAGCCTCAGAAGTCCTTTTAAAATTCATACTATTTATTTAAATCAAAGTTTAAAATTTTAGTTATTTAATCACTAAAATGGAAATACTGCACATTATTTGCTCATTTTTATTCAAAATTTTTATTCTTAAAACCTGTAGAGTAAGGTTATATATTTTGAAATAGATCAAAGCAGACAGGCAGGCAGACAAAGATAGATAGATAGGTAGATAGATAGATAGCTGGATAGATGCATAGATACATGGATACATGGATATATATAGATACATAGATGGATTCACATATATGTGTATTGCTCAAATGAAACTGTCACCATTACTATGATTAATATCACTCAATCTTTTAATTTATTTTTTCACATTAAAAATCTTCTCTTTTTCCTGGGTGATTCTATACCATTTCCATAATCATTGTCCAATTTTTGAAAAAATAATTCTAACTGCACTACTGCAGAAGTTCAGGGAGATGCACTGTGCATCGGGGAAGAAGAGCATGATTTCAAATGAAATATGAAATGTGTGGACTGTGGTCGAGGTTTGACTGAAAAGAGTCAAGCAACCACTGTAGAGTTTAACTCAGGTGTTAATTATGAAGTTCTCAGCTGGATTAAAACATTCACCGACACTCTCGTCCCAAAGCAAAGTCATGGTTCAAAACTTTCAATAGTTAAAATGATACTGGGAACATTTTAAATAAAGTTTCTAAACATAGAAGTTATATATATATTATATATCTCATATGTATGATAAAAATATGTATGATAAAAATAAATGAGATATGACTTGAATATAGTAAAGTGCCTCCTCTATAATGAAATGGGAAGACTCTTTTTACTTTTTTATTGAAATAGTAAGTTTTTTCATTCGTGCTCACCTAACAAACAAATTGTGCAAACATTTGAGTGAAAGGTGGCTCCAGTTTATAAGTGTCTATGAGGATTCTGAGTCATGCATCCAATAGATCTCAAAGATAATATCGTGGTTATAACATGGCCTCCATGCTTGAGAAAGTGAAAATAACATTGGTATATGGTGGACTATTCAAAAATAAAATCTTTGTTACTTTATGGATGAAACTATATTTATACATGTAACTTGACTGCAGCAGTAGAGGGAGGTACTCAGTCCCACCGATGGCATGGTGCAAACAGGTCCATAAACATATTTGCAAATGGTATTGGAGTTGGAAACTAAAATGGCATCGTGATACACTTAGAGTTGCTATCATTTCCTTCCACAAAAAGAGCTTTCTGTTCCTTAATGTTTATTTACAAAAAGTTTTACATAATCCTTGCTTTTGAGGTAACTCTTTTATCTCCTCTTATTCCCCAAGTCTCTTCGTTCTTGCTGATCACAGCACAAACAAAATACACTGTCATAGCATTTCAAATTTCCTCCCAACCATTGAGTTAGGTGCATGCCTGGAAAGATAGCTTTCTTTGGGATGTGTTTGTTTATATATTGGTCAAAATCAGCCAACAGCATGAGGACCTAAAATGTTATTGAACTTTGTACACACGAAGTATTTGATAGAAATATCATCTTGGAGAATGTGATTATAAGCAGATTGACAGCCTCAGAAATACTATGTAAGGCTTTTATTTTGGAGAAACTGTGTTTTCCTTAACATTTGCCTGAGTTTACTTATTAAAATTCTGATAACCTCTCTTTCTCTTTCCCTCTTTTGCTGAGACAGATCCACATCCAGAGAACTGAAGGATGTGACCATATGACCTGTTCACAATGTAACACTAATTTTTGTTATCGATGTGGGGAGAGATATCGCCAGCTCCGTTTCTTTGGAGACCACACGTCAAACCTCAGTATATTTGGATGCAAATACCGCTACCTCCCAGAGAGACCTCATCTAAGGAGATTAGTGCGAGGGTCCGTCTGTGGTGAGTACCCAGCATGACTTCCAGGACTCTTCTTTGGGAAGTAAGCATGGTACAGAAATTAAAAATATAAGAGCCATGGTCATTCTTGGGCCCCTAATGAGGCCTTCACCCCAAAATAAGAGGAAGATATCCTCTCTCCCTTTGAGTTTAAAATTAAAAATTTAAGTTACCAGGGCCTTACTTATATGACCAAGCAGATTTTGTTCGCAAAACAAATTATTAATTATACTGCAGAAATGTGAAGTCATTGGTTTTTAAAATTTTTGAAACCCTATTCTAAGCCACTTGATGAAAGAAACAATGTCACATTTATTTTTATATTGACAATACCTAGCAGGAAATTTTACATATGTTCCCTATTCATTCATGGAAGACATGCAGTACAATTAAAAGAAAATCCATGTTTCAGAGCCCCCTTAATGGAGTTGCAATATATCTGTATAGTTGATCATTGTATATATTTTCTATTGTGTTAATAATTAATATTAATAGCTAGCAGTTAATGAAATGAGTATCAAATGTCCTCATTACATACAAACCCACTTTTACATATCCATGTACAATGCTTTTATGTATTCACTTTTTATGTCACTCTTCAACCTCAGCAACCTACAGTCTCGTACACAAACATGCAAACATAAACACGGAGTCCTGCTCTGGCCCAGTGCCACCGCCTTTTGGGATTCATTGTTCTTCTGACCTATAGTAGTTCTTCTTCCAATAGCTCACTGCTCCTCTGGAATGTACCCACTGCGAAATTTCTTCCTCTCTTTTCATCATGAAGAAGTCCATTATATCTTTCTCTGGCAGCCTTTCCCGTGCATATGCAATACTTGTTAATACCTTCCATATTTCCCTTTTCTGCCTACATCTGCCTAGGTCCTTCATGAAAATCTCTTTATATCTCTCTTTAGGCCTCCATCATTTCATTACTATTGCAAACTACTCCCCTCTCTAGAATTATATGCTGACTAATCAGAAAAAAGCTGGTGCTAATGATGTATTTCTATCAGGTAAAAGATAGATCATATATTTTAAAACTCACTTTAACTTATGGAAACCAGTACCATCATTTTCTAAAATCTTGTACGATCTTTATATAAATATCATTACTGAACTTTAAGCATAATTTTCCATAGCCAACAGCATTCAATATAGTCCAGATTGGTTTTAATGATTTTCAGGTTTTTTCCTCTTTATTTGCCTGTAGTGCTACATATTATAATTATATAACCAATATTTACATATTAGAAAAATAGACTCTGGAGAGATAGCTAGGGAATCTAATCCCAATTTATATCAGCACTACCATGAGAAAACTAACTGCGAGTTATATTTTGAACTATAGCCTATTTGTAAATCTGTACATATAAAGAGCAACCTAAAAACACAAAATCCTAAATATTCTGTATTGTTAGTTTTTTTCCCTTCCTACTTCAATGCCATGTTGTGGCAAAATGTTTTCTTAAGTAATCTATTCTTTGACCATCTTTTTTTTTCCTTTTTTGTTTTTCTGTTTAGTCATTCTTAAATAAGAGAAGTTATTTCTTGCCCTATTTGTCCAATAATATTTTGGATGAATTCTCTCTTGCATCCTCTCACTATTTATCTAGATGCCACTGGAATCCTCTCCTCAGGTCATAAAAGAGTCAAGTTTTATAATTAACAGCCTATGGAATGGATAGCCCGTAGACATCGTCAACATGGTCTCTGCACGGGCTCTCTGTTTTTATTTAAAATTTTTATGGTCAGCTTTCTGTAAATGGTTTCCTTTTTGGCCTATTTCCCACTCCGTGTGTGTGTGTGTAGGAGGGTCCATTTATGTTGTAACAAACCTGACAAAGTAGGGAGAACTGGCTTTCAGATAAGCTCTCCCTCCCACACTTAGCTTAGCACCTCCAGCACTGCTGTCTCTAAGTCCTGTTGGACCATAACTCCCAGTGGAGGAATCACCACCTCTCCCATCTACACAAAAGGCAGGAAGAGGGGGTTACCCTGTAAGTCACAAACTTACAGTTTCACCACCGTATAAGATATTAATAGATGATGGATTATAGCAAAGCCCTCCTGCCCTCTGTCCTTTTGTGATGCGACCCAGTTTGGTCCCTCAGTTTGAGACTAGGGCCACCAGATGTCCTTGGATAGAGGCAGAGAGAGGGCCTGGTCTTCTCTCACAGCTGGAGGATGGAAAACATCCAGGACAAAGCTGCAGGTTCTGCTCCTAGACAATAAGGACGACCAGAGATGTAAAGATGAATACCATCCTTTGATGTGGGGGCAGACTTCTAGAAAAATAACATCCACTTTGGCATTAAAAAACATTGCTGTGGGGATTCCCTGGTGGTGTAGTGGCTAGGCTTCGGCACTCTCAATGCCACAGGCTGGGTTCAATTCCCAGCCAGGGAACTACCAAAAAAAAATGCTGAAATTGTTGGGTAAATTCATTTTAAGACTCTTTAAATGGTTTTGCCTTTTGTTTTCCAGCTGGAAAATTATTTGTTGCACCTCTAATCCTGGTCTTGGGATTAGCACTAGGGGCCATAGCAGTTGTAATCGGTAAGAAACACTTAACATATCTGAGATTAGAATTATTTGAGTACTATAGAGAGAATATGAGTGTAAATTTAATGATGTGACTGGTAGTAAGTGGGAATGATATCTGTTCAATGCTTGCTTTAGATAGGCAATTAGCATGTGATTTACAGACTCAGAGGTGCATGTTTCATATAGGATGTATTTGTGTGACACTTCTTCAATCTATGGACGCTTTGATCCCCATATCTTATAAAGCATTATTAACCCTGAATTAATACCAAGTGTTTTAGTGAAAGAGTCTAGTGGATTTTCCAGTTCTAAGTTCAGGTTGGAGTATCAAAGAAAAGAGGTTCTCATATACCCTTGGGAGTTTTTGTTCTAGTGAAAATGGGTGCCCTGGATGAAAAAGATATACCATTGATGTGTGTAGGAACCTATACCCAACATATACTTGGGCACTGACACATAGAAAATGTATCTGTGATTTGTATAATTTTAGTCATATAAGTATATTAAAATACATATTTTAAAGCAGTGGTTCTCAGACTCTTGCATGCTTTAGAATAATGTGGAGGGCTGTGTAAAATAAAGCATAGGTTGCTGATTCCTCCCCACAGTTTCTAAGTCAGTACGAGGGCAGGGTCCATGGATTTCTAGTTCTGGAAAATTCTCAGGTAATGCTGATGCTGCTGGTTCAGAGACCACATTGAAAACCATTGCTTTAGAGAATATTAAATTAAATGCTATAGATAAAGGCTGCTTTGATAATTGTTCCACATAAAAGATGAAATTTCTTTTTATTTCTTAAAAAAATGATTTTTCATATGAAAACTTCTATTTAGCAAGTAATTTGTGTGTATAGGACAGATAGAATTATAAAGTAACTGACATTTAAGTCTTACAATGAGTCAGACATTATGAAATAAATAGTGCTTTACAGTTGAGGAAACTAAGGCTTTGTGGGCCCTCATAAATGGTAGAACTAAGACTCAAACCTGACGGGTGGCTCCACAGCCTGTGTTGTTAACTAATAGACTATTCTGCCTGAACCTGAAGTGTGAATATCATAGTGTACAAATGATATGACTAGAAGACTTAAACCTAAGTTTGATATTTTGATAGAAAATGTTATTCCATATTCAAGCTGGTATCACTGAAATTGTTAAAAAGGGGAGGGAGCTGAAAAAAATATAATAAAGAATGAAATCTTGTAGAAGTAAATACATTTGATAGCATAGGTATCTTCCCTCTTTTCATTTTCATGTATTGTTAAGTAATGATTGTTTAGAAATCATTTGCATGAAGAAGTTTCAACTATGCAAACCTAAATGCCTCACTCTTAATTAGCTTAATCTCTTTTTTTAACCCCTAGGTCTATTTGTATTTCCTATCTATTGCCTTTGTAAAAAACAGAGAAAACGATCACGGACAGGTATGCACTGGTGAAATGCAGATGAGTTCATCTAACTAAGCTGGTTCGGGTTAGGAGCTACCCAGAATGGTCCACCCATCTGAGAGTCACATCGTGAAACACACGGAGAGGAAACTTCTGCCATCTCATCTCACCGTGGTTCTCCGCAGACCACAATGCCTCTAGCTCGGGTGCACTCCCAACATGGTATCCTGTCCTTTCCTTATCCAGATTGCTGCTTTTAAAAAATGGTCACTTTCATACACTATACACTTCTGTATCATAACTCTGACCTTCTTAATGAGGCTTGGAAGAAAATATTTCAATTAAGAACCAGTTATCCTCAGAATTGTCTAAGCATACCTCTCCTGAGCATTGCTTGGATTGTCTTTGTACCTGAACCCTTCTCTAGCCCATGTTGTGAGACTTGGTGTGAATAGCTGAAGTCCCACCTGTAACAAGCAAGGCCACTTTTCAGAAGATAAAGAAAGGCTCACTGAATGCCCCTCTTTTTATCTGTGGCCCAAACAGAATAATTCCTTCATTCTTCAGATGCTGTAATTATTAAAAATTTCCATGCCCAAAAGGGAACTAATGAAACTAAATTAATGAGAAGAATCATGAATTATTGAAATGTATATGTGTAGGGGTGTGAATGTGTGTGTAAATATCTGTATTGAAACTAAGCCCAATAACCTTGTACTTGTCAAGTTCCATGCCTCTACTTTATTTTCCACATTTTCATAGACATATTTAAAGATGATGGTTCCTTTGTGGGCATAATTTGGTAATATACTGAATTAAAGTCAATGTAGATAACAGGCTATTTTGATGTTGACCCTTTCTATTTCTTGCTCTCTCTCTTTGTCTCAAACCCACACAAACATAGAAACATGTACAATTCACCCCAAGGATTGTCAAAATTTATAAACTGACAAAACTGAGACTGATTTTAGGAAGCTCCAGATCTGAACATTCAGTCTTCTTAGATTTCATATATTTTGGCATATATACATGCTTCACTACATGAGTAAATTCTTTAGGCAGAATTACTTAATTTAAATAGCAAGTTTGCTGTAGAGAAATTTACTTAAACCTTTAAACAAATCCCTATTCTGCTGAATTTTTAACCAACTTATAATTACAGATAATTCTACTTTCGGTCAAGATGTGATATTATTTACTACCCCACCCTTTTACTTCTCCTTTCTCTTTCTCTCTTTAATTTGTCCCCAAGATTTTCATAAAAACAAGTACTAGTTTTAAAGGAGTTTTCTTATGTTTACTGCTCATATGCATAATAATGTGTTAATATCTTCTTACAGAGGGGTAATTTGAAAACACAACTTGTTATTTATGGGTGTTTTTGGAGAAGGAAACAAAAAAAATCAAGGAAATATTTTCAGGAAGTTTTACCAAGCTGAGAGGTCTTTAAAAGTAAGAAAAAGGACAAGGAACTAAGTAATGTTATCCCTTTGTTTTCATCACAAAAATTCATCAGCAGACAGAAAGTAAAGACCTCTAAGGCGCCTAAAGTTTTTACTTGTACCCAGATACTTAAAGCTAGTTATCTGCATAGATGTAGCATTTATATGACAGCAACCTTTTGTGAATTGAAAGAGATTCTATGATAAAACATGCATTAACATGGATAGTTTGTCTTGTTGTGTTACTGAGTATAAGAACATTTATCATTTTTATTTGACCTAAAAAGTCCACGATAGTGAAGTTTATTTGCACAGGTAACAAGCCAACACACTTCCATTCTTTCTGAATAACACTCAGAATAGCTATATTGTAGCTTCGGAATGAGACTATTTCCCGTTAGAGGAGGGTGTACCATTTGTGGCTCTGGATTGGCATATTTCTAAAGCTAACATGATAAAAGAAAAAGGCATGTGCTCTAGTTTCACAGAACCATCTTTCCATTCATTCATCCATCCATTGATCCAACAAGTATTTATTGAGGGCCTATCCTACATGCTCTAGTGTTAAAAACAAAGAAAATGACAGTTTCTAGCCTAAATCTATGTAATTCTGTCATAAATTGCTTCATTTTTATAAATTTGTCTTTCTTAGATGTAGGCGTTATTTTGACAATGTGATGATTCTAAACCTAGTGGATATGTTTATGTGTAACATATATGTATGCATGTATATAGAATAGTATACATGTATGTCATACATATCTTTATGCATATATGACATATATGTGATATTCCCATAGATGCATATGAATACATATGCCACATACATACATACCAACTGGCTAAATAATATACTCTCTGGTCTTACCTATTTTCTTAGGTTATTGTGTCTGTTGTCTTTGGCCTACTCAGGGATTTTTATTCCTTTTTTTGAATAACTTATCTTTGGGAGATAGTTTTATATTATTTGTAATTTTCCAATTACAAAATGGTTATCTGTTATCAGTGAAGGCAATTTCACCAGTGCTTGAGCTAGCATGCACTGTGGTGCACAAGATTTTTCTTTTTCTATAGCATAGATTTTAAAAACTTAATTATGCATTTTTCTCTTTAGAAGTGTTATAAGGCATTTTCCTGTTGGTGACTTAATTATTTGTGAATCTTTTTAACTAAGTGTCATCAAGATCTTATAAAGAAAGAAGAAAATAAAAAGGATTATTTATATGTTAGTGCCAACATTGAAAGTATAACAATAGTAATAACTTTGGGGATGAATTCTAAAAACTACTTAGAAAACGAAGTGTACACATAAAATAAACGTCTTTCTATCCAAAGCTTGTCATTTTTATATGTTTTTATTGTAAATTTAATATATACTTCTTTTAAAAATCAAACCATATAGAATTATAAAATACATATTTCTCTGCTTAACTCACCCCTTATTTTCTAGGGGTAACCACTAATAATGGTTTGATATGTGTCCTTCCAGACACTTTCTGCAAATATACAAATAAGTGATTGTGCATGTATGTGTTTGTGTGTGTATTCATTTTGTACAAATAGAATACTGTCTGGTGACTGTTTCTCATTTTATTATATATTGGTAGACACCTTTCCCTAACAGTCTAAATAGATTTACCTTATTCTTTTCTGAATTACTACATATCCCATTGTGGGATGGTAATTTAATTTATTTAATTAGTGCCCCATTAAACGGGCACCAAGGTTTTTCTTCTTCTCTAATATAATGCATTAGTGAAGATCCCCTACATATATTGCTGTCACTTTGTGTTAACATTCCCATGAGTTTTTTTAATTTGGTTTTTATAAGATATTTGTAATAAAATTTTAGTGCATTTTCAATGAATGAAATCATAAAGATAATATATTTGAGAACTTTATCTTGGAGAAAAAGAAATACTAGATAGAAGTACATCATTTTTAAAGAAAAGCACCTTTTGCAGGATAATGTCTCCCTGCAACTACTTACCTTGCCAAAACGTATAAAAGAAAATGCATCTATTCCACTAAAAATAAATGTAATGAGATGTCTATAAGATATCTGAAAAAGATGCATTAATATTTGGATTGCCTAGTTGTAAAACTTGAGAGTTTTAAATGAAATAACCAAATCAATCATGTTTGTCACATTTTTTAAACACTATCCATGTTCATGCATGTTGCTCCACAAAGGTATTTAATCATGCCCTTGTGAAAAGTAGGAAGCTATATGTTGGCAATTATGAATGACCACAATTACCCATAGAAAAATAAATTAAGCTGTGTGTAAGGTTTGGTGGTTTTTTGGGATGCTTTATAAATTGTGGAATAACATGAAACATTCCTTTTACAAAGAATCCCAGCAGCTCCCTAAGAACTTCTGTGTGAGGCATTAACAAGAGGAGAGGGGTCAAAACCTTGGTAGAAGAAACATTCTGTTGCTACCCCCTTGATTTTCTGACAGGTGTTATTGTATCCTAAAGGTAGAACAGACAGAAAAACAATGAAACATAATTAAATACCAGTCAGGTTACAACCTGGTATCTTTAATTGTACTTTCTCTGCTCTGATATCAGGATTCAGTGGTGCCTGTTGGGAGATTCCTTGTCCTGCACCATCTCTTGAGTCCTGAGGCCCCAGTTGAACCTTTGTCTTTCAATTCTACCATCCAACTATACAACCAATGGCAGTCTTAAAATACCCTCAAACCATGGTAATCTCCTCCAGTCCCTGGTGACCCTCCCCAAACTCATTTTTCTCTACTCTGATACTCTAGCTCCTCTTCACGAAAAGAGTTGATGAGAGACAGGAGAGGGTGGACATCCACTCTGGCATGTAGAAACCATCAGCATTCCTTCCTGACCTTTGTCAAATTAGAGTACATCTGCCAAGACATGGATCCAGCTTCTCCCTCATTAAACAAATGCAATTGTTTTTAATATTAGACTGTCATCCTGCTTGTTATAATTGTAAAAAATAGTTAGTGGCCTAAATAATACTAATTGGTATACTTCATTAAATACCAAAAAAAAAAAAAAAAACCCATGCCAAAAACCATTTTAGATTTTAATTTTATAAGCAAGCTGCACATGCATTAATGTGAGTCTTCCCTTTGGATTATATGCTTATCTTTTCATATTTGTGGCTGAAATCTATCCCACCTTTTGAAAGTAAGTTTTCCTATTGTCAGCTTTATGTTTTGTGTTAATACCTGTTATAACCATGGCCTTAAAATTCAATAATGCACTTTGAAATATTTGTGCCATTTAAGAAATTTGACAGAATTAAAGAAATTGATTATATATATTTTGATGGAGACAGTGGAATAACAGTGTTAGCAAATATCACCTCTTTAAATGTGGATGGGGGGAATCTGAAGCTGAATATTTAAAACAAGTAAAATGTACCTGAAAAAAAATGTAACCAAGTTTCTGAAATTATAGTAATCCTATAAATTGGTATCAGGGGCTCAGACATAGTGAGTAATTAATAAATGTTACCTAACAACCTAGTTGGAATGTTTGTTAAAAATGTCAAGTTAATTTCTACTGCAAGTTTTAACTGCATTTTTGTATTTCATGAAATCTGTAAAAGAAGTTCCACAGACTATAAACAAAGTAAATCAAAACTACCACCGATAGCCAGTTTGAGAATATTTGTTTTTCAAATCTTTAACTTACTGATGGCATTTTTCTCCTCCTAAGGAAAAAAGTTGCAAAATCCAATTTTAATATGTATATCCACAACTACCACTTTAATAAAACTGAAATAATTATATAGAAGCATTAAGATATGGAATGAATAAAATCAGAGTTCCAAAATTTGGAAAGTACTCAAAACTGTGAAATGTTACTTTGGGATGCAAAGCAGCGATGCACACCTTTGAAAGAGAAATGCAATGGGACTCTTCTGTAACTGCTTTTAAGGACTCAACTAATACACATTTCCTAGTCAGCAGCATGTGGGGCCCCTATGGTGCATCCCTTTTGTGAGGCTGGAACTTCAGTTGACTTTATCCAAATCCAAGAACCAGAGTCTATTTGGAGCATTACCTGAAGCCTTCATATGTCACATCCTTATAGATGCCCATATATAGTGCCAATTTTAGAAGCATGTAATTATGCCTATTACAAACTATATATGTGTGTGTGTGTGTGTGTGTGTTTGTGTGTGTGTGTATGTATGTGTGTGTGTGTGTATATATATATATATATATATATATATATATATATATATATATATATATTTGTCTAAAGAAGTGATTGTGTTGAGAATAACAACATGAACTTAGAAGGCAATAAATTATTTTTTAAAAAACATGCAAAAGATTGCCACTGCTCTTTTGTTTCGATTTCCTTTTAGCTTATAAAACAAATCTTATTAGGTGTATTTAAATCTGCATCACTTAGATTATAGACTTACTAGCATAAAAAAGTTTTTTCCAAGTCTAGCCCACGTTTTTGTCACTCTGTTCCATCATTAATATTAACAATGACTCTTCCCAGACAGTGAAGGGATACTTTCATATACTTCAACATCAAGTGCCTGTTTTATTTTAGATTTCCTGCCTATCTTGAGATTTTTCTCTCTGCAGTTCCCTTCCAATCTTGGCCAAATGTGGAATAAATTCTGTCTCACCATTAACTCCTTTGATTCTAATGAAATGAAATTCAAACACTGCAAAGACTCCATAATTTGGCGAAAGTAATGTACACAATTTACCTTGTTTATCTGTAAGTTGAAATGTATCAGGAGTACCTGGAACACTGTTCCTCTTCTTAATAAGAGTTGGAGAACTCTGCCGAGCCCTTTGACAAAAAATAAAATGAATGAGAACATGTCACTTGGATCATGGAGCCTAAAATGCTCTAAACTCAAACTTCAGAAATTGCCTCCTAAATGTTGTAAGCTCAGTGTTGTGTCTGCAGATTAGTTGGACAAAAAGCACATGTGGACATTTCATTCAACCTGACCCCAGTTCATTTATGATTCATCCAAAATGGCCAAATGTATGGTTTATTAAAATGTCCTACAACTTGAACTTGGAGCTGGATTTATAATAGTTCAGCATTTCTATATGAGACTCGACCATGGGTTCATATCCTGTGAACATTATTAGACTTTTTGACAATCTAAAGTAGATCACCATGAATGTAACTGATATTAACCCTATTCTAAAGAAACCATTGTCATTTGCAAGTGTTCAGCATTTTCATTGATCTGATTTAGATGTAAGGCACACTCAAGATATATTTTGTATAGGTTTAGTACTTGATATGGGAAAGTCCCAGGAAAGGTCAAACAGGTGTTAAAGGGCCCCAGAAATTGCAAAAATGGTGTCATTTCAGATTCTTGTAGCAGGCAAGCTGACTGACAGACCCAGGTTCCCTACGAAGTTGATTGGTGTTAACCTCATGCCCCAGCTGGGGAAGTAGTCTCAATAATCCAGTAAGTCCATAAAAATTACTTTTTCATTAACATAATACATCCTCAGTGTCCAAATATACTTTCATTGTTACTTTTAAGTAATTACTATCTAATATTTGATATAAATATGTTTTATGTTCCTTTGTGAAGAAAATTCTAGATAAAATACCACAATTTTTTATCAGCTGACTACAAACCCCTTTTCTAAGACCCGTTTTGTAAAAAGTTCCATATGGCAATAGTTTGCTTTTGATATTTGATCATTTTCATCATAGTAAAAATTCTGTAGATGATATTGAAAGAAGTAAATCGACCTTATTAATTCATATAAAACCTAGAACACTAATTGATACATATATAACCATTTACCTTTGCAAGGACAATCTGTTACAGACTTTTAATATGAAAATTAATTGACAATCTTGTTCTTAAGAAAGCAAATATTAAGTAGTAAATTTTGAGTGGTCACAGAAGTAACTTTGTGTAGAAGGAATACAAAAGCAGTAGCATTAAAATGTTATTATGTTAACACATTACTTAGAAAGAAGCTGCAACAATTAGTTGTTTGTTTCCATTTTAAACAAAATTGATTATGAGACAAAGTCATAAAACAAAATATTTATGTGTCTGTATATCTATTACAAAACTGTAGGACAATTAAATTATTCACATTCTCTTCTTCCACAAAGAGTAAATTGCTAAAATGAAAAATGGATGATTAATCTGTTATTACTGTATATTCAGAAATTGTACTTCTAAGGAATAATTGCCATCTCCTATTTGAGTTATCAGAATATATTCCATTTCAATTAAATTCTCATGAACAATAGCAAATGGAAAAAATGTTTTGATTTTACAGTGAATGACTCTCAGTAATTTGTACTAGATCTTGTTCATCATTTCATTGTATCTCATGTTTTTCATTTTTTTTGTAAAATTTGTAGTCATTTTCCAAATGTCATGATATTTTTATGTTTAAAATAAGCCTAGTTGAAAAGAGATTTTATTTACTTTTTCAATGATATTGGAAAATATTTATGTAATTTTATTTTTAAACTCTTTTTTACATTTTATTAACTTCGGCATCCATAAATCTATATGAATGAGACCATTTTAAGGCAGGTAGAAATAAATGAGAAAATAGATGATATTAATTCGTGTAGAAATCCCTGAAAGAAAGTTGGAAAGGAAAAAACAAATTCTGATGAAATGAAAATGTTGGCAAATAAGGAGTACTTAAGACCTTAATTTCTTACATTGTTATAGCAATCAACTTCTTATTTCCAATAATTATCTTATGCTGTTGGTTCCATGAAACTTGCTTTTAGCATAATATGTCAGTTCCCTCATTTCCGTGTTTATACAGGCATTACTGAAAATAAAGGAAGAAATTCGTGAATAAAGCCCCAGGAACTGGGTTATTGCCATTTTCCCAATAGCACTACTGTATAGTCCTTTTAACCTTCCATACGGTGCTTTGTGTGAGGAGAGTATATAACATTTATATATGTTATTAGTGCCTTATTTTTTTCACTTGACTTTATTTCTTATCTAAAGAGCCATATATTTTCTGTGAGTGTTCCTTGGTCCCTCTATTTAAAGTCCTGATGAGACAGTGTATCTTATAGGGATGTACATAGGCTGCATTTGCTATCTTAATCCATTGTATTATCTATAGAACAGCAGGTTAGCTAATGTGTTTTTCTTAAATTCATTGTTCTCATTTTTAAGTTAAATTATTAAAAATATTAAATCTATTCATTGAAGCCGTTATCACTGAAATGTATTTTAAACCACAAAAAAGAATGATGATCATTAAAGTTTAAAACAAGAGTTGGAATGGCTATCAGTCTTTATCTATAGCCCCAATTAGGACAAAATTACTTTACAGAATGCATTAAAAGTAAAAGTAGTTATATGGTACTTTAGGAATTTGACCAGTTCTTTACAACTTGTCTTGGCAATATGTTGTCTGTCATCTACTTCTGCACAGACGTGGAAGAACCATGGGGTTTGCTATATACATGTCGTTATCCATTACAGTTAGCTGTATCGACATCTAGACATTTTGTACAATATATTATTTTGATCCTGATGCCTTTTGTTAGTTTTATACAAAAAGCTAGTTTTATTGTATTCTTTATGTACCATAGTACATAATTCAACTTTTCCTGATGAATGTATGGTGAATAGTTAAAATAAATCATATGCTTAGAAAAAGCGAAGACACAGTCTGTATATGCAAGTTATGTGTAAATATTAGAGAAAGAAAAAAAAAAGAGGGAAATAATCTTCTGGCCAACAGATATGTCCTGCAGGACGGGACCTGGAAATTAACAGATTTTTTTTTAAGCAATGAAATTTAAAAATCTATTACCTCAAGAATTTTCAGTGGATATGTATCAGTGTCCTGCTTCTTGTCAGTAAATGCAATCTCACTTGCTAGTGGCAGTGAAAGTAACCCAGTGTCAGATCGTATGCATACAAATTTTAGGGGCAAGTCTTTCAAAATGGATACCTTGTGATATTGTGGCATCTTAATTTCAGACTTTCAGTAATGTCCCTACAGCCTTTAGTTGCGATTGGGCTTTTTTATTGTTTTTGGTTGGTTGTTTTGGAATGGAAGGGTAATCTTAATTATGAGATCAGATCTCATGGAAGGCGATAATGACACTCTACTTGGATGAATTAATATAATGGGAATCAACTGTTTTGATTGTCAATGTATGAGCTGTTGTATAGTTCCTGTGGGATGCTGTTTACTCCCGTGATGTGTGCAACACACCGTGCAACATCATCTAGCAATGCCTAATAAAAGTGTTTAAAAGGGAATAATCTTGTCGTTTTTCCAGTAGATTTGAAATTCAAAGAAATTAAAGGCAATAACTGACAGTGCCAAAGTCACGTACACATAAGTTAATTTGGTAAGAGTTATCGAAGTCATTTCTGCACTAGATTCTGAGAGTGGAGAAGCAGGAATGGACGAACCCACGGGGTACTTTGTGAAAGGCGGGCTGTGTTGTATCGCTGTGGCAGGAACGCGCACACTGCAGTGCAGGTCAGTCTGAGCACTTCATGCGGCGCGATAAAGAAGCAAATGTTGTGGCTTAGGGTGATGATTGCTCCCTAGACAAAGGGGGCTGGACTGGACACCCCCAGCATTAAATAGAAAAACTCCCTTTCACCATACTCTATAATCACCACCAAACCAGTAAAGTGTTTTTGCTTATATTGTGTATGCAACTTTCTAGCAAGAATATGACGTCCCTGAGGTCAGGCATCACTTTTGTGTCCTCTGGACCTTCCATAGCGACTGTTAGGTGCATCGCAGTCACTGAAATGCTTGTAGAATAAATGCCAAAACTACTCAGAATAGTTCAGATTTTTCCAGGATTTCTCAACTCCAGAAATGATGAAACCAGTGATTCAAAGTGAGTCTTCCTGCTCCAGGTGGGTACGTGCACTGGATTTGAATTAACAAACGGAGCAACAGGAGATGGAAAGAACACGACAGGAAATGGGACACCCGAGCTCCAACCTCGGGCTCTCACCTGCTAGTCTCACCTCTCCCCAGGTTGGAGCTTAGTAACATCACCTTTTGGGGCCTCCTCAGTCTCTTCTACCTTAAACTGGAGGGATTGTTTTAGATGATTTCAAAAGAAATATTTATCTGGAGAAAAATTAACTGATTTTGAAAGTCATATACAGCAAAACCTTAATCCACACTCAGGGTTGCTGCCTGCCAGTACCCTTTCCTGGGGAAATTCCGATACCTTCTGAGAAACATCATAATAAACGAAGAGGGAGATGCGCTTTCATAATTTCAACAGCCATCGCCCGAATCTCTAGCTCTCATCATCAACCAAATAAAACGACAAAATCAACTCAGGATTGCCTTTGTCCGGAGGTGAGCGGCCTGGCAGAGGAGACCCGTTGTCCCTCCAGCGCGGCTCAGCTGACTCTCTGCCAGCGCCCCGAGTAGGCTTGGGCCAGGCCCAGCGCGTCCACTAGAGGAGTCCCCTGGACCACTGCGGTCCTGGGACCCAGGGCTGCAGAAGCCTTCCTCCGGGGGACGCGGGCTGGTGCACAGGAGCATCTGCACCTCCAGCAACGCCAGCACGTGGCCGCAGGCAGCCTGGACGGAGAGTGCAGTCAGGCGGGCTGGGTGCGGGCGGTGACTGCCCTGGGGCTGGGGGGCTGGCTGGGCACCAGCAGTGAGGTGCACGCTGCCTGCTCACTGCTCCCCAACTCCCTACCCCCGTCCCCACCTCCCTTCTCCACCCCTCTCGCCTCCACTGTTGCCCCCTGCAAGGACCGGGGAGAGAACCCTCTCCTCCAAGAAACAGGGGCATCCGAGTACTCAGGAAATTTTTCTATATCTCATTGGAAATGTAACCCAAATGAAAAGAAAAGGAACAGGAGGGGAAGGGGATGAAAGGGAGAAGGGAAAAGAAAGAGAAAAGGAAGGGAAAACTAAGAAGATTGGATCCGAAAGAAGGGCCCGCGGTTAATCTGGAAGAGCCCTGGATGGCGACGGGGACGAATTGAAGTCAGGACGGTTGCAACCCCTGTCTGATTCCAAACCCAAAGGCAATGTTCTTTCCACTACACAGCATGTCCTGGTCTGTCCAAAAACATTAGAATTGCCATTGTTGCACTCATTATAGGTTGGCATTGGCTGAGGCCGAGTAGCTTGCCCCGTCACAGTCTGTCAGGGACCGAGCTGAGATCTAAACACGGGCTTACTACCCCTAAACGACAGCACTGGATTGCTTCTGAGTCTCCTCTCATGGATCAGGGAATCCGAGGGAAGTTACCCAAACTGTCTTTTAACATCTGCAATATTCACAAAGGAACATTGGGAAATAGGGACTAATAACACATCAAGAGTGGTTCCCATCAAGAGAGACAGCAAGCAAGCACACAGTGCAATGCCACTTAATGTCTCTCTTATTCATTCATTGAAAATCTTTTCAATATTAGTTATTCAGTTATTTTTTCAGAAATAAAAATAATTGTAAAAGAGAAGCCTGTTTTTTAATGCTGTCTTTGTCCCTAGACATGTTGCTCTTGACGTGCATTCTGAACCGAGAAAGTTGTATCACATAGATATGATGGTCTGGAGTGGTGAGATGAGCACTGAGTCATGAGTCTAAAGGTCTGCATCCTACTGCCGTGGCCTTGGACGGCCCGTGTATTTACTCTCATCATAGCCAAGTTTCTTTTTCTTGAATGTGAGGAAACCAGCTCTCTAGCACACTGTAACATACTCTATGACAGTAATATGTAATAAAATCAAAGCACAGCAATTAAAACTTCTTTCACAATTTTATAAAGTTAAATTTTGCTCTAAGAGCTGCACAATGGGAATAAATAAGCTGTGGATACCCTTCAAACAGTAGGCCCACAGTAGATTTCAGTGAATGGAAACTCCCTTCTTCCCTCCCTCAAGCAAATCGCTCTTGCTTGACCCAGAGAATGTCATTAACAATCGCTGGGTTGTAATGGTGACCCCCAATTTAATACACTGCTTATTCTGGCCAATCATTTAAGGTTAAACTAACACATACTGGCTTGCCAAATTCAAATCTTGGTTTGCCAAGTAAGACACGATTGCATACATTAAGACGTTTTAAGGCTGGTTTCTTTTAGTCAATCTATAGAAATTGGGCACAGGAAGTGCCGGTATCAAGAGCACAGCCCTGAGAAATCATCCAGACATTCCATGAGGGAGGTTGGATGATTTCCCCCTCAACCAGCAGCACAGAGGCCCTTTCAACACCCAGAAATAGATCTCCCATTGAGCCTCTGTTTATCTCCTCTGACCATAAAAAGCGGCTGGCCCTGCAGGAAAGGCCGGCGGCTGCAATTAACTCCAGGAGGCCGTCAGCCGGAATCCTGAGCGAGGAGAATAAAGGCTGCTCAAAGAACTTTTGGAGTCATGTTGCTAGCTTATTGCTAGAACTATTCAGGAGGAAATCTGTGAACTGAACAACATGCACATCACTGCAAATTTTCCTGTAACCACCAGAGGCACTCAGAATCATTTCATTTTTCTCAGAGTTGCTTCATGATGACTATCCAATATCTACCATGTGGAGAAATGCTGATGATGTTTTTTTGTTAAAGGAAAAGCATTTAGGAAAGGATTGACTGATCCAATTGTTCTCATCTTCCATTACTTTGTATTTAAACTTCATTCAGCAATAGACTAACAGTAACTGTGAAAATAGAAAAAATCGGATTGATATTTTCAGGCCACCACAGGCATTAGGAGATGCCTGTTGGAACACTTCACACATTGTTGCTGAACAGTCACCAGGTCATTTAGAAAGAGCTTCTAATAACTCTCAGTGTCTGCTGAGAGTCCTTTCTGTTCTTATTGTTTATCTTCTATGTTACAAATGCATCAATGATGGCTTGGAAAAATTGCAATAATCTAATTCATGAGGCATGTGTTTAGGAGCAAACCTGGGAAGTATCAAGTGCAATCAAAGGACCATCTGTAACTTATTTCCTAATGTCCATTTCAACATAACTCAGTACTACTACTCTTAAACCAAAACGAGGACCCAAATCTTCAACCCAAAAACTTCTTTGAAGCTTAACAAATGTGTTTAAAGTCTTAGGTAGCCATTTTTAATGATAAGATTCTAGCTCTTCACCTAACACATTTATTTCATCTAAAATTTGTTTTATAATACAAAAGTACATGTTTCTGAGGAGTATAGGTTCTGCTATGGTGATATAAATCCCCTATAGCTGACTGCATACAACAAGAATTAAAAACACACTACCTGAAAGTCTGAGGATAAACAAGGCCAGGCAGAGTGTGGTGAGGAGTGGGCAAGTGCCGAAGTGCCCCCCACAGTAATAAGGGTCTTAGGTGTATTTCTCTAATGATTTGGCTCCAAAGGGACTGTTTTAGAGGGCACAGCTGCTCAAATTCCACTAGAAAACTCTGCCATCTTTCCTGCCTTCCAAACCACTGAAAGAAGGCAGAACAAAATTGAAAAAAAAAATAGAGCATCTTAAAGACCTGTAGGACAAGAGCAAAAGTCTTAATGTATGTGCACTTGGCATCCCAGGCAGAGAGAAGAAAGAGTTTGGAGGATGGATTACAAAGGGACCTGCAAAAACTTTTTGGAAATTGTTGGTTAACTTAATTGTGGTAATGATTTATACATACGGTGTAGGGAGCGCGTGAGCCAGAAGCCAGGTCCTTTGAGAAAACAGGTTTTAGCAAGGCTACCTGTGTGCTTGGAGTCCATAGTTCAAGGGTTTTGCAAGGCAGCCCAGAGCTGGGTAAACAAGGACACTACTCGGGATGTGGTTTCTGGCTTGGGTGGAAAAATATGACATTGGGAGCAAGGTTGTTTGGTCTCTGGAAATGATTCGAGACATAACTTGTGGCCTGCCTGCCTTGAAGAGAATAATGATAATATAATCAGTAATGCCTTAGCAACATGTACCAAAATATTGATTAAATGCAGTTATCCATAACTGTATTTCCTACTTAAGATGTACTTTCCAGTCTCTCTTTGCTGATTTACCCCTATGATCTCACTTGTTTTGCCCACCCTATAAAATATACTCACTGCAGCCAGACAGGGTCTCTGTGTCTCCATCAGAGCGCAGAGAACCACCCGGTCCCAGCTTTCTGTCTATGTCTGTGTCTGTGTGTTTATTTCTTCATTTCCCATCACCTCCCCTCTGATTCGCCTGTTCACCTGCACAGGTTGCGGCAATACAGTATGTGGAAAGGTATTTAATTACACACTTTAAGTTTAAATTTGAATTTAAAGTCAGTTGTACTTCAATAAATCATCTTAATTTTTTTTTATTTACACACACACACACACACACACACACACACACACAAATGTTTCCACACCTGAAACCAAGGGCCCTATGACTTTGACTAAACTTAATTTTAAACCATAGCTCTAGAAATTCTCTCTCTCTCCCTCCCTCTCTCTTTCTTTGTGAAATAGATAGATAGATCGATTGATATATATCACTCAGAGACTTAGCCTTTCTCCTGGGTGATCAGCAACCTCAAGGCAGCAGAAGACAGTAGCCTGGACCTGACTAATAATGGACACAAGGTTCAGACCTCTAGCAGGCTAAAGATAGCACTTTGACCTAAGCTATATATTTCAGCTCTGGAGCCCTAAACTACTTGGCTACTTTCTCATGAAACCAGACAAAGGGACACTGGAGCAGACCTCAGAACTGTCTTCAAGACCTGAAGAAATGATTTATTACCCTTACTTCACTTCCAACCACTCCACGAGCATGACCCCAAACCTCCTAATCCATGGTGTTTTGTGATTTTGCCTGTATCTGTAATCTACATGCCTTTGGGGAGTTGGGTTTTTAACATTAGTTTCCCATCCCTAGATTGGCCAATTATTCAATATTAAACTATTTTTTCTTCCTAAACTGCAAACTTCTGTTTGTGCACTTCTTAGGGCCAGTATGCACAGGCAGATAGACTCAAAAACATTGGAGTCCTGGTAACACACCCAAATAATATTACAGTGATTTTTTTTTCCTTCTGTATTCTTTTTTTGTATTTTCGAAATTCTCATTATGTACACGTCTTTTTGTGTGTTCAACTTCTATGCTTTAAAATTGAAAAATTAAATTATTTTTCTGAATAAGCAACTTAGATTACATATAGTATTACTCATCTGGTTATACATTTGGGTATTTTCCATTAAAGTCTTACAGGATATTTAAATTTTATATTTGTAATATCTATGTGATATGTTGTGTGTTTAAAATGTTTCTCGATTTATTTTATGTTGTGTGTTTAAAGTGTTTCTTGATTTATTTTACTTGAATTAGCATGCCTCAATATTAAGTTTTGATTTCTGGCTATCTGAAAAAGAAGAGAAACACATTAATCAGAAATAGCTGTCTTACCATACTTGAATAGTTCACACCCAAGCTAAAAATAACATAACCCCATCTGTAACCCAGAATGATTATGAGTTAAAACTACCTTCTGAGTTCATTATTAATATTTTCTTCTTACTTATGGATGTGAAAATCAACTTGATAACAATATTCTGTTATTTCAATATTATCACAATTGTTTCCATAACCATTTTAAACACTATATAAGAAATTTATTTCTTCTTAAACATATTACTTCCAGTATGTGACAATAAGAATTCACTTTTTGTGAGTGTGGGCAGGGGAAACAGATAATAGCTTACTGAGTAAATATATATTTATTTGTCTTTAATAATTTGCTTATATGTAAACCTTAAATAGAAGCTTAAGGTGATAGATTTTTATGACTGTTGTATTACAAGTATTTTCTCATTTTTATAGGGCCCATTTGGATGTTATCACATAGCTATCTATTTCTTTATTAGAAGTTATAATCTAAGCCAAATAGTGTTAATTTGAAATTAAACTAAAGAGAAAGCAAATTTTTTGTAGACAAAAATTTAACAACCTACTCAAATGTTGGTGGTGATTACATTTCATCAAATCGCTATCATCATATAGCTTTAACAATAAGCCCTAGATTAGATCTCACTTGAAGGTAATAGCTTATTTTGGGATGTGCATCCAAAAAAGAGGAGTGATGACAGAATAAAACAGAAAAGGAAGAAAACCTTATGAGGGTGCAATTCTCACTAGAGGCATTGTGCCTCAATCTCAAAGGATCCTTTGAAGATCCACGTAGGATGTGCCTTGGAATTGAACACCCCAAAGACAGAAGAGGCGATGTATACCCACCCACTCTTATCCCCATTTGTCAAGGATTGCTCTGTGGGATGATATTAAATAACTCCCTCATACTTCCATGTTTGCAAATGAATGTCAAGGGCTCACTCATCTCCACAGGGCATCCAATGAAGTAGAGGCAGAAAACGCCCAAGATAGAAAGAAGAGGAAGTCTCTGCCAGGTTACACTTGTTAGCAACTGATGGCCTCCATATGGCTGAAGTGAAAGGATGGAATGAAGAGATGTAAGAGCACAAGAGATGTCAATACAGTGTTGTAGAGATCAATATACCACCAAAGAAGAGAAATGAGACAACTTCTTAGGTATTTTCAGCAAAAAATGTTATACCAGCCTCCAAAACACACACAGGCACACGCACGCACACACGCATGTGTTCATGTATGTGTATGTGTGTGTCCTAGACCTGGTCTGTCAGCCTTTGAGAATCATTTATGTTCATCTCTTTCAGACTCCATGTTCAGTAACATCAAGATGGTAGTTTCAAACTGACAGAGATGGGAGTGTTTACACTACAGAAATTGGCAAACTCAATAAACAAGATCATTGGAGAGGGGGAGAGGAACCAGGCAGAGAGCTGGTTTGCCAGCACTCCACTTCTATGTGTATGTACATATGTGTGTGCATGTGTGTGCATATACATAGTCACACATGATAAAGGTATAACTTATTTGTAAATTATACCTTGTAAAATAATAAAAATAAATTAAATTTAAAAAAGTAATTTCTTGGTTCCAAAATAGTAAATATCCATAGGAGTCTTTCTGTGAAAAAATAGACTTGAAAATATTACTAAAATGTTAATGTCACCACCTATCAACCACAGGTTAAATAGGGAAGAAAGAAAAGACACTAGATCAGGTAATAGTCATATGACAATCTGTCACAGCCTCATTGGTGTACTAGAGACATTTAGCAGACATTTTCAAGGATAGGCCCACCCTGTACAAGTACCCTTCCAATCCTTTTAAAGTTCCTTATTAAAGAACAAGTGTGTCAATCCCATGTCCAGAAAACTTGTATATATTGACCAAGATTCTTTGCTTAACCAAATGTTACATAGGAGCCTAACACTTCTCCTAGGCCCATTTGTGCCATTTACTTCCTTGTAAAACCTAGTTTTAGCAAAAACCCTGTTAGATCAACTTAACCAGAACCCTCAGTCATCCATACCTGATCAGATTGCTCACCTTCCACCATCCCCCAAGTGATGTTTGATCACCGTGGCCTGTCTTCAGCCAGAATCCTACCAGATTGGTGTAGCCCATCACTCCCCTTACCCCTAAAGTTTCCTCTTGGTCATTTTTCATCCTCTGAACTGTCCCCTGCTCCTTGGCTATACATTTCCATGCTTATTCAGAGTTGAACCCACTCACTCTCTCCCATTGTAAAAACCCATTGCAGCAGTCTATACTTACTGTGAAGGTCCTAAGTAAAGTCTGCCTTGCAATTTTTTTTTTTTTTTACAAAGAGGCATGAAAGAGCATTATGTGAATTATGGATCCCTTTGTAATCCAGAGAATGCTTTTGTAATGACAACATTTATCTTTGTGCAGCTCCAAGTGTTCATGCGTCACATGTGTTTTACCAAGCACACTTGCGTAGGAAGGATGGTATTATTTGTTACTTTGTATTTTTAGATGTTCTTTTTGTATTACAATTCATTTGAAATTCTTTTCTTTAATTTTTTTTATTTTTTTATATTTATTTTTATTGTTAGACTTATTGGGGTGACATCTGTTAGCAAGGATTACATAGGTTTCAGGCGTACAATTCTACAGTGCATTGTCAACTTGTATAGTAAGTTCACCACCTTGTAATTTTTTTAAAGTATGTTTTACAATTCAAACATAACCATTTTGGGCATAAATTCAAACGATTGAAATCATCATATCGTTTATAATTTCTTGCAATTTGCAAGATCTTACTTATAACTTAGGATCCACAAGCTTCAACCAAGTTAGAGGACAACCTGGTAACCGAAGGTGAGAAAAGCTTGTCACAGAGAAGTGGTTGATAAAAGGGCCAGAACACACAAAAAGGAGGAACTCTCCAAAGGCCAATGCTTCAATTCTTTAATTATCTTTGCTGTCAGGAACCAGTGATACTCTATTTATGCTTTTCCCAGGTGACTTATTAGTTATGTACATATTCTAATGCAGGATTATCACATTTTAAGTTTCACAATTTAAATTTCTTTCATGAAGTTTCCACTCTACTATAAACTAAATGAAAGTTTCTTGTGAATATTTTATGTTGTAGTGAAATACATTTGGCAGCATAAGTATTAGCTGAATCAAGACATGTTTATAAAAGTCATAGTTGGCTGTAATGATTACCCTGGAATCTCTCTTTGGCTCTCTCTCTCTCTTTTTTAATAGAGCACTCTCTTGATTCAAAGGTATTTAATTCTTGCATTTCTAAAATGAACCAGAATCCTGTAGCCAAAAATGGCTTTGAGTTTGAATTTATTCTTCTTTTGTTACAAGTCACTTTATTATATCATGAAATGCATCTAGTGTACAGTGGTAAATTTACTTAAGCCTAGGGCTCACCCTCTTGTTTCTTTTTTCTGATAAATATACCTGAGAATATTGTAAGAAACTTCCAATACTTGTACCAACATTGTTATGCCTGGTATTATGATTGCTTTTAAAACTTTAGCTTAATACCACGCCTCTAGTGCCATTATAATTAATATGTTAAATGTTATGTATTTAACGAATATAAAGAGAAGCAGGATGAATTTATTCTGAGATCTTTGAGAAGCTGTTTGACTTAGTGAAATTAAATGCTTTAGCCTCAGACAGAGTTGTCTCCACCAGTAACTGCCTTACCATGTAATTGTGGGCAAATTAATTAATCTAAGACTCAGTTTCTTCGTTTACAAACAAGAAATGCAATATAACCTATTCAAGAGTTCCTGGAAATTATAATTTAGAAGATCTATACCAAAGCCTTAGCACAGTTCATGGAAAAATGTTATATTGAAAAGATCAATTGAAAAAACCCTATAACATTGTTATTATCTCATACACAAAATGGAGATAATAATAGCTAATTTCAAGGATATTGTGAGAAATAAATGAATTTATACATTTAAATTGTCTAGCAAAATGCTTAAAACAAAATAATCAAGAAATGATAGCTATTATCATCATTGGATTTGTTGTCATTGAAATAAGGTCGTCTTTTACATGCTGTGTTTGAAGACCTTATGATTTAGAGCCCTCTGGTGTACACACTGGGCACTGCAATTTTGAATCAATTGGTGTAAAGCTAACTTCGATCAGTACTTCCTCATGGCATTATTATTTGTCATATCCAAATGAGCTGTTACTTATTTAATATTTTTATTTTAACTAACATTTCTTGGGGAAATAAGTTAGTCAAGGGAAAAATGAATATATTTCCAAAGCCAATTTTCTATCATTATGATAAATGGAAAACCAGTATGTTTTTAACATAGGTTAAAATTAATACATAACTATTAACATAAAAATTTTAATCTGAGTACCAACCAGAATTATATCTCACACAACACTTGGGAAACATTATTTTATATTAACAGATTATTCATGATATGACAGGTAAGAGCAGTCTTCACAAAGGAAGCAATTTTTTTTTATTTTGTTTTGTTTTGTTTTTATATGTGGGTAGTTCCATGGCTGGGAATCAAACCCAGGTCACAGCATTGACAGCGCTGAAGCCTTAGCCACTACACCACCAAGGAACTCCTGGAAGCAATTTTTAAAGGTTGACTCTTAAGGAATTATGAGACATAAGTTTGATGGACAAGAGGACAGCTTAAAGTACATATATGTAAATACAAAGAGCTGTAGAAATACTTGTCTCATTGTGGAAACTGCAAGGTGTTACAAATGGCTGGACCTCAGAGTACAAGTAAGTAATTGGCTGCAGGTGGGCTGTACAGGAAGACCGGTGGGTGTGGCCACACCTGGGAAAGCCTCCTGTGACAAGCAAAAGACTGTAACCTTGTTTCATGTAAAGTCGTTATTTTCTGAAAAACAGAGTTCCTCAAGATTTTAGTAAAAGTTTCCCCTCAGTCCTCAAAATACGTATATTTGTGTGTGTGTGTGTGTGTGTGTGTGTGTGTGGTATCAAGTTTGAGAAATGCTGAGTTAAACCAAATAAATTACTTTTTATTGCAGAAATTGTCACAGCACTGGAAAACTCTATGAGGAAATTGTAATATGCAGATTTATCAAGGTGTTAGACCTTGGAGTCGTTTGTTTTTTAAAGCATTGTCTCACTTGTTTTTATTTATTTTAGGAAATATATATACAGTGGCAGGCAGAATAAATTTTGAGAAATGCCTCTGGGTTATGGAGAGTCTTTTTTTATATAAAGGCAGTAATGACATAATTAGATATGCTTTTTAGAACTATGATTGGTAACAGTACGGAGACTGACTTTAAGGAAAAAAACAAAAATCAAAAGGACTAGGAGCTGCCAAAAGAGTTAGATTATGGCTGGATCACCCATAGTTCACATGTAGAAACATAAAGCAATCACTACATATGTCATAAAATTTAGACTATGACAACTTAAAAAATAGTTTGTGGGTATTACAAACAAGAAGGCAATAATAGATACCATTTAAAAACAAGAGACTTGTTAAATAAAGTAATGGAGCTTATTGGAAGAAATGGTACTACCTAACAAACAAAAAGAACTGATAGAAGGATAGACTTCCTAGAACAATATAGAAATTTCACGTGTCTGGCGGAAATCAGTAAAATAACAAGTAAGTCTCACTAATAGCAAATAGAGTCGTGATGATAGAATAAAAGGTAGAATAAATGCTCAACATCAACACATAAATAATAGAAAAAAATTCCCTTTTATTTGAATAATTATATTGTGTACTTCTAAATTCTTGTGCTGCTTTTGTTGAAAATGATAGATCTGGATAGAACACTTTAGCTTATGACATGATAGAAATCAATAGTGAATCTTCTCACAGTGACTTATAACCAGAGTAGGTATGTGAGTGTTTATTAGTGCAGGATGGTGTTTTGGCAAAGGTGGTTTGGAGATAGGGAGAGGTAAAATTAAAAAATAAATAAATAAAGCAAAGTAGGAAGCAAAAGTCTTTGAATACATATGATAAGTAAAAAGGGAAGAAAATTTCTTTTCTACAGGACATTGAATTATTCAAGCAGTTTGATTAATCTTGTTTGCTCGCAAATTGATTCTATCCACTGGCAGTTACATAGTTCCTATAGTCATTTGACAGTTATGGGAAATAATTATGCGCTTTCCTTACTAAAGTGGTTTGAAATGTCACTTGGCTTGAGAGTTACTGCAGTTTGTCAGGTTATGTTAATTTTCTTCCTTTTCCTGGTGGATGCTTTAATCTGTTGGCCCAGCTCATGAATACAGCAGTCCTTTTCTTCCTCCTCTGAAAAAAACAGGCAATTGGCTAAGGGATGTTATCAGATACACAGAAAGTGAAACATCCTGGTACAGATGGAAATCCATATTTTTAAGAAAAAGTCCATGTATAGTTTTCTTTTTTCAAATTTTCCCATATATTATGCAAAACTTATTCCAGGTGAATTTAGTCCATTAAACTTGGTTTTTAATTTATATTTTCAGTAACTATTCTCTGACATTATTACCAAATGAACTGTGCTAGTAATTGCTTTACTGTTCCCAGGAATGGAGAGAAAGAAAATGAGGAATTGGGGGCACACTGTTATCTGTTAAGAACACAGGCTGAGGAATTTGGACTGAGCTCATAACTCAGCTCCACTGTTACTAGCTGTCTAACCTAAGTTGCTTAAATAATCAAAGACTCAGTTTCTTTGTAAAATGGTGATAATAACACCAACCTCTAAGGAGATCTAATGCACACATCCATGCGCACAAATACACACATGTGCACACATGTGTGCACACACACCCAACCTTAGACTTTCTTAAATATGCATATTAAAATATGAAGGTAATCACTAAAAGGATAGAATTATTGTGTATATATTGAAGCAATTACAGGAAAATAGTAATAAGAAGATTCAAAACAAAAATTAGCAAGAGTAAAAATGTATACAATGGATGGGATAAATAAATACATATGAGGTCATTACAATGTTAAAGGAATAGATTGTCAGACTACATATAATAAAAGAAAAAAAAATCCAGCAGTATGTTTTTCGCAAGAAACAACAAAGATAAGTTGAAGCTGTAAGTTAGAAAAATTTGTATGAACTAAATATAAAACCAAAGAAATGTAGCATAGACATATTAATATTTTTTAAAACAGTGTTTTTGAGGAAAAATAAAGAGAATCATTTAAAGACAAAAGATTAGGTTCATTGAAGGATGAAACACTTCTAAATAAGAGACATTAACAACTACATCATTATAGTGGAAATCTTTAATGCACAACTTTCAATTATTCATTGAATATATTACACCATTAGGGAAACTCCACAAACTATTCTCTTTGTGATGCAACACACCTATCGAGATGCTTTTTCCACTGCACAAAGTAGTTTTTGAACTTGTCGATTTTGATGCCTTTTAGTGCTTCTGCCATTATTTTTAGTTCACCTCTTCTACATCAGCAAAACGTTCCCCTTTGAGGACTTTTTTCATCCAAGGAAACAACAACCAAAAAAAGTCACTCGGGGGAAGAATGGGTGAATAGGGAAGGTAGGGCACCAGCGTCGTGCCATTTTTGGTCAAAAACTGCTGAACACTCTGCACGGTGTGGGCAGGTGCATTGTCATGCTGCACGTTATTCATGTAAATCACCCAAATGAGCAAGTGCATTGAAAGAGTCTCCAAAAATAATCCACGAAAGCCAAACACAGCCTCTCACACCACCACCAACTGGCACACTGATGCGGATGGGTTCCTAGAACACTCACCTAGTGGGGAAAGCCTGCACTACAAAGGGCCCACCCTCCAGAAGATAATTCCGGGGGTTTTGGGGTCCCCCTCCATATTTTATGTCTTTCCTACTCTTTCTCATTTCTATGTCCTGCCCACCTCCCAAGGGCATCCTCAGCACCTTATGTTACAAATGACCTGGAAATTATTTAAGCAAAGACTGTTGAATACATCTTCCCCTTGGAAATTTATGATTTTCACTGCATCCCCACCACTACAGAAAGAACAGTTCTGGAGGAATGAATCAGAATTTTATTGACTTAATCAAACAACTACCAATGGTGGAATAGTTACAAAGTTAAGAAAATTCACCATCGTAAGCGACACACACAAAAAAGGAAGAACATAACAATAGTCTCCCTTGGTTAAACTATTACTTGGGGGCAAACACAACATACCTGGTTAATCTCTTCAATACCTGGTTAATCCCTCCATCCTTAGGACTCAGTTGAGGCACACCTCTTCAAATAAATGTTTATCTCTTCAGCAGTCTGCTGTAGGAGACCTCCCTCACAGTTTACACGTACCCTGGGCTTATCTCTGGCACAGCATGTACAGTATTGCACTGTTTTATAAAGCACCTACTTATTCCTCCTTCTCACCAGACCATAAACTCCCTGGGTAAAAAAAAAAAAAAAATGTCCTTTACTTGTATCCTTAGCATCTAGCACAGTTCCTGACACAGAGAGTAGTCAACAAATATTTCTGAATTAATAGCAATATTTTATTTTTTATAAGCAATGATAAAAGGCATTTTAGTAGCTTAAAATTCTGTAAATCAGAAAAATGAGTCAGAGTTTAGATGAAGGTTAGATGACTAAAGCTGGAAAGTCATTAACTATTTTTAGCTCCTTTTAACAGCTGGGAATCAACCCTAACCTGGTGTTTAATTTCCAGGGTAGAGGGGGACAAGAACAACTGAACAGACTAAAAGTGACTTAATCACTGATTCTGATGCATCACTTGGAGCATCCATAATCACTATCACTAAAAGCCATTAAAAAAAGCCTTATGCTTGATGTTCTGTAGAGCAATTTTAATGTCAATGATTACAAATCAGGAATATCTTCAACAAAAAAATGTTTTATATGTGCCAGGAAATCATGAGTGTTCTTTCAAGCAAAACTGTAAGACTCCATTAATGGTTATTAGTCTAGTCTTTGACAGTAACTTGGGCATGGATAAAATAGAACTGCCTGGTGAGTTCATTGTTTATTCAAATAAATCTTTTTTGAGCTGTGAATTTATATAAGGTTCTTTGGCAGGAAATATGTGGGGGAGGGAGCTCAATTCGAGACTCACATTTGACCTTGACAGACCATCTATTTTAAGAAAGAAAATAAAAACTGGGAGGGGGGGAAGGCAAACCAAAACCAAATGTTAATAAATACTACATTTCATTTTACAGGTGAAGATTGTGCAAATCTGAAGAAGAAAGACCCAAGCTAAATGCCTGAGCAGGTGAGACATGAGCTGATATTTCTCAATCTCTGCCATGCTTTCCAGTCATGCTGCCAGGCCAGACTTGGAACAGAACTGAAGTTTCTATTCTTTTCTCTGAAAACGTGACTACTTCTTCAACCTACAGGCATGCCTATGGGTTTTGGATAAGAAAATATATACGCAGTTCATGCTTATTATTTGCAGATTCCATATTTGTGAATTTGGCTCTTTGCTAAAATTTATTTATGACACCAAAATCATTACAGCAGTTTCATGATCATTATCGGGCATGGGCAGAGCCCTGAAAATTTTGGGCCAACAGATGTAAACAAGGCTAAGTTTTACCTTCTTGTTTCAGCTCACAGGCTGTTAAAAGTGCCCTTTTCATAGGCTACAAATAAATCATTGTTGTGCTGCTGGAGGGGGTGATTTTGCTATTCAAAGTGGCCCCCAAGCATAGGGCTGAAGTTCTGTCTAGTGTCCTAGGGAGAAAACACAAAAGCTAAAAGAAGTTTAATAAGTTTCACTGAAGTATGAGTTATAGTGCTATTAGTGGTAAGCTCAATGTTAGTGAATCAATAATATATGTTAAGTAAGGTATCTTTAAACAGAAACACACACAAAACAAGGTTATACTCATATATTGATCAGGTGACAAAAATGTTGGGTCCAGAGCGTCATAGGAACCAAACTCTATTGGTTCACTATTGTAAATCATCCCTCCTTCCTTTCTCCCTTGATATTTGCATTGATACAACGCAACTCAAGGCCTACTTGAGCTCAGTCAGGCACTTACCGGGTCTGAGCACGCGTCCTGAGCCTGGAGTGGGCGCCCTGAGCCAGGAGGGGGCACCCTCCGCCTTCGGTACAGAGTTGCCGGCAGGTGGCGCCCAGGGAAGGGCTTCTCTCCACTGTGGTCTGGGCCAGGTAGATTAGAAGGGGCGGAGGAACCAAAAGCGGCCAGTCGGGGCTGCCCCGAGGTTCCCCACCCTCTGCAGCCAGCGACTGGAAGAAAGTGCGAGCGGCTGGGCCAGCTGTGTTCTGAGCTCCCGCACCGCTGTCTGCTTCTCCGTGAGCGCGCCGCGCCCCGCTCAGCTCGAAGTCACCCACCATGGAGGCACAGGCACAAGGTGAGTGGTCGCCGATCGCCCTGAGGGTCATCTCCGGGGAGCGCAAAAAGGCGCTCTCACTGCATCTCTTAACTTCTAGGACGGAGTGGACCGGTGCCATCTTCAAACGTCAGCAATCTGCCCCTACCCGGGCCTGCGGGATAGTTCCTGCTCCCCAAGCTCAGGGGTTGCTGTGGGGCGCGGGGCCAGTGAAATGGGTAGGTTGCTCCGCAGGAAATGCGCCCACAAAATGCTCTGCCCGCTTTCTCCAACCAGTCGTCCCCCGCTTCCTAAATCTCGCGGGTGCCCAAAGGACCTGTTGTGCAGGATCGAGAGTCTGCGTTTTGTTTCCTTTCCCTGGGAAAGTAGGAAGGGAGCTCGACTCCTGTCGCCCGGAGCGGTGGGCTCGCGTCCTGCAACTGCCAAGTCCCGGGTGGTGCGCGGCGCGCGCAGCGCTGTGGCTCGGCGGAGACCCCGGGTCTCCCGGCTTCGCGCGCGGCTTGCTGCGCGGGAACCGGCCTTCTCAGACGAGGAATGGGTTACCCGCTGCCTGATCCCCAGCAGCCGCTACGTGTGTCCCCGTTTCCTACGGTCGGGGAATGCCTTCTGCTTCCCCAGCCGCCCACACGCCGGCCACGCTCTGGCTCCCTACTCCCCGAGGCCGCCAGCTGGAGGAACCCGCGACGGCTCCACGCAGGGCAGCCTCGTATCTAGGGCCACACTGGGACCAGGGTTAGGGAATCCCGATATAAGCGTGCAAGAATAGCAGTGACCGGACTGTGGGAAGGCGCAGCGATGGGACGAGACTGGAAAGACTCTGGGGTCCGTTTTGGAAGTAACGCCAAGAAGGTTGAGGAGTTCAGTTTTCTTCAGCCTTTAAAACAGTAATCACCACCTTTCTTTTATAGTGTGGTAAATTCTACGATGGCTTTTAAGATAAATAAAAACCCATTAAAAAAAAAGTGGAGGAGGTTCATGACCCTGTGGCTCGCCCTCTAGGGGCAGAAGCGTCCTGAATGAGAGCCGTTGGGCGGGTGCGTGGGCCTGGGGCCATCCAACAGGTTTGCTGCCAGTCCTACAATTGTCTGAACAGCGCGAACCATCCACGTTTGTTCCATCAGCCAAGTTCCTGTCCATAAAATGCCGCTTCCAGTATTTTTCCCCATTGTCTAATTAAGAAAGGAGAATTCAACCAAGTGTGTGGGGCGGGGGCGGGGGGCGGAGAGGGGCGGGAGAGTTTGTCGGTCAAATCAAAAGCGGAGGTCGGTTTGGAGGCCTTCCCTCCTGAAATTGAAGTAGGGGGAACAACTCCGGAACTTTCCAACCTGACTTGCAAATTAGAATTTGGAGAGTTTTAAATAGTGGCCCTGGTTAATCCCAGACCTATCAAACTAGAATTTCTGGGGCCTGGGCATACTTGAAAACTTTCCAGGTCTTTCTATTACTCAGTGGGCTGGAGAAAAACTACAGCAGATAGTGTTCATCTGACTCCTGAAGACATTTGAAGCTACACATGGGAATCATGGTGTCATTGGTTTGCTTTACTTTGCGAGGTTTACTTAGCAAACATTGCAGTGCTGTCCTTTGCCAAGTACTGTGCGAGGAGAAGCAAGCATAGACTTGGTTGCTGGTTCCTGAAATGTATAGCAGAGGAAGAGATAGACATTAATTTGATAGTCATTTGATAAATGTGAAATTGCAGCTGTGTTTATGATATGAAGGGGGGGCACATCATACAGTGAGAACCTGAAACACTTTAGGTCTGGTTGGTGATAGTCAAAATACTGAAGTTTGTTTACTGTCTCCTTCTGTCTGTTCTGTGTGCTTTACATGTGTGGACTCATTTCTTCTTCACAACAGTCCCATCAGGGAGGTAGTGTTCTCATTCCAATTCTACAGAGAGAAAATGGACACAGGACGTCAATTCCTTGTAAATTCAACAGGCGGTCACTGGCAGAGTTAATGGCTGTGAGTGCTCCATTCCCACTCAAAGCCCACCACTTTTAAGAGAAAAATAAAATTTACGTCTTCAAATACCCTCCCCTGCCTTCTGGGACACTCTTCCCTTTCCTCTTATGACTGGGTGGAACCTGAGTGGGTGGGGAAGATGAGTTGTTGTGTCATTTAAGCAGCAGACATACTACGTTCTTTAAGAATAAAACTTCTCACAAAATGTTTACAGTTTATATTAAAGGAAAATATCTTTACACTTGTCACAGTTTTCTGGCTAAATGAATTCCCTCTTAGAGTCTAAGAGAGTCCTGTATGCACATTTGTATCATCAGCACAATGTATTTTAGATTGTATCTAGAGTGGGGGATGGCTTATCATTTTGCCTCTTGGTGGAGAGACAGCAAAGATGAGTGAGGTTGAGTTGGCAGCTACTGCTGAGCTGTCCCCTGTGCTCTTCAGGAGACCACCCAGGTGCTGTGGACATTATTTGCACATAGAGTTCAATAAATGCAGCAGCCAGTTCTAGAAACATTTCCATCAGTGAAATTCTGCAAACATGTTCGTTGACTCTGTAAAAGAATGATTACTTACAGCAAAACAAGGGTATAGGATGGGAAATTGGTAGAAGAGCAAATGCAAGAGCAGTTCAGTTAGGAGGGGCTGGAGCACAGTGTGGAGTTGGAGCCCGCAGGATGCCAGCATTTCCAGTTGCGTTCCTGGTACTAGAGAATTTTGCTTTAATATCATGATATATTAGAGAAGGAATTTGGTTAGGAATGTAGCATTTCCTAAAACATATGGCAGTCCTTTAAAATAAAAAGTTCCTGATCTTTTTAAACTACCTTTTTATATTTCGTTTTTCTAGGAAATAACGTTGTCTTCCCCAATATCTTCAATGTTTAAAGGAAAATTTTCTCTCCACTTAACGCTTGTATATATTCAGATTAATAACTATGTTGGTTTCCTATGACTGCTGTAACAAATTACTACAAACGTGGTGGCCTAAAACAGCAGAAATTTATTCTCTCACAGTTCTGATGGCTGGATGTCCAAAATCACTATCACTGGACCAAAATCAAGACATCAGCAGGACTTCACTTCCTCTGGACACTAAGAATTCATTCCTTGCTCCTTCCAGCTTCTGGTGGCTGCAGGTGGCATTCGTTGGCTATGTCACTCCAATATCTGTCTCCTTGGTCCTATTGCCTTCTCTGCTGTCTGTCTAATCTCCCTCTGCCTCTGGTTGTTAAGAACACTTATGATTTCATTTAGAGTCTACTTGGATAATCTAAGATAGTCTCCTCATCTCAAGATCCTTAATTTGGTCACTTCTACATACTTGTAGACCCTTCGCCCATATAAAGTACCATTTATAGATTCCAGGGATTAGGACCTGATATCCTTGGGGGCAGTTATTCAACCTACTACAGTATCTATTTTTTTTATTTTTATATTCAGACATTCTACTCAGGAGGGTTCTCAGAAGTCCATGAGTGACATAAAGTAATAAATGCTAGATTAATCCTGTCTGATTGCAAATTCCACTAATGTGCAAATGTTGAAAATACCTGACAGGATACTTTGCTCACAGCACATTTGTTTATCCTCACCTTGTTTCAGGAAGAACTTAGGACAGTTTATACAGATATATGAAACATAGCAAGATAATATAAACTAGAAATAGAAAAAATAAATAAGGATAAGAATAGAAAATGAAACAAGGAATAATGTGCTAGAAAAATAAATACAATTATGTTCTTTTTATCAATATTGCATTGAAAACAAATTCCTGCTTTGTAAACAAAGTATGGCATTTTGTTACAAAACAGTAAAATAATTCCTCCTCCCTCTGCCACATACCAACAGGCTAAGTGTCTTATATGGTAAGGATCAGATTTCCCAAAGAAAAAGATTATTTTACAAATTGTATGCAATATAATCACAAATCTCAAACAATAGAAGCTAGGTGTTAGATGTTTTGATTTATGATTTTTTTTTTTTTTTCGCTTTTTGGTATGTGGGTAGCTCCCTGGCTGGGAATTGAACCCTGGCCGCAGCGCTGACAGCGCCAGTGCTGAAGCCTTAAGCCACTACACCATCAGGGAACTCCCTGATTTATGATTTTTAAAGTATTATTAAAAGCACTCTTACTGTCTTCAGAGCTAACTCCTATTGTTTTATTTTGCCACTAAATAAAATTTTCAAGTAGGTTGTGATGTATATATAAGATAAAGTCAATCATTTGCAACAAATCATATACTATTTTTGTAATTAAAATTATAAAATCTAATCATACAAATTAAAGATGCAGTATATGGGAACCTACTTTGAATTGCCTTCCCTAATATATACCTTGTTTTTTTTTGTGATACTTGGTAGACAGAATCTGAGAATTTACTTAAAAAAACTTGGAAGCAAGGGAATCCATTTTTGTGGTTTACGTTATAAGTACTTCAGCAAATATTGATTCTTTAAGTAAATATTTTAACAAATATTTATCGATTCCTGTAGTAATAGCAAATGTTCGACAAGCACTTAATATTGAGAGACAGCAGGAGACAGTGGTTAAGATTCCACAGTCAAGGCAAGCTGCCTGGATTTTAATCCTGCCATTAATATGACCCTGAATAAGCTATTTGATCTCAGTAGCCCTTGGTTTTTCCCTGTGTACACTAAGGATAACAAGAGTATCTAGATCATAGTTTTGTAATAAGGATTTAACGAGTTGATACAAAGTTCTTATAACAATGTGTAAGTACTACACAAACATTTCTATTGACTTCAGTGGTATATGCCAAGAACTTCACATGCATCGTTTTACTGAATCCTTATAATAACACCATGAGATAAATACCATTACTTTGAGGACATTTTATTGACAGGGAAACAGAAGATCAAAAAATTATGTGAGGAATGTGGGAGTCCACTCCAGGCCTATCTGAGTCCAGAGTATGGGCTTCACCATTATACTATATGTCCCTCAGTATGGCAGGGCAACGTATGACAACAGGAAAAAAAGATGAATTTGACATAAGTCATGGTTCCAGGGAGGGTAGCAAAGAAGAATCATCCCAGTTGATAATGGCACATAGAACTGATGATGAGATAACGTATTTTCATCCCAATGGCATTTTTAGAGTACTAAGTGCTAATTAGAACCAATTCACATCGAGAGTGATAATAACAATAATATTTTAATTTTTTAATGCCAGATACCATGCTATGCACTTAAAAATATAATGTTATTTAATAACTGTAACAAGTCATGAGGAAAGTAATGTGATTTTCATTTTTCAGATGAGGAAACTGAATGACAGAATAGTTACACAACTTTCTCAAATTCATACAGCTAGGACATGGTGGATTTCCCCTTAAAAATCACATTTAAGGAGTTCCCTGGTGGTGTAGTGGCTTAAGGCTTCGGCGCTGGCGCTGTCAACGCTGCGGCCTGGGTTCGATTCCCAGTCAGGGAGCTACCCACACACCAAAAAGCAAAAAAAAAATAAAAAAATAAACTATCTCTTTAAAAAAAAAAATCACATTTAAGTCAATTACCTGATTAAATATTTAAAATTGTAGGGGGAGTTCCCTGGTGGTGCAGTGGCTTAAGGCTTCAGTGCTGTCAACGCTGAGGCCTGGGTTCGTTTCCCAGCCAGGGAACTACCCACATACAAAAAGAACAAAAACTTCAATAAACTAAGTTTAAAAAAAAAAAAAAATAAAAAAAAAAATAAAAAAAAAAATAAAATTGTAGTTATAAGTCTGATAGTCTCTCAACAGACAAAATTCTCTCAAACATAATATAAAATGCCAAATATTGAGACTCTTCCCACAAAAATACTAATTCTCTGGTTTTGGTTTTATTAATTTCTTAAGTCATTCCTTCATTCAGTAATTATCCAAAATATCTATGTGCCAGGCACTGTTCTATGCTCCAGAAAAACACAGGCAACTACAATGAAAATTTCTGCCCTCAGAGACTTCATGTTCTAGGGAAGAGGCAAATAGCAAATAACATAAGTTCATAGAAGACCTGGTATACTCGATGTTGGGAAATGCCTAGAAAAACAGGCAATGATGAGAGGGGGTTGTGCAATGCGGGGGTGAGTAGAGGGTCTCAGAGGATTCCACAGCTCTGTGACATTGATTCTCTGCACAGACTTGAGCAGGGACTGAGCTTGCTTTCCGGAGGAGTACTTCCTCAGTGCACTTGAAGCTGCACGAGGACCAGAGGTTTGGGTCGGTGACTGGTGACCCTGCAAATTTGAGCTTATAGTTGCGGTATCCACCGGTCCATGACTTACAAAGGGAAAATTGCACCCCCCACCCCACACACAATTGAATGGATTTTTGTATTTCTTTGACTCTTACAAAATGTAAACATACTTTCCAGCCAACTGTAAAGGCCTTGGATGTTACCCTGAAGTCCTTCATATTCGTCAGACCTGTCACTCAGTGTCAACAGACATATCTGACTAAATTCCAGCCATCACTCATGGTTTTGTCCTGCAATTTGTACACACATCCCCAGTCAGTTTCCCCATCGATTTCAGCTCGAGGAAAAACACAATGCCTCAGCTCTGTTTTGTTTCTCAGTCATCATTGGGTACTGTACAGTCCAGTGGGTTACCCAGTGGGTTAGCACATCACATGTTGGTTAAGGTGGGACAGTGCAGCCCAAAGACATAGTGTAGTCCCAGTCAGCCTCCTGGGTTCAGGCAACTGTTCTCAGAGACTGTCCTCAAGTGTTAATAGTAATTATAACAATTTCCACATGCCTCAAAGTGCTTTATAAACTAAGAACCACTATGTGAATGCCTGCTTTCCACAGTACTAGTAGTTGACTGTTTCTTTTAAAAATTGCATAAAGCATTTCACAAGCAGATCATCCTTTCCCTTTTTATACGATAATGTGAATTATACTGTTTTGTTTTTACAAGGCTGATAGTTTTATTGCATGTGGTATATATTCGAGGCACCAATCAGTTCTTTTTCACAGGACAGCTTCAGTGTAGCAGAATAATCTTTTCCATGTCTTTCCTTTCACCTTATGGTACTAACTTCTTTTTTCTATTCTTTCAACTCATCTACTCTGAATGCCAGTGATCATTTTTATGGACAGAAATGCTGAGAAAGCAGCTGTTATGTAAAGGGAGTCTTTTCTGCTCTCATGCATGATATTGCTGTCTGAGCATTCTGAGAAAAATTCGGAGATGGTTTTTCAGAGGGCTGTGCTACTCTGGAGAGCAGCTCTTACGGGCAATCTGGTAAGGAAGGTGTTTGAAAGCTATTTCAACAAGGAAGTCACCTTTCCCTGGAGTCTGAGCTCGTTGAATCCACCACCCAACAGAATTCTGACACGATCCTGACCCCACCTTTTCATCACCTTTAATGCATAGCTCCTGTTATTTCTGCTCTTCCGGGTGCTCTCTCTCATGTGGCTAACTGTTATGCTCAGAGCCTTTGGGAATCATCAGCTGTCTCTGATTCTCTCTGTCCTTTAAAATGATGGCTGCACAAGCCCTATTTTATTTTTATGTAATGATTAGTTCATCATATATGATGTTGTAAGCGACTTCGACTTTATGGAGTGAAAGTGGAAGGAAAAGAAATGCAGGCTTGTTGTACTATTACAGTTTCAAAGTCATATTTATTTCAAAGTGGGTCTTTTCTCAGAATTACTTGTACCTACCACCTGGTATAATTAATCGGACATGGTGCCAAACATGGTTTATAACTTTTCTTTTAACCGAACAAAATTTTACTTTAAACTTGAAGGTCCTGAAACCACTGAGTCAGTGACACAGTAGAATTTGCAAATTAAATGTGGTACATACTTTTAAAAGAAATAAACAAATAAAAAAGTATAAATAAAATATGTATTTTACATATAGTATAAATAAATATTATGTATCTATAAAGGTATGCCTTGATCAGAGAACAGAGTGTTAATTGCCCTATTACCCCATTCTGGAGAATTCAACTTACAATGGAAAACAGTGGGACTGTTTAACATCTATATAAAACACTTTCCTGGCCCTTCTAATGATACATTCAAGCATCAGGAATGTTTTCTATTTACTTGCTCAGAGTCCTTTTAAATAAAAAACAAAACAAAACAAAACAGAATCATGCCAGTTTCCTGCTCTGGGGCCCACAGAATCACAGCCAAATGATTTGGTATTACCATAGCCCTTTCTGTTTGCTAAATCCTTCTCAGTACGTCTAATTGTGAGTATTCACAGTACTTTCTGGTGTGTGAAGGGGGCTGACCTTGTTCTTGGGCAGATTACAAAGCTAGAACCATAACAGGGAAAAAACATGATGGTTTAAAGCTGGGTTCAAGCCTGCAGTTTGTTTTTCTCTTTAAGATCTAGAAAGGTGGGAGTTCCCTGATGGTGTAGTGGCTTGGGGCTTCGGCGTTGGCACTGTCAGTGCTGTGGCCTGGGTTCAATTCCCAGTCAGGGAGCTACCCACATACCAAAAAGAAAAAAAAAAAAAAAAAGATCTAGAAAGGTGAAGAATCTGATGGCAGTGAACCAAGTAATGAATATGGTGTCACAGTTAAATTAATTTATACCCTGTAGCAATTAATTTGTAGCAGTTAGCAAACCTGATAATATGTGATCTATGTGATTAGCATAAGTAATGATGCCAAGACCAAAATTCAGGAAGACTTAGAGGTCAGACTATAATACAAAACCTCTTCAGGAGGACTTTGGCATAACCAAGAACTAAATATAATAAAAGCCTCAAGAATCATTTCGGCCAGGGTACAACAAAGAACTAAGGCAATTGGGGAGTTCAGTGGTAGTGCGGATGCAAGCTAGCTATTTTACCTTATTATGTACATGTTGTCTTATTATTAGGGAAAAAAGAGAGAGGAAACCAAACTGGTACTTAACTAGCATCATGGGATTTAAATATCAGACAATGAGTAGCTAAAGAATTTGGGTGTTTTCTACCAGCACTGAGGACAGACTGAGATAGACACTTATGTTATTTTATTTTATGATAGTATTTATTTACTGACTAACATTTGGTCAAGTCCTCTGTGCATTAGGCACCATGTAGATTCTGGCTGCTGGGATGTGTCTGCACAGATCATTATGGATGTCCAGGCCTTCGCGTTTACCTTGGCCTGGTGTGAGCGATAGGTCTTGGCACAGTTTCTCTCTTCTCTGAGGTCGTCAAAGGCCAGGATTTTCCAGGAGAAATGGAGTGAGTCAGCGTTGTATGCTACTGATTCCAGGGTCTAAAGCGTGTCTGGGACATTAGGGAGATTAGGGGCAGTTGAGTTTCATTTGGAAAGTTGGCTTTGGACTGCCTCTCTCCTGGTGGTTTGTGTCCAAAATAAATCATCTTCCCCTTGGGGCAGTTCTTATGAACAGGGCTGCCCCTAGGGCTCTTCTGGCTTTAGGAAGGCACTGCTATATTCCTTCGCAGTTGTACTTTCTAGAAACCAGTTAGGTGTGATGACCCAGTCCCTAGGAAGGCACTTAGGCCTAGATGCTGTCACTGCTGGGGGCCTTTATTAAGCCAATATTTGTAAATGCGTGTTCTTGACTGAGCATTGTGCAAACCAATTTAAACAGCAACTATGCCTTCTCTGAGGCAGATGTGCAAACATCAAAAGCACATAGAGGCCCAGGGCAAGTATGCAAACCCCGATCAACTGCACGGTGCTGTGTCACTTTTTGCCACATATAAGCACAAACTGCCTTTTTTGGGAGTCGTGAGCTGAGTCGTGAGCAAAGAGTTACAGGAGTTGCATTTTTAGAGGCAGTGAGGTGGAGAGAAGCTGCTCCGTCTGTAGTAGTTAGTCAGGAGGCAATTGTTGAGGGGGTGGTTTTTGAGAGTTGGTTGAAGGTACAAAGAAAGGGAACCTGCCATCTGAATGTGTGATAACATTCCAGACCTCGGATACAGCTTAAAGTAGCCTTTGCTTTTGGAGTACGTTGAAAGAGGAGGACATTATATTGATTTGGCCAAGAACACCTAAGGGAGTCAGATGTTAAGAACACTGGCTTGGCTGTTAGGCGTCGTCATTCCTACAAGTCCTCACCCGGGGACCCTGCACGGTTGCTGAGTAAGCA
This sequence comes from Lyroderma lyra, assembly GCA_004026885.1. NCBI lineage: Eukaryota > Metazoa > Chordata > Mammalia > Chiroptera > Megadermatidae > Lyroderma > Lyroderma lyra. The sequence goes on along the minus strand of PVJL010002349.1, from coordinate 101,448 downwards.
TTGTCATACAGGATCCCATTTAATCTCTAACACACAACCATGCAGTAGGTGACATCTCTATTTCACAGGTGAGTAAATGGAGGTCTAAAGAATTTAAGTTGCGTTCCAAGTACTCAGAAGTTACTGTGTATGTGTGTGTGTGTGTTTATATTCCACATGCGAACACACACACACACATTATTGTGGAGATGAAGAATGCAAGGAATGCTATTTTTGAGACTACATGCCAATCACTGTAATACAAACTATGGGGACAGCCAAAAAAGACAAATTCTCCTCCTTTTTTGAGGAATTTCCAATAGAATCAGCCCTTATACATTGAATAGGAATGAAAAAGAGGAGTGAAAAGCATGCCTGGAAAGCAGCATTTAAGGTGCATGTAGAACACTGAAACATTCGGAAGGTTCAGGGTGGCCAGACGGGTCAGAACTATTCAGGAGAGCGTCTTGGAGGGGTGAGCTTGGAGCCAGACTTCATAGGTAGAAATAATAAGATATAAATATCTGAAGCAAGCATGGATAGATGAGGAATGCCCAGTGAAGAGCCTTGAATAGAAGCCCGTATTGACGTCATTGATATTTCTTTGTATGACTCCACTGGAAGATCTTAAGGGAAGTACTTTTAATGAAAACAACACACAAAGCATCACTGGATTGTATGAGAATAAAATTGCAAAACATTTATAAAATCTGTGAAAGGCAACTAAAACAACAAGACAGGGGCCAAGCTTTAACAGTCTTTTTTTTTTTTTTTTTTTTTTTGCAAAGCCCCACCTCTAGCAATTTGACTGACACTCGAAGGTTGGTAAAATGTAAAGAATGATAGTGATTGGAAAGTGTCATATAAGAGCTAGATAAACATTCTTGATACAGAAAAGACATGTTGAAAGGGAAACTTGGTCTAAAGCCAGCAGTACTAAATTAGTATCTCAGTAAAATCTGGGAGCTTTATGGGGAGGAAGGGGGAGTATCATTGAGGGTCCACTTGCAAAATCCACCCCTATGTTTTTTTTTTACACAGCAAGGAATTTGTGACAGCACCAGGTTCAATGGCCACAGCATCGTTTATGGCTGAAGTAGTAGAGAGTCTGGACTAAGCTTTCAGGAACAACTCTTAGCACTACTCTCCAGAGCTGGGGCCCCATGTTGCTGCTGTCAGGGCTACTATTAAGAAGCATTTGGGATCAAGGACCATTGGGACCTGCTTTGTTACCAAGCTGCTGCTTCTGCCTTTGACTCTGGAACTGTGCTGCACCTGCTCCTGTTTGCAGCAGCAAAATGGGTGGGTCACACCATGAGGTTAGTGGGGACACTGGGACCTCCTTTAAAGAAAGCTGATGCCTCCAACACTGTGCTTAGCTGCAGGGACAGCAGAGGTGTTTGAAGTCAGCCTCTACCTCTCTTCTGCTCGTGCAGGTCTCCTGGGAAGGCTTCTGACTGATGAAACCAAAGTCACATGAGGTCCTCTGGCTCTGAGGACACCAGCTTCTGGGGCTTTGCAGTAGAGTCAGGCATGTCCACAGAGAGAGGGAATTTGAGCTATCATCTTGCCAACACAAAAGGAAGGCAATATAGGAATAACAATTTGGAAGGAAGAAATGGTGGGTATTTTGTTTGTATAACCTCTCATCTTTAAGTGTACTTTTTTCTAGTTTCCTAAATATTAATGTATATTATTTGTAGCTACTCTGTATCTCATAGATTTTTGGAGTGTTCTCCTTTTCATTGTTTCTAGATGGTTCAGAATTTTATTTTAATTTCACCTGTGGCTGAAGTGTGTTTCTTAATTTCCAAGTTGTTAAAAGTATGGGGTTATAGTCAGGGGGATTATATTTTAATATTTCTTTATATACATATTTAGATATCAAACATTTAATTTTGCCTAATTACTAGCAGTAGGTATTTTGTTTTAAGAAGATTTTTATTCAAATGGTTGTGAAGGAAAGGTAACTACTTATAGTATTGAAAAGACTAGTAAACTTTTAAATTAACAAGGAAAGAAAAGGAATGAACAGAAACTTACCAAGCCAGTAGAATCATAGAGAAAAAAAGGAAAAAAAAAACCAATAAACTAAATTGTAAATATAAAATAAAAAAGTCAAGTAAATTGTATATGAAAGATTTAAATACCCCCACATAAAGTGAGAAACTGTTAGCGTAAATATATAAACGAGAGTTGCTATAGGAAATATACTTGATATTTTTTAAAGGTGAAGGAAGACAGAGATAGACAAAAAGTACTCAAGGCAAAAAGCTAACAAAATAAGAACAAGAGGAACAATAATTAGATTGGAAAGAAAGCACAAAACAGTAAAAACAGACACAATTTGTGAGTCATAAATTTTTATGCCCAAATAGCATAGCAGCTACAAATCCATAATCAAAAGCTATCACAATTGTGGGCATAACTGCTTAACAATTCAGTTTTATAGTAGTGTATTTTAATGAGTAGATAGTAGGTAATAAGGAAAGACAGAAGGGCCTTGACCAGTCCAATTAAATTAACTTAATAGGATATATTATAGAACTTTATATAGAATTTGATGTTCTCCCCCTAACTCCCTTGGTGCCATAAAACACTTATAAAAATGTGTGAACTGCTTGGTCCAAAGAATACCTTAAAACACTCATAAGAGCTTTTACAGACCATACTCCTTAATTATTGCCCAGCAAAATTAAAAGAAATAAATATTAAAATATAACCCCAAACTTTTAACAACTTGGAAATTAACAAATACACTTGGACCAAAGGTAAAATCAAAATGAAATTCTGAACTATCTAGAAAACAATTAAAAGGAAAACACTCCAAAATCTATGAGACATTGAGTAGCTACCAATGATACATGTTAATATTATGCATAAGGAACTAGGAAAAGTACACTCCAAGAAGAGGGACTTTTAAAAGATGGAAGCAGAAATTAATAAAATGGGAACAGCAACTACAAAAGTTACAGAAAGAATAAATAAATGCAAAAGTTAATTTTTGGAAAATTACAAACCTCTTGTGAACCTTTTACCAGAAAAATGAGAGAAAAGCTACAAATAAAACGAGAAACATAACTAAAACATTGAAGAAATTGTAGAAGCTGGGGAATACCAGGTGTAACTTTTGGAAACTCAATTTTAAATCTAGAGCAGGGATCTGCAAACTTTTTCTGAAAGGATTGTGAAGTAAATATTTTAGGTTTTTCAGGTCCTGCAGTCTCTGTCACAACTACTCCGTCACTGCAGCACAAAGGGCCCACAGATATTATACAAAACTAATGAGCATTGCTATGATACAATAAAACTTTATTTACAAAAATAGACGGGGTGCCAGATTTGGCCTTCAGGCCATAGTTTGCTGACCCCTGAACCAGAGGAAGAGTAGCAGGATATAAACTACCAAAAGGATCCAAGGAGAACTTAAAATTTCAGTAGATGAACTAATAACTAACTATATTTAATGTAATTTCATTTAAAGTCCCAACAAAGATATTTTGGAATTGGATAAAATGTTCTTAGAGTACCTGTGGAAGAGTAAATGTGTGAGGCTAGTAAAGCATTATGATAAAGACCTCTGGGTGGGGGGAAGGAGTTGCCTTATGGACTATTAGTATACACCATAAAGTCGCTTTCATCAGAATAGCATGATATTTACATTATAGGTAAATACCATGAAACGGAGTCCAGCATGGATCTTAGAATATTCTGAAATTTAATATATGCAGTTCAGTGAGAAATATGCTTTAATAATCAGTACTAGTGTATTTGACTATCTGAAGATATAAAGTTTAACTCTCATTCTGTGCCTTACAAAATTAATTTTACATAGATTAAAATATCTAATAAATAAAACAACAAATATTGAAAGAAAAATGAGATGACTATGTACAACGTAATAAGTGGGAGACTGTTTCAACCAAGAAGGGTAACACAGAAGGCACAAAAGAAGCAGAATGGACATTTTATTCTATAAAAGATATTATCAAATCCAACAGTCGAGCATAGATGGGAGAGTTTCATCACATATAAACATTAATGGATTAATATCAATAAAATATGAGAAAAACTAATAATTTGATATGTCAAGAGAAATAGGCAAATACTTTGAATGGACACTTTACAAATGAGCAAATCCAGTTGGATTTTCCATGAAAAGATGCTTAAATTAATCATTCTAGGAAACAGCAGGTTTAAGTAACAGTATGATACTGAGTTCTATACCCTGGGTAGGCAAAAAGTTAAAAGCATGCTAACACCAGTTGGTGAGAAGGAAGGAGAAAGAAGACTTGCATGGGTTACTGCAGGAAGTGGGAGTTGATCCAGTCTTTTTGGAAAATAATTATGAAATTGAAATTCTCTTGGAATTTTTTGGAACTAAAGTACCTTATGTAATGATACATTCATTGCTGCACTAAGTATAGTAGGTACCTGCTCACCCAGAAAAAAAGTGAAATAAAGGAAATGTCTATCAAAAGGGCAGTGTTTGAATACATACAGTATTTGCTTTACCATGAAATATTCAGCAGTCTTTTAAAAGAATGCAATAGAGCTGTACCATTTGGCACATATCAATATATGCAACACGACTTGTTAAGTATAGCAGCAAGATACAGAGGAGTATATAAATATGCCATTTTGTTATGGCAAAAAGTGCATGTGCATGTATCATTATGTATGTGTGTGTACACACACCCATACACACTGCCAGAAATAAACAAAATCCTGTGTTGTCTTAAATTCAGCAGCTGTCAAATGCACCTTTGCTTTTATACCACCTCACGTACCAAGGATTTTTATGGTGTTGAAGAACAAAGGCTTTTCGCTGGGGATTAGAGGGAGGCGTAAAGGGAGCGTTTCACATTTAAGAATAAGTATTAGAGATCTTGTTTTGGAAGTTTCTCTTGAGAAGGTGTCCAGGTTTTATGGCATCACCTATTCAATAGGATATCCCACAGTTATGCAGCATAGTGCCCGTCTCACCAAAGCCTTCACAGCTGGTTAGGTTTTGGAACAAGTCACTACAGCTGGGAAAACCAATGAATCCGGTGGAAATTTTATGTTGCTTCTCTCCTCTGTTAAGATATCCGCATCATCAACTTGTCATCCAAGTGGAAAGGCTCATTTTTATCCTTCAGTGGCTCTACCTTCTTCACGTAGTGTTGATTTTTGCGTTCTGAGAATAGCTAAAAATGACCTGATCCACTTGTATATGTAAAATAATGACTGTACCTGAATCCCAATTTTATGAAACATTACTTACCCTGACTGTGTATATTTGCAATAATTGCTACTCTAATCTAGTCTACTTAATTTTCTTTTATTTGAAAAATGCTAGTCACAGCCCATTGAATTGACTTACTGACCCACTAAACGGGGTAGTGACGTGCAGTTTGAAAAAGAAATGCGTCAAAGGGCTCCTATCAAAGCTGCGTGCGTGGCATTCCACGGTCAGAAAAGCCCTCCACTGGGCTGGTGGGGCAGTTACTGAGGGGGATCAAATCTGGGACTAGGCACGTTTTGTTTCCCTTAGTTCATGTGAGCAGGGTCCTTAAGGCAGTCGTGTCTTAGGCAAAGCATGGTGATACTTTTAGAGAATTAGCTTAAACTGCGAACAAATACTTCCTTTTTAACTGCTGTAGTTGATGCCTTAGGTTATGATTTTCCTCAAACAGTTGGGGCTGTCACGAGAAGGCTGGTCATCTTGGTATAAATAGAAGACATGTCAGTTGATTTCATGCCTGTTTTAAGCATTCTTGGTTTATTTTTCCCACATAGACTTTAAAATTGCTATGTTCAAGTTATAAAGAGAAGAATTTTCGTACCAAATTAAACAACAAATATAGTCTTCTGTAATAATTACCCCCAAATGGGCAAACTGCTAAGTGAGTTAATGCTCCTTAGGACCAGGAAGATTAGTTGTGCTCTGTGTTCCAGATAGGGGATTTGTGTGGCTCAGAGGCGCAGAGGTGTCTTATGTGCAGGCATTTAAAGTGGAAGTGTTTGGAAACCTGACGCATATTTTGAGCACAAAGGAAAATGATGCACGCGTGTGTAATACCTAACTAGATTTGGGAGCAAAGAACTTGGAAAAGAAGTTGGGGGAATGGACTCTGCCTATGGCAGGCATCCTTTGCTGTAAACCTGATTTAAGATGTGCTTAAAAAAGATCTTTAGATACCCATTGGGAAAGAAAGGCTGTTATGTCTTGCCATTACTTTAATTTTTTAAAACTCCAACTTGTTTTATTCCTAGTGATTAACGTCGATGCCTTTGACGTTGTGGGTGTTGTCATAAGATAGTTCATCACATGGGGAACGAGCAGAGGAGGAAGATTGGCAACCTCTCTCTTCCTGTACTTTTCCATGAGACTCTTCACCAACCTCATTGTTATTTTCCTTTTAATTCTGAAGTAGTTCCAAATCTGATATTTTAGGAACTTAATTTTATTTCCTTAATCTATGAGTATTTGCAATAAATGGAGTCATTTTTTTCAAGTTGTGTAATAAGCATCACAGAAAGAAAAAAATGTAAAGTAAAAGCAATAATAACTGTAACTTATAGTAGACAAAACACCTTACAAGAAGGGTTTGCTGAGCTGTAGAAAGTCAAATACAAGGTACTTTTAAAATTCACCTTTCCATTTTTTTTTTCCTGACTGGAATTCTCTACCAACATTGTAGTATTGGGAGTTAGGATAGAAAGGAAATGTAGATAAAGCTTTCTGCTCTTAGACATTTGCTACTTCTTTCTATAGCTGAAGACGATTAACCTCAAAGTAACTGAAAGTGCAAGACTGGAAGTAATTTCTATGAACTATAGTGGTCATTAAGTCGAACTAGCTCTATCAGCTCTGACTTTGTCACCAGCAAGAATTAATAGACCTTTCTTCATTGGTAGGACTGTCAAAATATAAGACACTAAACTTGTGACCATTCCCAAATGAAGCAGACTACTGCCTCTGGTGTTCCATTTTCAGAATAAGTCAGAATAAGTTGTAGGTCATTCTCTTTGAAAACAGACTGAAGTAGGTGACATATGTGAGTCATCGCAACAACCAAAGAGATGACAGGAAACTAATGAGACTGAGAGCCATCAACATGACCTCAGCATGCCTTAGAATTTTTATCAATCACTCAGTGTATTCTCTTTTGCTATACCAAGGAAACAAGATGGAGTCATTGTCTCCACTCTACATACTGACTACGGGGATTCCTATTATGGCACTAAATGTCATGGAATCTCTCTGATTTTATATTCAGTGTCTTCCAAACTATAACTAACATTTTCTTTTAAATTGAATAATTTCTCGTTGACCTTGGGATTTTATTTTGTTCTTGGTGTATTTGTGTGTGTGTGTGTGTGTGTGTGTGTGTGTGTGTTTAGTTATTTTGTTCAAATTATTATTTTCTCCACTTCCTTCTTCTTGGTTGTATGCCCAACCTCACTTCCTAGTGGTTGTTTTTTCAGAGGAACAAAGTGTCCCTAGACACTTGCTTCTCAGCCATTGTCCACTTGCTCGATATGTTTCCATGAGCACAAGCAGCAGTCTCCACGCTTCTTTTCTAAATGAAGAAGAGACCAAATGTCCTTTCCTAGGTGCCATGAAAATGTGGATTTATTTCTTTTTCCTTAATTTCAAAAGGAAAATGTGAAGGGATACTGATGTGTTCAAAATTGGGTGAATGATATTATTTCTTCTAACTGACATGGTGAGAGGAACCTATTATTATGACACAGCATTGTAGATGCCCACGAACAGCAGTTTTTCCATTTGGTTGACTATTCACATGTTGTTTGTCAAAATAGAGAAGCAGGGTGTAGACTGAGGATAAGATCAAACATCCTCCGTGTGTCTCTCTCCCTGTCACCTGAGGAGAGAACCCTAAGCAAGGGAAGGAATGGGCAATTGTGGGACATGTCCGACTCCTCAGTGGACTTCAGATACCTCTGTTTTTCCTCCCTCATTCCGTTCTTTGGACAGTAACATACCTTCCCATGATGAACTTATTTTAAAGAAAGTAAGTTCAAGAAAAAAAGAACAATATTTACATGGTGTAATAGCATGTGGAACTTGCTATTCTAAGGCAGAATTGAAGTAGAATCATAAAAGATTTGAACGAAACTATCAATGAAGGACATGACATAGCTACTACGTAGTCACCAGCTTTCCTGATGACTTCTGGGATGTGCTGTTGGAGGAGAAAACTGTCTTCTCATCATTGTTCCCTCAGGGCCTTTGTTGAATGAGAATAGTGGGAGGAGTTGATGATGGTTTTGATTTCAAGTAGAAAGTGTTGTTTTCCTGACGAACCTAACTAGCACTCAGGACACCAGGCAATTAACTGTAGGCATATGACTGTCACCCACCCAGTCCTGTTGACACCTGCCCTTAATGCCAGGGGTTTTAGAACCTAGCTGGTCCTAGCTCCATCAAGTTCTTTTGACTTAATCTGTAGCAGTCATACCGTGTTTCTGGATCCCAAAATGCACTTCCTGGTAACTGCAAACACAGCCTAGTAAGGAGAGGAAAAATAGACAAGTAGATGTGATGTGACTCATTCAGACTTTGTCCCTTTCATGGAAAAAACCCTGCTGGCTGTGACATCACCTAGTCACCAAGGGATGTGCTGTTGGCAGAGAGCTCTTATTTCATCTGCTAGCACCTCCTGAGGAACAAAGATAGACTGGGGATTTTGTGCAGAACAAAGCCCAGAGAGAAAAGAGAATGTTAGCCGTGGTGCAAACACCAGCCAGATGCTTGGTCCCGGCCTGCTTTGGCGGTGGACCTCAGTCTGCACTAACCTCTGCTGGACTCGCCTCCCTCGTGCACATACCTTCCTGATGAAGCCAGGCCCATGTGTGGCCACTTTGGTGGGAGCTGCGTCTCTCACAAGTGCCTCACCTGATTTCCTGAAAGATTTTATTAGCATCCATGCCCTCCATGGTAAACATTTAATTATAAGGGCACTGACAGTACAGTTCAGCTCTGCCTGACTGCGTGTTTATAATAATCATTGCTGCCATCTGTTCATTATCCTTATGTGTTAGACATTGTACCCAACAGTTTATATCATTTAATTTCATTTAATCCTCCAAACAACTGTTGGAGGTAGTTATTGTTATTTTCTCTATCTTAGAGTTGAGGGAAGTGAAGGTTAGCAAAGCTAAATGAGCTGGCTGGGATTATTCAGCTAATAATTGTGTTGCTAGGACTAGATGGAGGCCCATCTTACTCCAAAGGTCATATTCTTAAATTCTACTGTGATTCTCAGTTTATGGGGTGGAGTATAGCAGAAGGACTTAGGGAATTTTTTTCAACTGCTGTGTTTATATTCCACTTTCCCATTTTCCTCTTCCCCTCCTTTTCCCTATTCTGTCTGATTTGCTTGCCTGGGTAGGTGGGATGTGGGCCATGCCTGTCCTTACCGATGAGGGTCACTGCTACCTGAGTCATTGCTTCTGAGGTGCTGTGCCTGAGCCCTCAGGAGTACTGTGATGGAAAAATAGCTGAGAACCAGTGGGATGAAGGAGGGCTGACACATCCCCAAGCAATTTTTCTATGACTTCCTGCATGTGACATTCTCTCTTTGATGGCATAGTTTCAGGTGGCACACACAACTGCCGACTGCTGAGGAAGGATGCACAATAGCTTCTATATATATTAAAACATGTTTATAACAACTAGGAAACATATAAAATGCATATATGTTATTAATACATGGGAAACATACATATGTAAAACACATATACATGAAAACTGTATGTGTATGAGAAAATACATTTGAAATATACACATTAGACGGAAGATATGTATTCCCCCAGCATCAGCAGTAGTAAGGGTGCAAAGCTCTTACATGTTCATTGTGCAGCCTCTCTTCCTTGAGCCTTGCAGAACTGGGGAGTCTGTGGGGATAAAGGCCATGCCAGGCCCTCAAGGAGCTCGTAACGCCAAGGGCTTTTGTTTTTCTCGAGGATAACACAGACAGTTCGATTTATAGATCAATTCTCTTGGATCGTCATGAATTTAGATAGCCAGAAAATTAAAAAAAAAAACCCACAAAACCCAGCTAATTCAAGGCCCCATGTTTTTTAGTTCTAAGAGCTGACTCGGACCACCTTTGGATTTCAAGCCTTTTTACTCAGTTCTATTAATAGGATTCAGAGTGATTTTTTTCGTTTCCCTTGGCAACTTCTGGTTTACAATCAATTAGACATGGCAGCTGACAGCAGGGAAAGATTTGGAAGAAACACCAACTCTACAATCTCAGCATTTCTCAGCGTTGTGTTTAAAGCTGTTTAAAAGCCCCCGTGGTCCTCCATGAAGTACCTTGTAGCATCAGAAAAATGCTGTTTTCCTCCTCAAGCACATTTCTGACCCTATCATTTCTCTGCTCAACACCCTTTTGTGCTTCTCTGCGGCCTCCGTTCTTTCTATCTCCTCTCCAATTCAAGGTCCTTTATGATCTGGACCAGATGTCCCTTTTGGTATATTTCTTACCACTGTCCCTTAAAAGCTCAACCCGATAGTCAAGCAACTCTTCACGCTTTTACTGTACCTGAACTTTCTTGTTTCTTACCCTTTGCCAATGCTCTTCCCTACAAGATCTCCCTCCCCGTGTTTACCCATCAAAGTTACTTACTTGTAAGACCAGACTTAAACATTATCTCTGTGAACACCATCAGGATTCACTATTGGAATTAAACATTCCTTATTTGTGCTAATAGTACATGGTTTAGACTTTGAATAAAATGTTAAGTACTGTATTCTGCCATGTATAATGTGTACTTTTTTGGCCAAATTTGTGATTTGGGAAAAATAAGGATGTGCATTGTACATGGGTAGTACTAATCCTGTATCTATATAAATGTTTTTAATTCTTCTATTTATGCGTATGAGTTAAAAGTGTAACTCTAGAAATCAATAACTATCCATATGCAAAAAATACCCTGGAATACAATAATTAGGTTTTTTAATATAAAACATTTTATACATAAAATTTCTTGTACCTCGTGTCTGTTATTTTGTTTTGTAATTATTTGTTACATAAAGTTTTTTGTACCATAATATGTTTAAAAATAAATGCTAAAAATTCCTTTATAATACAAAAAACAAGTACCTAAATATAAGCAAATAAAAACTTGAATGAAAAATTAAAATGAAAGATTTTTTCCCTGAATGTTTGGGTCAAAAACATGGGTGCGCATTATACCCTGCAAAATATGGTGCATTCTTTTTTGATTGTAGTTAGCTGGGTACATTGAGTATCTCTGTTCTGTTCTTTGAGCATAGGAAGTATGTCATGCACTTCTGTATCACCCTTCAGTGAAAAAGATTTAGTTTAAAATGAGTAGTTTTTAAGTCATTTAATGTAAGTAAATTTTAGATCTGTGGAAAAGGCACTCGTACAGAGTTCCCTGACAATAAGGGACAAACAGCTTTGTCAACCTGTTTCCCTAATCAACACTTGCACCATTTGACTCTTTCATGTACAAAGCATGTTTTAACCTTAGGGCTTTTGAACTAGTTGTTACCCCTCCTTGAAAATCTCTTTTCTTTTGGAGTTTGACATGGCAACTCCTTGAGCCTAGCACACTGACCCATCTTAGAGTCTTCCTCTGAACTGTCAAACTATTGAAGCTGTGTCTTATCACTCTGTCACAGCGCCCTGTTGTACCCTAGCACTCCCACAACAAGTTGTTGCTTGTCTGCTCAGCATGAGTCTGAGAGCAGAGGCCCCGTATGCTCTCATAAGCACTGTAGTTCCAGGACTTAGAACAAGTCCTCAAAAGCTGGTTCCCGGTATATAGTTAAGTTATGCTGTGTGCAAGCAAACCTATTATAACTTTTTAATGAACTGATATTTTTCAAAAATATTTTGAGAAATGTGGTAGGTTATTTTGCTGTTTAATAATTTATACTTTTCAACTTGTGATTATCAGTGATTCTCAACCTTTGTATAAAGTTAAAAATTTGACATTTTAGCAAAAGTATCATATTTTATCAAATGTATGCTAAGTTATAAATTCTTCAATCTCATTTTATGATAAAATAAAGTTTACTTACTATAAAAAAAAAAAAGCTGGTTCCCAGTAGAAGGCACCGCTGATATCTGCTGATGCTATTACAAGGGGGCTGTGGCATTCCAGGCCGTTCCAGGAAGCTGTCCCACTTACTAAGACAGATGCACAAGTCTGCTTCCTGTAGTTACAGGCATGTGACAGAAGCAGAAGTCAACCTAGAGCCACTGATCTTTCTTGGAAAGACTGGTGACCATGGTGTGGAGGGGTCAACCTCTTCTTGTACCTCTGTGGCATTGGGCGTGGGCCTGGTTATGTGGCATCCCTGACTTTGTCCTGGGTTGGCTTGCCAGGGGCATCAGGCTGCTTCGGACCCTGTGATGTGCCCTGTGTCTGCTTCCCAATTTAAAAAAAAAGTGAATATATATATTCACAGTGGTGCCACTTACATCATATTGCATTATTTAAAATCAGCGGTTTTCAACATTGGCTACCCATCAGTGTCACCTGTGGAGCTTAATCGTCAAAGGCTCAGGAAAACAGGAAAGATAAGCTTTCCATAGCTTCCAAAGTTGTGGTTGTTTTGAAGACTGTCTATATTCTCTTTTAAATTCTCATCTCATAGCCTTACTCCTTGTGACTGTCACAGAGAGGTAATAAGATCAAACCTGAACTTAAGTTAGCCACAGAAACATCTGGGGCAGTTCCAACGTTTTAATTGCTGTTTCAGTAATGTAAAAGCTTAATTATAGTTTTAATGTATAGACAAGTTTTGATATGTTGCCCTACAAATAAAAGAAACATAAATAATTATCAACTGGGTTTCTGTCTCAATGCACGACCAACTATTACCGAATTATTTTTAAGATAATGTACTACCTGTTAAATGGTTATTTTTCTGTTAGCTTGTATAAAGTACATGGTATTGGATACACTGAAAATGCTTATATTACCCATAATATGTCTTTGGCGTTTATCAGTTTCCATTAAAATTGTACAATAAATTTCCATGAAAACAGATCTTTTCTGTTTTCCTCCTATTTGTATATTCGATTTCAGATTTTGTTCTTGGATCCTCCACTTCCTTCATCACCATGGTATCTAAACAGATGTCTCAGTTTGACCTGCTGCTCACCCCCTTACTTTACACATGAGACTCAGAGGTGAGAATGAATAAGAATCCCACTCAGAACCATTTACCCACCTCATGTCAGATCCATCATTAGACTTCATCTCCCTTGGTATCCAAGGTCTAGTGATAGTCCTAAACCATTAGATAGGAAAATAATAAACAACCACCCTAAACGATGCCTCAGAGATATCTGGCAAAGTCTGTGCTTTTAATCAGAACAATCGTGTGGTGAATCTCCCATTGGAGATGTCCAGAAAAGATTTCCCCATCCTTCTCTAGACCACAAGGAGCTACATTAAATGTATCATCTGGAAATATTACCCAAACAGACTCAAAATCACGCTTGCTGAAATTTTATTTCATTCTTCTTCCTGCTTGCTAAGAAAAGAGCTGTTATCCTTTTCTTTGTAACATGCCTCCCGATGTGAACTCTCTAGAGACATCCCTTTTCCAGACTAAAATCTGTTTTTACATAATATCAATTTGACCTTCTAAACCCTTGAGTCACTTTTGCTTTTCATTTTGGTAGCTCTGTTCTCTTTATAATGTCTAATTAAATAGTTCTAAACCACACACATGCACCAGCAAATCCAGTTCAGTTTAGAGTGAGTGAGCCAAGTTTAAAGGCTCAGAAATGCAAGAAATGTAACTTCCCTTACTTTTCTGCAGCTCATTTTCAGGTCCATTTTGAATTCTTTTTCTACCAGGAACATTTTAGAGAAAAGTTTATCCCCTAAAGCAGGAGATACTCATCTCTGGCTCCCTGCCAGGCTAAAAGGAAAGACTTTTTTGAGAGTAGGTTTCAGAATTCCTAAGAAGCAGAATAGTCAAAAAACAGTCCATTTTCTACCCAAAGTAAAATATAATAAAAGTGCGAATTAAGTGTGAAAACTTGTTATTTCTAAAATAACACATAATGTAATATTTTCTTGAAGTTAAGCCACACTTCAGAAACAAGACTGCCTCTCAACTAAGATGTACGCCAAAAGATTAGAACCATTAAGTTGCTTTTCCTTTCTTTGTAGTGCTAAGGCTTCAGATGAGTGGCAAGAACTGAGCAAGTGAAAGAGCATGTAATTGGTAAAGTGGAAGAGTCCAAAGGGAATTGAAGCTCACTAAACCTCAGAGGTGAGGGGTTGCACCGCCTATGTTTAGCGTCTAAAGAAGGCATGTGAGTTCCATTGCCTGAAAAGAGGAGAGTCACCAGTGTCTCCAGAAGAAAAGGAAGTAAAAGGAAGCCGTAGGGAATGAGATAACATGGGTGGTTAACAGCAGCTCATGGCTAGGATCCATACTGGTGAGGTTGGGCCAACCCCACTGCTCAAGGGATCAGTCAGCCCTGGGGGCCTCTGAGTGACCTGTGGCTCCATTTAAAAAAGCAGAGGTAAGAATCTGGGAAGGTCAGCGCTGTCAAAGCCCTACCAGGAACTAGGATCATATCCCCGGCTTCAAGCCAAGATCTTGGCTTTCTGCCTAATTTGAATGTGATCTTGAACTCTGCTTTGCTCTCTGAGAAAAGGAGTCTAAGGTCTGTCTGCCTTCAGGGACAGATCCTGTGGTTTGTTTCCAGTGAACTTTGTTTCCAATGAACTCTGATTATAGCAGGGGCAACCCAATAAGTTCTCAGCCACTGGAAGACTCTTACAGACTTTAAACCAGTGGTTCTCAACCTGTGGGTTGCGACCCCTTTGGGGGTCGAACAACCCTTTCACAGGGGTCGCCTAAGACCATCGGAAAACACATATCAGATATTTACATTACGATTCATAACAGTAGCAAAATGACAGTCATGAAGTAGCAACGAAAATAACTTTATGGGGGTCACCACAACATGAAGGACCGTATTAAAGGGTCACGGCGTTAGGAAGGTTGAGAACCACTGTTTTAAACCCTTTAAGGCAAATTGAGATTTCAATGCATGCTGTTTTCGCAGTTGTCTTGTGTAGTTTTTGAAACCTATAGTGGCAGTGTCGATAAGTGGCTGTTCACCTATTCACTGGAGATGGAAAATTTGCAAAATTCTCCTCCTTTATCTTCCATCTCTACTCACTTGCAATGGCTGCTCCAACTCTTGGATGCACACACATGCTTGGAGGCATGGGGCAAGGAAAATCTATTTACAAACACATGATCAGCTTCTGAAGCTGGGAGGTCCAGGGACACACTGAGGTGATGGGTCACTTGAATATAGAAAATACAAGGGAACCAAACTCTACCACTGTTTCCCTGTGCTCATCAATTTTCACTTTTTTAAATTAGGGATATTGATACCTAGCCATATAAATTCATGTGCATAGAACCCCAGCTTAGTACCTGATACATTGTGAACATTAATTGTCAGCTCCCACCCAGAACCATAAATGTGGACATGGCATTGTCCCTGTGCCAGAGCAGAGCTTCCTCACTGGTTCTCAAGGAGCATCATTTTGGCCCACAGGGGACATTGGACAGTGTGTGGAGTCACAACTGGAGGGAAGGGTACTACTGGTATCTGGCAGTAAGAGGCCTTGTACTAAACATCCTGTAATGCACAGGACACAACAAAGAATTCTCTAACCCAAATTATCAATAGTGCCAGGTTGACAAATACAAGTAGTCATATGCTAAGTAGTCATAACAAAAAGGGATGAGGCTGTTTTTCCATCATGCTTCGAAAAAACTTGTTAACATACTAACATTACTGACCACATCTGGCACTTAAAGACAAACAGCTTATAGAATCTAGACATTGCTGTGAAACGAAATCCAAGTCTGGTGAAAGAGAACTTTTCTTTGATTCCAAAGAGAAAATAAAGGATTTTTAAAAAAATTAATTCAGCATTACTAACTACTCAACTAGCTTATTGCACTAAGTATAAGGTTGGATTTGTTGATTTTATTTTTTTACCAATAACACAACCTAAATTTATTTGCTAGAGTTGTATGGTTTACTAAATAATTACTGGCATTTCCATAACACATAGGACCAAGAAAAAGTCACTTGTTAAATTCTGCATATAGGGTTTTATTTCAAGTCAAATGAAACTTGACAGTGAAAAAAATTTTAAGTTTATCTTGCCTTAAATATAAAAGTGAAATGAGCTAGAATTGAGTACTTATATCACAAAATACTGGAAATCAGATGTTGATAAAAATTTAAAATCACAATGCATAGAAATGCTTTGGAGTCATGGGGCAGTTTTTAAAACTTGACTTTTGTTGTGTTTCCATGTTGTTCCATGGTTAGGTGAAGTCTCTGTAGTGGGTAGATCACTACCAACTGGTTGGCTGGGTTTCCTGGGACATGTGAGAGAGCCCACAGCCATTGCCATGCAGTTACTACCCCATGTTAAACACCTGACACCTTTTAAAAAGGAATATACATTTTCAATAAATGTTTTTCAATGATTATTATTGAAATCCTTTCAGTGATAATTTTTGCAGACTTTTTTTTCGGTTTTGTTTGCCGACTGGGAAGAATATCAGAAGAGCATTTGGGCCCCTTCCTGCTTCTATGTTAAGTGTGCCATAAATTCCATTAGTAATTTCTTAAGGTAGTTTGATCTTTTATTTTTTTTTTTTTAAATTGTTCTAGATCTCAGCCATTTCTTTAAAATGTGTTCACAATTGACTACATTTGCACTAGCCACATATTTTGGTACATATTTTCATTGAAAATATTTCCATTCAAAATATCAGAAATGTTTTCAGAAAATCAAAACTAAAGATGTACATAGTTTCTCAATATTTCAACATGATGTAATTTTTAGATGTTTCTTAGTAGTCATTTGTCTCCCAAGTGAGCAAAGGCTGTGCTGGGGTATGATTTCTTATTGCAGTAGAGTCCTGAGCACTGTCTGAGAGACATGGAGAACATTCTTATGGGGCAATTGAACTCTGCAACTATGTGTTCTCTCTGTCCCTACCCAACTGGTCTCCAAAGACACTGTCCCCTCAGACCTAAATTTCAGACCCACTTTGCCTGGATCCAATTTGCTTGGTTTGCTATATTAAGACTTTTCCATTCATGTTCCTTCGCTATTCTGTTTTTGAAATAAAATCATCATTCATGATTTAGAAGAGTGTGCATTTGCCTCTCATTGATACTGAATCTGTAAAGTGAGATGAATTACTTAATGGGCTGTATATTGTACATATATTGTCCTTTGGTGATAAAATTGAGCATCAAAAAGACTCATCCATTCTTTCTACTCTTGTACATATAACAATCTATCCTCTCTGAGTATGGATTTTTTTAAAATGACTTTTGTATTTGTTCTTAATTGCAAGTTGTTTGTTTCTTTTCAAAAACTCTGTGACACTCTCACTCAGAAAAAACCTTGCCAATTCAGCAATTCTTGTTATTATTATTATTATTATTATTATTATTTTGCTTTTTGGTATGTGGGTAGCTCCCTGACTGGGAATCGAACCCAGGCCGCAGCGCTGACAGTGCCAGTGCCGAAGCCTTAAGCCACTACACCATCAGGGAACTCCCTGTTTTTATTATTTTCTTGGTGATTTTTGGACAGAGGTTCCAATAATTTAGTGTGATTTCATGAGATAAAAGATTGTACTTTATTCTTATTTAAGTTTATATTCACTTATTCATCAAAGAGTTTTGAGCACCTATTCTATGCCAGAACTGTATTAAGTGATGAAGATTCAGAGAGATTAAGACAGTGCCTCTACTCTTGAAGAGTTCACAAGTAAGGACTGGTAAACACTAAATACAAGGTGGTAAGTGCTAGGGTGGAACCAGTGAGAATGGGTAAGACGTGAGTAAACAGGTAATTGAGAGAACATTTTCACAGTGTAGGAACAATTTAATTTGGGCTTTGAGGATGAAGTAAAGTTGGACACATGAAAGGGTATGATTTGCCAAAGGGTAGTGTGAGTGGAGGAGTGGGAGCAAAACATGCCCAGTGCTTTGAGAGTGACCGGTGAAACAGGTGTGACTGGAGAGTGGGCTGCTGGATGGAGAAAGGCTAAAGGGCTCTACCTGGTCTTAATCTGTTTAGGATTATATTTTATTCTCTACCCAGTGAAAAACCATCAAAGATTCTACTATGATGTTTTAGACCAGCTTATTTTCAGGTAGAATATGTATGATATAGGAGCCCCAAGGAACCCAACTGAGAAAGATCTACATTTTTTCTTAATATGTTTGTTTTAGAAAATTTGAAGAATACAGGAAAGTTGTAAGAACTGAATGAAAACATTACCTATAAATCTATAATACTTGCCAGTAGTGTTTATTTTTAACATTTTTATAAATTTCTTCATTATACTCTTTCTATGATAGAGAACATACACATTTTATATAATATTCAATACAAAAATTTAAACTACAGTTTCATATATTTTTAACATGATAATTTGAACTTTTAATGTTATCACTAATGATTTTTCTAGAAAAATGATTTTTTTATGATGCATAATGTTCCCTTGTAGGGATTTACCATGAAGTATATAAATAATCCTCTATTTTGGACACAATATATTTCACTTTTTTATTCTCTTCAATAATAGTTCGCTCAATATCTCAGTCAATATTGCTGTAGCCTAATAATACCACATCAGTAGTATTGTGTGTTTGTTTACTAAATCCACTGAAATAGGATAATAATAAATGATGCTGGTTGATTGACCTAAATGGGAATGCTGCGGTTGCTTTGATGTAGTGAGAGTAATTTGCAACAGATGTTAGGAAGGATGCCCTTACTCTACCAATTGTGAGACAGTGTGTGCCACCATGGAATTCCTGAATCTATAGTCTCACTTTAAGGATATTATAAAAATAACAGCCAGGATTCAAATACTATCTTTCTTACAAAAATTGATGAGGATAGGTAGTATCTTATATCTATATACAAGATTGTCAACTTTTGTAATCCTTTCAAATTTTATTTATATTTAAAATACATCTTTTTGCTGTATCCTCCTCACATGACAGAAGGGATGAGAGAGCTTACCAGGGTCCCCCTTTTTTTTTGGTTGGTTCCCTGGGCAGTAAGAGCACTAAAGCCTAGCCGCTACACCACCAGGGAACCCCCCACTGGGGCTTCTTTTAAAAGGGCATTAATCCCATTCATGACAGCTCTACCTTTATGATTTAAGTACCTCCCGAAAGCCCCACCTCCTAATACCACATCACACTGAGGATTATGATTTCAGCATGTGAATTTGGGGAGGCACAAAGATTCAGCTCATTGCACATGGTTATTGTAACCAGCCAAGTATTACAGAGGTATGTAAAAAGATTTTGCCTTTTCCTTTATCTAGTCTCACCCTTTTGCAGTAATCAGCATGAACAGTTTGGTTTATAGCTTTTCTCACCTTTTTCAGTGCTCATACAAACACATGGACATTCCCATTCACATATAAAAGGTATTTTTGTTAGGTAGAGTATTACATACTGGTTATGAATTCCAAGAGAGCAGAACACTGTACCAATGACAGGCTAGGAATCCAGACATTGATGTCTGTTGCGTCTTGCTATTTGACACCACAGTGAATCACTGAATGGAATGACACTTTACTTACATGGAGAAACAACAGAGCTGGATCAGCTTCAACAGTTGTGCATCAGTCCCTCACAGCTAGCACGTACCCCTACTTCCCCAGCAGCTGACCCAGGACAATTGGCTTATGTACATCCCTCTCTTTTCTACTACTATTGGTAATGGAGGGAAGGACTCCAGCACCTTCCTCATGGAGTCTGAAATGGTGAAAGCTGGGGGTGCACCTGTGGGCCATTGACAGCCTATGCTTAAGCAGAACAAAAGAGCACCTACTGAGCCTAAGATAGGGAAAGGTATTCCCTCACAAGGTAATCAGCCAAGCTGGGCAATAGACTATGTGATTATGTATCTCTTGGTAGGAAGTGTTCCAGGCCCAAAGCCCATTCTTATTTGGCCAAGTGGGTGTCTAAAGACTACATGCATAAGACTACTTTTCACAACCATTTTTATTCCTTTCCTTAAACGGATTAGATGCAAACAAGATTCAGCAACTTGCTTTTCACATTTGACAATATACAATGAACATTCCTCTGGTCATTATTTCTAATTACTGAAAAATTGTATGCAGTTTGGGTATACTACTTGTTTCATTTGTTCCCCTACTGATAGGCATTCAGATTTTTATAGTTTTCTACTGCTACCAACAATGCTGCAGTAAATATTTACTACCTATCTTCTTAGATCAGCTGCTTTTTTTTTCTGTAAGATTAATTCTCAGGAGTGGAATGGCACTGTCAAAAAGTCTCATCAGCTGTCATACTCCAAAAACCAGTGACATATTAGACTTATTTCTCCATAAACTTACCAATACAGGTTATTACCCAACTTTTGTATTTTGCTGATCTTTTAGCTGAAAGAATGGTATATCTTTGTGATTTCAATTTGCAGTTCCTTCATTACTAATATGGTTGTATTTTCATATTTTATTTGGCAATTGCATTTTCTTGCATATGACTCACCTTAAACTTTTCTAATTCTTGCATATTTTATTTTTACTAAATATTTCATGATTCAGAAAAACATTTTCATCTTTTAGCATTTGTTTTCTTACCTATACTTTCAATAGAAAAAAGATTTTCTGCTGGACATTGTCAAGAGCAGCTAAGTGAAATGCTAAGTGAAATTGGAGAAATGTGAATGTTACTGGACTGATTGCTTAGAGTAAAAAGAAGACTGCTTATACCTCTGACCAATGATTTTTAAATGATCAGGCCTCTGAGTCTGGCTGCAGTACCAAAAGGCGTGGATCCAGCCTCTCCATGTTGGCCTCCTGTCATCACTCTGTAACCTCACCTGGGTGTTGTGTCAGGAGTAGAGAAATTTGAACACGCTCAGGCCTGTTAGAAGCAGTCTTTCAGACCCCTTTCCTTACATTATATATGCTTTGGGAGGGGGGTGTTATATTTTGTCCTATTTCATTTTCATAGTGGATGTCTTTCATTACAAAGGGAATGGTTTTGCTGTTTTTCTGAATTGCCCTAAAAGATGGCCCAGCACTTTATAGAGACCAGTGAGCATTCAAGGAATGACAGGATGGGAATGTAGCCTGTCCAGTGAAGCTGACTGTAAGCACAGCTGTGTCCATCTCACTCCCTCAGGGGTTGGAAGAAGTAAAAAATAGTCCCAGAGTCCTGGGCTGCAGCTTGGTTATCTCAGGACAACTCACCAATGCATGAATGGAAAATCCAGTTCTCACATCTGTTTCTGATGCAAGAAGGAGGAGGCGAGGAGGAGGGAGAGAAACAGAGGATTTTTTTTTTTATTTTTAATGAATGGTACTTTTTGTTAATGAATTTGAATTCAGAATCATAGTAATATAAATAAGATTGTCTCGCTTCTTGTTGGAGGTAAAACTCTTAAGGCTGGGTGTTAAATTCTGAGGTTTAGCTTTTCTTTCTGTTTGGTTTACTTTCTCAAGTTCCCAGCAAGGGAAATTTTAATATGGGGAGCAAGTAAAATGAGGGTGGGGATGCAAAGAAGAGGATGGTCTGAAGGTTAAAATGGTTTACCTATGTTTAGAACTATTACCTATAATAGTTCTATTTTTTCTCATGCAATGTAGGCCATTATTCAGAAAAGGAATTTCCTAGAGTCTATCCATCAGGAACATTAACTATTTTTGGTTTTTCCATAACTATTTGGATTTTTTTTTTACTTAAAAATTTGGCTACTGTGTTTTTGTATCTTTATTATTGGGTTAATTTTATCTGAGTTGCAGTTTTATCCAGTGTGCATCTATTTTGTGTGTTGGTCAAACTGTGCCTTCCAAGAATAGCAAATAGTGGTTTAAAATGGGAAGAATATCCCAAATGGTTAAATCTTACATTTGAAGCTGAGAAGACTTACGATAAATATTTTACATCTTTGAATTTAAAATTGACCCTGTATTTTCCTCCATGGTTTTAAGTGTGGTCACTGAAATGCTCATAACCAGCAGAAGCCATTGCTGTGTATGAGGTCATGTGACCTCGTGTGAGGAATAAAAGCTCCAGCCTGAGTGGCTCATTCTTTGGTTGTGATTCAAGTTGGTCCTACTTCTGAAGTCCAGAAGCAGCTGCTGGAGAACACATCATCCGTAAGGAACTTAAGCTCTATTTCTATCTTTCATTTCAGAAAAACTGATGGGTTCTATACTTGTTTCCTTGCCCTACTTATAAAACAATTTTTTTAATGTTCTACAGTATTCTTAGTTAACTAAGTGTTGTATAGTTAAGTTTTCTTTTATTGATATACTCTAAACAACATGAATTAAAACGGAGGTTTGAAAGTATAACACAGCCATGTTGTGCTTACTCGAAGAGACACCCTTCTACCATAAATAATAGTTCAAGGTATACATTAGTTTTCAACTTCTCAGGATGTTTGATAAGATCCTATTGTAAGTGTCTTTTATGACCAAATGCAGTTAACAATCTAGAGTCACCTATCATATCCTGAAGATCCTAAATTCATCTTAATGTTTCTCACTTTATTTACTTGTGGCCTTTTCAAGAAACTAGACATAGCATTTATTTTAATGGGAATGTAAAGGTATAAACTCCAGGATTACATTGATAAAATGTAATTTAGCCTCTGGCTTAACGTAGTCCTTGGGGACTAGATATAATAACAAAAATGGAA
Organism: Lyroderma lyra; assembly: GCA_004026885.1. Classification (NCBI taxonomy): domain Eukaryota; kingdom Metazoa; phylum Chordata; class Mammalia; order Chiroptera; family Megadermatidae; genus Lyroderma; species Lyroderma lyra. Next base: position 78,690 of record PVJL010002349.1, on the reverse strand, counting down.
TGATGGTACCAGTATAGCTGATAGACTGATGTGTGCTGATTATGTCTTCTCTGTCACATGGTATTTGCTATTTCTTTCAATGGCCACTGCATTGACCATAAATTTTATTTTACCTGACACACTACAAAAAGAAAGATGTTCCATTAGCTGAGTATCAGATTTAATTTATAGGTATTTGAATAGTACATTTATAAGGTCATGATAGCTAATTAAATTATTTCACATATATTTATTGGTCACATAGTATTAGCAGTGAATAAAGTACCTCATAATCTAAAGGAGAAGAAAGACAATAAATCATGCAGTACAAATACAGCATAAGTGCTACAGTATCTTGAAGTCATCTAACTCTCTTGCATCTTCCCAATGCTTACCAAATAATCTTTTGCTGTTCATTTGGTTTCTCAAGTAGATTTTATTCTGAAGATATAAAGAGCACAGAATTTGTCATAAGATATTTGGTCTACTTGGCAAATTGATGTTTTAGGAGATTTGTTAGTAGGAACATTCATCCAAGAGGCTGATGACTACAGTGTGAACTGGTGAAATAAAATTTCTGGACCACAGTATGAATTTAAGCTTCCATATTATATTTTGGAATATGATATGCAGCCAAGCTGTGGATGCCAGCCTGAATGGCCAGCTGGTCTTATACAGTAATCAAAGCTGTGTCTTAATGAAATGGTAGATTGTGTAGTTAGACCAGTAAAATGCTGTCGTGAAGCACGCCACTCCAGTGGCCCTGGGTGGTGCCACTGTAGCTATAGGACAAGCAGGTCCTACCCATCACCAGAAATTTCTATAGCTCTCAGTGACTTCAGGAACACCCTAAAGTCATGAGTGGGGCATGAGAGCACGGAAGCCTTAGGTACTTGGGGCCTATTCAGGCTCTCTGGAATTCTTACTTCTGGAGCTGAGTCAGAGCCCTGGTCAGACCTTAGTCACAGAAATGACAGCTTAGGTTTATGTTCATCCCTAATTGGCTTGACTTCCTTAAAGCTCACCCACTTTTCAAAGACAGGCAGTACATGTTTAACTACTGGGTACCATGTATTTCCTACTATCTTTAGTATTATTAAATTTTGGGGATGTTAACAATGCATAGTTAGCCCAAGAATTTTATGTCAAAATTATGTTTCCTTTTGTAGTCGAAGACAGTTAGTTGCCTTGTGCATTTGGATGAATGAGAAAGGAAGAAAATATTTCCACATATTTGTTTATCTCTTTCTATAATATCATGTCACTTCCATATTTAACCAAGATTTGGTTTTGGTCAGTCACACATTTTTCTTTAGATGTTAAAGTCCATTTAAATCATTGTCTATTTGGATTGTCACCTAAGCAGGACATTAAAAAAAACGTGGAAAATGGACTATAAAAATTTAATTTAATCTACAACTTCAGCAATATCTTCAGATAAAATACTTAGTAAAAAGCATAAAATATTTATTTATTCTACTGCTTAGTATACTCAGACTGAGCATTACATATATGATTTCTTGTTTAGTTACATGAATAAATAACACCAAAGCTTTAGGAAACAATGCTATTTATAGTGGTGACTCATGAGTTGTTCATGTTTTAAGGACAATAATCTTCTAGAGACAGTGTCTGAAATATTTTGTTCATAAATGACATAATTATAGTAGTATGTAGTATTATGTATTTAATCAATTTGTAATACAAGTCATAATGTAGCTTATATATAGTATTTAATATTATATAATAATGTATATAATAATATGGATAGAAAGCAAAAATGTCAACATTTTAAATCAATTTAAGGCACACAACATGTTACTTGTTATTCTAGTGTTGTTGGCAACTTGGTAAGGGTCTTAGAAGACAGACTGAGGGGGAAGAGAAGAGAGTTGAGTGATAGAGTGACACAAAAACATAGGATTGAATATAATGTGACTGAGGGACATGGCATATGGCATCCTGGCTGGTTTTGGTGGGAAAATCATAGTTAGGCTCATTGGAATCCTCTTTACAGCCAGCCATGGAAGGACGTGAGTGCTGGTATAATAATCCTCAAATTTATGCTTGGAGCCATTCCATCCACTGAGTATTTTTGAACTGGGCTTTTGACAAAGTGGAAGTAATGTGTTCAAAATACTGGTTTGAGTGTTGTGTAAATTAGGTGGTGGGGAAAGAAAGGGCAAGCAAGGAGATAAAATTTAGCTAAGATTTCAGTAGTCTGAATGGTGATAAAACCTTAATCACTCTCATAGAAATGAAAATTAAAAAGGGATAGACGAATTTGACCAGTAATGAAAAGATATGGAAGGGGTAGCAAGGAGACATGATAGTTTGATTTTCTATCCTAGGGCATTAACTCAGCAAACATTAGTTGAACAAGGTTTAGGAGAAGGTTTAGGGGATATAAGCCCAGCCTGGACTCAACATTGGGTGGGCTGCAGATACTAAAGTTACAGACATTAGCTTTCAGTAAGCCTCAGTCTTGCTGAGCAGAAGATTTTATGGAGGGTTTCCTGGTGGGATAGAGACATTTTAATTTCTGTCTAACCTCTGCATGAGGTGTTGTGATCAAGTTGAAAAAGCATGAATTTTGTAACCTGATAGATTCGCATTCAGTGCTTAAGCCCACCGTTTATCAACCATGTGAAGCTGGGTAAGTTATTTAATGTTCTGAGCTATCATTTCTTCATTTGCATAATGAGAAAACATCATGTATAAAAGACAATTCTTCATAGATCTTTTGCATTTCTGCCCATCTTGCAATAGACATACTGATGGCCCTTTTTCTAGACTATCCTTTCAAGGATGTTTATAGGGAACAGCCTTGGAAGACAGAGATAGTGACTCGCTAGAGCAGAAGCCAGTTTTAATTGCTGTCCAGTAGAATAAAGATGGTGTCTCCCTCCAGGGTCAAGGTCAGGCAGGTATGCTTGCTGCCTATTAAAAGCAGATTCCATGAGTTTGGGGTTCTTTGGCTCTGATGCAAACACTCTGTGAGCATTTTCCATCTAGGGACTAGATGCAATAACAAAAATGGAGTGATGGCACCAGTACAGCTGCTACTTGTGTGCTGATTGTTCCTTCTCTGTTACATGTTATTTGCTATTTCTTTCAATGGCCATTGAAATGATGAATCATTTGTCAGAACATTAGAATGAATTCTGAAGGACAGAGCCAGTTCTGTTTCTTGACTCAATATCAGAGGGACATAACAACCAGGTGGTATGCAGTTTTGGATGAATCTTGGTTTGGGCAAACCAGCTCTAGATATTATTATGGGATCAACTGGGGACCTTTGATTGATAGGGTCTGGTTTTACTTTTTTTTTTTTTTAATGTGGATAGTTCCCTGGCTGGGAATCGAGCCCAGGCCACAGTGTTGACAGCACCGAAGCCTTAAGCCACTATACCACCAGGGAATTCCCATATGGTCTGGTTTTAAATGAGAGGAGAAGGAGAAGAAAAATCAAATTGTAAAACAATGTGACCCCACTTTTAGATATAGGAATACAAGGACTGTCCAGAAAACAAAATCCAGCCATAAATGCCTCTATTTTTAATATTACATGGCTGGATACTTTCTGGACAGCAGCCCTCGTATATCTAAATGTATATGTGTGTTGTGTGTGTGTATGATTTTAAATATCTTTATGTTACATTTTTCAAAGTTAAGATGCCAAAGATTTTAAGATACTCTTTGTTTTATATTCCACTAAGAAAAAAAAATACTGCCAATTAATTGTAAGACACCACTGATTTTAAGAGGCATTCTGATTTCAGAACTGTTAAGTAGGAAAAAAATGTGTGCAGTATATAGAAAAACATCTGGAGATGTGCATGAAGGTTTTATAGTGGTTACCTCTGGGAGGTGGGATGAGTATTTAATTATTGTGTATCTGTGTATGCAAATTTCTTACAATCCACTCTCTCCTTGCTTTACTTTTTACCTCACTCTCAAAGTCTAAAGGCAGGTGACCCTAGGCCCTGGCAGAATTCATTTGCACATCTCTTAATGTGTCATGTATTAGGGTCCAAGCCTTGGTTCAAGGGTGTAGGAGTAACTAAGCTTCCATTGTATTGTTGTTCGCACTTAAGGCCTCTGCCAAAACTCCAGGGCAGCAAGAGAAAGCACATTTAAAGCCCTATCTACTACAGATTCAGTAATAGGCTAGATACAAGTTATTGGTAAATAAATGAAAAGCAATTCAAAGATGGAGGTTCATAAGAAATGATATTTAGGATTTTGTGGTTAAGTTTACTAAATGTGCAGAAAGAATTCTAATAAAAAACAACTTGGTTTATATCTTTAATTTCTGCCCTCCTAGAATTAATATGTATAATATTTTGTGCACTTAAAAATAATCATAAATTCAGATTTATGAGATTGGCTCAAAAGTTTTTCCCTTGGGGAATAAATTAAGATATTTTGGAATTTTATGTTTGCCAGAAGTTATTTTTACCAAATATCATGAAGAAAATATAATTAAGTAATAAATACTACTGTCTTAAATTTATTATTTAAAACATGGTAAATTTTCACTTAAGCAAATTTATTGTAGTTTTTCTTTTATAAACACCTGGGATAATTTTGTATTCTTTTTGAAAATCTGTGCTTTTTATTCTTTGCTTGGTTATACTGCTGTATTTATTTGTTAATTCCTTAATATAGTTCACACACACACACACACACACACACACACGGTTATTTTATTATTTAAAAGAAATTTTGCAACTTTTATATATTTTCCAATAATGCAGGATATGGTCACTCATCAAGATTTTGCCTAATGATGTGCCCAGATGTTCACTTCAGCTCCCCAGCAAGCAGGATAAATTATCATTCATACATGAGACAAAATGCTGTCCAACCATAAAAAATATACCCATGTAGATAAATGGTTTTAGACCTAAAGCATTTCCATGATAATCCTATTGAATGAAACCACATATCTATATGTATATTTTTCATGATTGGACAGTATTTTGTCTCATGTATGAACAATAATTTATCCTGCATATAAAATGTATATAAAATATATATAAGAAAATATGAACATACACATTCTCATAGGAGAACTATCAGCAAGGATAGACCAAAAGGATAGTTATTTCTGGGTATGTAATTAATAGTGATTTGGGTTAATAATGGATAATTTTATTATACTGTTTTCTATAATAAACAGGCATTACTTATGAAAAAATAACATTATTTAGTACTGAAACTGGCCTCCTGAGTACAAAGGAGAAACAAGGATCTGATGGACTTGGGTCAACAAGATGTTATGTTCACTGACTTGTGTTAGGGCATCAGTAGTGACACAAGGTACGCTGTGGACTCAGACAAAAAGATGTGGCTACAGTGGACTCCGGAGTGAGACCAGCTTCAGAGGAACTTTGCAAATTGGGCCATATTTTTACTCTCTTTAACTAGAATGTTCAGATTTTATAGGACAATTATTTACCTTTCTCTTTTGACTTTTGACAAAATCTATTTTTTATTATTTTATGAAATAATAATCCTAAATATACAAAAGAATCTTTACAAAATAAATTTAAAGTACAGAAAATACTAAGGCACAGAAATTCGGTGTCCTAGAAATGGAGCATTACCACTAACCCTACCGAGATCTCCTTTGGGCTCTCCCGTTCCCATCTCCTTCTGCCCCTCCTCAGAGAAACCCATGGCCCTCACTGTTCTATCATTGCCTTGCTTTTCTTTATAAATTTATTTCTAAACAATATTTTATTCAGTTTTGCATGTTTGGGGACTTCCTATAAATGGAATCCAAGTATGATTCCTGTGCAATTTGTGTTTCTCACCCAGCATCTTGTTCCCAGGTTTCGTTCATGCAGTGTGTGTGGCTGGAGTGCACCATTTCACTGCCTCCTGCGTAAATGCACCACAGCGCACTTGTGCACTCGCCTGTGCCTGGACTTCTGCGTGACTTACAATTTTTGCTACCGTGAAAGTTCTTATTAATGACCTCTGCTGCTGGTGTATAAGTGTCAGCACATATATGGGTGTGGAATTGATGACTATAGGGTGTCTAAATGTTCAATTTTACTATAGAGTGTTAATTATTTTTCAAGTTATCTGTATCTATTTATATTCTTGCCAGCAGTGTATGAGGGTTTCCATCCTCCACAGCCACCAACTTTCAATGTCAGACTTAGAACTTTTTGCTAATTCAGTGGGTGCGAAATGATTTAATTTGTATTTCCCTGAACATCAATGAGATTGAATGTGTTTTTTGGGGTTTATTAATAATCATTGGTGATTTCTTTCAATAATCTGTTTGTGTCTTTTGGCCCATTTTCTGTTGGGTTATTAACATTTTAAAAATTGGTTCGTAGGCATTATATATTTTCTGGGAACGAATCTTTTGATAGTTCTACATGTGAGAGATACCATCTTCCAATCGGTGGCTTGTCTTTTCATTTTCCACTTAGTGTGTTTGATGAAGAGGCATTCTTAATCTTGTCCATCCTTCCTTTCATAGCTGCCCTCTTTTGTGTCTTAAGAAATCCTTTCCCACCTAGAGGTTCATAAATATAAATTCTTATATTGTCTTCTAAAATGTTTATAGTTTGATTTCTCTGAATGGTGAAGGTGTCCAATTTTAATTTTTCTATGTAGACAGCTGTTTGTTCCAACATAACTTATTACAAGCCCATCCTGTCCCCACAGATGTATAAATGCCAGCATGCCATACATGAGGTTTCCATATATGTGTGGGCCTATTCCCCGGGCCCTCCAGAGAACGTATGCCTTTGCGATGGCCAGATGCCCAGAGACTCCACTAGGGAACTTCTTTATATTTTTAATAATAAGGCATTGCTCTCACATAACAAGTTAGAAGCTGAACCATGCCGGGTTAGTCTGTGGCACAACGATGGCATAAGGAACCCTGGCGCTTCCCACGTCCCCTCTGCCAGCATCAGTTTGTCGGTGGTGTTTCCTCACAGCTGCAGCTGCGCCAGACTCCATAGCTGCCCAGGACCACGTTTACAGTGGAAAAAGATCTTAATACTATGGCGAGGTTGCTTTGGCCCACCCAGGTAGTGGGCATTCACGTGGCAAGCACACATGCAGTCCCACTCAGGGTTGTGAATTCTCAGGGCAGGATTTTCGGGTCTATCCATTCAGTGCTGAGCGTCAGCCCGTCAGTCTGTCCTGCATATCCCTGTGGAAAGCGGAAGTATTTACTTTCAGTTCACCTTGCTCTCAGGGTGTAGCCCTGTGAAGACTGCACCCCATGAGACAGTGAAAAACAAAGCTGGGATCCAACTGGGTGGCAAACATAGAACCCTTGAAAACTTATTTTGTTTCCATCTCTGGCTTCCAACTTTCACTTAGTTTTTGGGCTTCTTAGTATTCTTTACTTTCTTGGCAGCTCATGACATATTTAGAAAGATTTCTTTTTTCTGAAATCATGCTCATTAATGGGTAGGTCAGTGTATCTAGTTCTCCAAACTGGAAATACAAGTTGGCTAAATTGATTTTTAAAACATTTCTATTTATTTTTTAATTTTTATTTTAGTATAGTTAATATACAATATTATATTATTTATATTAGTTTCAGATGTACAACATAGTGATTCAACATTTTTATACTTTAGAATGTGAACACCCCAGCAAACTTATCACAATATTATGGACTGTATGTCCTTTCACCTTTTCCACCCATCCTTTCTCCCTCTGGCAACCATCCTTTTGGGCTTTGCTTCTATGAGTCTGTTTTTCTTCTGTTTGTTCGTTCATTTAAAAAATTGTATTATGTTTTATCGATCTTGACTACAGGTTTGTTGGAGACTGAACCATTGCAAGGAAGAGATGAAGACGCAGTAACCAGTGCTGACTTCTCTAGCATGCTTTCTGAGGAGGAAAAAGAAGAGTTAAAGGCAGAATTAGTTCAGGTATGTTTCATAATCATCTTATTGGTACAAGTCTATCTCTGGATCTGGAGAGTTGCTATTGATTTAATGTAAGTCCCATATTACAAATGTTATCTTTCATTCAATAAAATTTAATAAATGATATATTGCAAGATGATTTATATTTCTGGGATATTTTGTAACACTAACTGTCCATTACTTGTTGGTTACACTAGTAAAATAAATGGCTAATGCTGCTCAAGCAGCAATGATAATTAATTGTAAATATATGCCCCTTATTCTTACAGTATCACAATACTGTAGGAACAATAAATAACTTACAAATCTGATGGAATTCCTTGAAGACCTTGGCACAAGTGCAGCTGATTTTTAAAAACAGGTCTTATTTTGGGTCAGCAACTTAGCTCAACAAATACCTTGAAATGATTTTGTCTTGTAATGAAAATGTCAGTCATAGAAGCAACTGAACTGATTGAGTTGTGCACTCTTTTGCAGAAGAATAAAACTCTGGGGGAAGAGAAGAAAGCCTTGAATGTAGGATTCATTAGATCTTGTGTAGTTGTTGAGGCACCTGAACCTAGAGGTGAGGAGGATACTGCCTGGCTCATCCTGAATACCAGTCTGTTGAAGCCCTTTGTTTGCAGTACCACTAACCCTTAACGACTTTGCTAAGGAGTGGATCCACTGTAGGAGGAAAGGGAGCTTCCCAAATAGAATGAGCTATAGGGCGAGAGGGGAAGAGGCCAGCATTCCCTCCCCGTTCTGAATCCTTGGCTCAGGCTAGCAAACTCCTAATCCATCTGGAAACAAGACTTGCTCTCCTGCTCTGGCCTCTTCCACAGGCTGGGGACAGAGTTTTGAGCTGCGCCTAACCCTCACCCCACTTTGTCCACTCCAGGCTCTTCAAGCTCTAATGTTCTGATAGTGCATGTTGATCACAGCCCATAATCATATGAAGATCTTCAGGTGCTTTCACAAGACTCACCCTACAATGACTTCATTATAAAATAAAAGAGCAGCTTGTTCCTCTGGTACAGCAGAGATTATTTCAGTTAGCACAGTCCCTCAAATCAAACAGCCTGCTTCTTTAGCTGGGTTTGTCTGTGACCACTGATCCACAACCACCCAGTCTACGTAAGGTTGAGCACACATGCCAGAGTTCATGGACCCAAGTCAGCATTCTTGGAGAATGTACTGGCTCCGCCTCTTTTTAAGGCCCGAAATTCTCATTAATGGCCTGTTCATGTCAATTGTGGTGACCAAAAATTGTATTCTGTAGCCTGGTGTAAGCTAAGTGATTCTAAGTGGTGTGGTGCAAAGGCAGTATAGCTTCACGGCTTTCCCTCTTCACATTTCCATTTCTTCTCTCTCCATCCTAGACCACCTCTGCTTTATGCTCATTTCTTTTCTTAAATCCGCTTTTCTTGCCCTTGGACAAGTGCAGGTGTGTTTGTGCACATGCACACACTCACACACTCACACACGCACACACCAAATCAGGTTCTTCCAGAGCACATCTGCATTCAGATTACCTCAAGTGCTAGGGTTTAACTCTAACAAGGACACACAGAGAGCCATGTCAGCAGGCCCGCAACTGATCATATGAAGAACTGGGACACCTTTTAGACAACTCAGCTTCTCTACCTCAGACATTGCTTCTGGACTTGAGGTCTGAAGCAACCTCTTTCTGTGTCTGAGGAAAGATCCTACTGGGTCTGTTAGCCACTTGCCTAATAGGACACCTCACAGGCCAACCTATTTTATTGCCTTTGAGTTAGGCAATTGACTGTTGCCATGATTTAAAGCGAGACCTTTGTGTACAAGGACTTCTTATCTCCGGCTGCTTTGCTTAAAAGGGGTTTTGGCCAGGGTTCCAGTCTCCTCTTCAGTACACCCCTCTCTCTAGTTTCCTCAGGTTCTTCTGCTCTTTTCAGGCTCTGCTGGATCCCCCCTCACTGCTTTATCCTGCACCATTACTTGTTTCTATTCCAAGAAGATGTCTATAGACTTTGGAGGAACTAACTCCATTCACCCATGCTGCCAACATACTGTTGTGTGCTTACCTGTCCTCGTGGTAGGAGACATCAATAATCCAATATTGTCCAAAAGGCTACTTCTTAACGCCAGTCTGCATTTTAAAAGAAGAATGTGTTGTTAACATGAGTTAGTCTTTACTTTATTGTTGGGGCCATGCAACATGTGTCTTTAAAAGGTCCTTCAATGTGGGGTCAGTATCACCTCTGATGTGGTGCAATGGTTTGTGCACAGCAGGTACACAGTAAGATTTATGATTAACTTGAATTACTTTATAGCTTCAATGAATATTTATATTTGTTAATACCAGAAGCAGATTATGCATTTTTACAAACATATCAATATATAAAAAACATTGTTTTGTTTCGGAGATTCGTTCTCATTTGTCTTATTACCAGATGCTCCTGACATCTTTTCCTAGACCTTTGCACATCTATTCTGTGGGGTTCTTTCTTCTCTCTCTCCCTTTTTAATAAACTTGCTTAATATTTCTGTGCTACTGACATCCTACTCCCACTTTATGCTTAGTATTCCATACTGTGACTTGTGTTTCCAAAAGGATAAAGTATTGGCCTTAGTACTATAAATTTGTATTATGTAACAATTAAATACTGCCAATGTCCCCTTGATAAAATGACTCAAGAAAAATGGCCATTAATAGGATTAGGAAAAATACCAGACAGCATTATCAAGTAGGCAGAACCTATTTTCAGGCTTCCTTTATTTCTCTTTGGCTCTCCTCTCTTTCTTTGTTGTATGATTTCCCCAAGAAGAACACGTAGTGCCCTCCTCTGCCCTTCCCACCCCGACTCCTATCTCCTAGACTTACAAAGAAGTGCCTTGGGCTCTTGACCTTTCTCTCTCAGTTCCTTCCTTCAAAACCTTTATTCTATCTGGCCTGAGCTAGTGAATAACTAAAATATTCATAACTAATAATGTCTTACTATAACACCCTCTATATTAGTCAGGCTTGTCCAGATAAATAGAAGCAATAGGATATATACATGTATGTATATAGAGGGAGATTTGTTAAAGGAATTTGCTGATGTGATTATGGAGGCCAAAATGTCCCAAGATCTATAGTCAGCAACCTGGAGACCCGAGGGAGCCAATGGTGTAGCTCCAGTGTAAAGGTCAGGAGGCTCAAGGCCCAGGAAGGGCTGATGTCACAGTTTGAATCCAAAGGAAAATGAAATATCCTAGCTTAAACACAGGCAGAAAAAGGTCTCTCCTACTAGAGGAAAGGTCAGCCTTTTTGTTCTATAGACCTTCAACTCATTAGATGAGGCCCATCAACTTTGGGAGGGCAATCTGCTCTACTCAGTTTGCCAATTCAAATGTTAATCTAATGCAAAAACGCCCTCTGTGGATTTATATATTCTGGATATTTAACGTAAATTGAATCATTTTGCAACTTTTTGTATCTGGCTTTTTTCACTTAGCCTAATGTTTTTGAGGTTCAGCCATTGTGTAGTATGTCTCAATACTGAATTCCTTTTTATGGCTGAATAATATTTTATTATATATATACACTGCACTTTGTTTATCCATTTATCCTTTGAAAAATATTTGAGCTGTTTTCTCATTTTGATTGTTGTGAATAATGCTGTGAACATATGTATACATGTATTTGTTTGAAAACCTGCTCTCATTTCTTTGGGAAATATACCTAGCAGAGCAATTGCTGGGTCATGTGGTAATTCTGTATTTAATTTTTTGAAAAACTGCCAGAATGTTTTCCACAGCGGCTGAACCACTTTACATTCCTACCAACAATGTACATGGATTCCAATTTCTCCACATCTTCACCAATACTTACTGTGTTTCTGTTAATTAATATTTCAAGAATCAAGTTAAATATTAACTCTTGGGCATAAATATTTATCTTATAAGGAGATCTTTTAGGGAATCAAGAAACCAAAGAACCAAATATTAGTTTCTGATGAAGACATGATTAATACAAAATTAAAGGGTAAAGGATATATTAAAAACTTTAATTAATGGTTTACCTGCACTCCACCTAATTCCTAAGAGAAGTTGGTATGTCTTACAAAGTACTTACAATTAGAGTTTCTATACTACCTGTATCAGAATGTTGAGGGTGCTTGTTAAATAATGTATGTCATCCAGCTGCACCAAATTTAAGACACTAAAATTTTAGGACATTAAAAAGAAAATACATCTGGAATATGCATATTAAATATGGTTTTTGAATGACTTTTATGTGAACTGAAGTTGAGAACCACTGGTATAACCAGACCAAAAAATCTATTAGTCAGTTGAGGATTCTCACCATAATCATCATTTAAAGCATTTGTGCTAAAAGGTTTTTCCTGTTGTGACAAGACTCTTTGCTCTGTAGAAAGAGATGTGGTTGACCATTTTCAAACTTGCAAGTTAATATAATTTTAAATTATGTGTTTTTTTCAATTTCTGGCATTTTTAATGCCTTTTTGGCATATATTTAGATCTCCAGTAAATATATTAAAAGCTTTACAAAGGATGAGTCTTATATTTTATTAAAGTGGCAAGAATTTCATTACAGAACCTGAGGATTAATCCAACTGAATAACCAAGTTTAGGTTTCCATCATTAAAAGTCTCTTCCCCACAGATGCTTTTATACATGTGCTTCAATTTTTAAATTATTACATGTGGGACTTGATATTCTTTCTTTAGAATGATGTGGTAGATTAGTCACTTCAGTGTTTCTTTCTCACCTTTGTGGGATCAAGCATTTCATTAGAAAACTATGACTCCTTTACTCACTCCCTGCTAATGAATATCCTACTTCACCCTTCCCACAATTTTGAATAAATTTCTGGAGTTCCATAGAAATGAGGCTCAGAATATCAAGATATTTAGGCTTCTTTCTCTTTCTCTATATGTGTAATTTCTTTCTGCCAGTTAAAATTTTTCCCATTATTTTTATTACACAGTGGAAACTACAGCAGTACCTGATGTAGCAAAAAAACAGACTCCCAGTAATTTCAGTCACCCAAAACATATCATTTATCCAAAAGAAAGCAGAAAAGGTTTTTCTAATATGGAATAAAAGTCTGACATGTAGCCCAAGCATTTTCTTTGGTTAAGAGAACTAGAGATACAACCTTGAGAATTATTAGGCAGCAGATTAAATGCAGGAAGACACACTGACAAAAATGAAAGAGGGGAATATAGCATGCAAAGGAATATAAGGGTTTAAATTTTAAAATAACGGTGTGTTCTTACTTAATGGAGAGACTAAAAACATTACCTCCTTTAGTCGTCTCTGAGCATATTTCTTTTGCAGTAATGAGTATGTTTGCATACTGAAAACTCTTGCTCATCAATAAAAGACAGGGTCTTATTGATCATAACATGTTTATAGAAAATAGAATTCATTTTAGAAAACTTTTAGAAACATTTTCATGAGCATAAAAAAATTTCATAAACATAAAAATAGATAAATTAAATTACCAGGACATTTTGCTGATATTAAAACCCCAAGATATTGTTTTTTTCTACTGTAGTATTTAAGATGCTTCTGATTCAGTATTTTTGCCTGTTTTAGTCATTATTTGTGTATATGAATGTTTATAACACTATTCCTATCTGTTCATCACTGGGGCAAGATCTTCTTTGCACTAATAAAAAGATGAATTTTTGCAAAGTTAGATGTCTTTCTTGAGGTACTTTTCTAGTAGCTGTGTCTCTGGTGACTCAAGGGACACATGTGCAAGATGACTGACAGCGTTAGTGATGCACTTGTGGTCAGAAGTAGGGTGATACTTTGAATGTAAATGAGACACAGCTGCTCCATTTTTTAAAAATAAGAAATCTAGTGAAGTGTTAGGCTTTTGTTACCTCCATGTACGTGAGCGACTAAGGGAGTATTAATGATTCTCTTCTGGTTTCACAAAGAAAGTCTCAAGAGTTTATACTTTTCAGAAAACAAAGGTGTAAACTTAAGCAATATTACCAGGGCAACACTTGATAACATACAACAACCAATTAGAATCAAACACTTTGTGGAGGTTCGAATTTATTTTCATGGAATATAGCAACATTCTAACATCTGGGTGTTTTACAGACCTTTTGTTAGAAATTACGTTTGTAAGAACAATTTTACAATGCTGAAGAGATTTGCTTTTCTGCAGCAAAGGGGAAAGGAAACATGTCCATACAAAGCCTTGTACATGAATGTTCATTACAGCTTTATTTGCATTAGTCACACCCAAATATCCTTCAGCAAGTGAACAGATAGCGAACTGTGGTATATGTATGTATACAGTGAAATACTTCTTTGTCATAAAAATGAAAGAACCATTGATAATACAGCAACATGAATGAGTCTCAGATAATCTCATAATTAGGTTGAGTGATAAAAGCCAGGCAAGCATGATTACGTACTATATGATTCAATTTATATAAAATTCTAGAAAATGCAAAACTGTAGTGAAAGAAAGCTTGATGGCTGCTGAGAGGAGGGAATAGAAGAGGGAAGGAGGAATTACAAAGAAGACCTAGAAAACTTTGGAAGGTGATGGATGGATATGTTCACTAACTTGATTGTGATGATGACTTCACAGGAGTATACTTTAAATGTGTACAGTTTATTGATTGTATGGTAATTACATGTTAATAAAATTGTTTAAAAGGAAAAGCAGCCAAATCCCTTACGTGCATCCTCTGCTTTCTCTTCTCTTCTCTTCCTAAGGCACTGGTGTGGCAAAACCACAATATCTGCTAAGTCCGTGCCTATACCAACGCAACTGTGCGTGGTTGGCCAAAAAGAAACACACACTTGACCAGTGGCCCTTCAAAAGAAGTTGTTTGTAAAATAGGGCCTACGGTACAAAACCAAGTTTTTGTTCAAAAGTTATACCTATGTACAGTTTTAGAAAAATGTTTAGAAGATTAGACACCAAACAATTAAGCAGTGGCTATTATATAGTAGATAACAAGTGATTTTTATTTTCTTGTTTATATTTTGCTATACAAATAAAAATGTTTTTTCAAGGAGCAATGACTACTTTTATGATGATTAAAACCAAAACAGTCTGGTTCTGTTTGTAAATATTAGACTGTCATCTCTGCAGGACGTGTTAGCTGCAGCCCAGCGTAGGCTGTAAATGAGGTGCAGGGGCTGGTTGGAGCCCTCAGAGCTTCACAAGCGTGTGTTTCAGCTGGTCTGACCCCTCTCCCCACTGTTTTTCCTCCTACCTCTAGCTAGAAGACGAAATCACAACATTACGACAAGTTTTATCAGCGAAAGAGAGGCGTCTTGTTGAGATAAAACAAAAACTCGGCATGAACCTAATGAATGAATTAAAACAGAACTTCAGCAAAAGTTGGCATGACATGCAGACTACCACTGCGTAAGTATATTACCGGAGGTTTTAAAAAATTAACTGAGCCTGCTGCCTCATCACTCTCATTTTGTTTTCATTACAAGGCTGCTTTGATACTGTGCCTAGGGAAAAAAAATATTTTCTCTACAAGTAAAATAAAGAAACACAAATAATCATTAAATATGTTGCATGTGAAGCAGACTCTGTAAAGTAGCTTCGTAAAATTAAACTTTGTTCACCAAAATTCTGTTTTCACTTTTATGGGGCTCTATAGTTTAAATTTTTTCATTTTCTTATATATTTTTAAACATTTGTTAAACATGTGTATTTGTCTTCCTATTTCCTCATAGAAGTGTAAATGGATGTAGAGAGGCCTGATAGGAGGGAGAAGTACCAGTGCTGGACAATTTTGCTGGGGACCAATTTTGCCGGGGACCAATTTTGCCTGGTGGCTTCTGAGAACTAAGGTCTAAGTAAGACCTTCTGTTCCTGTGTGAGGTGCCCTTTGAGGAGTTGGATCTAAAAGGATGTTTCCCTACTTTGGTTCCTACTTTGGTTCCTTTAGTTTCCATGTGAAAAGAAAATGTTCTTTCCCCTCATAGCAGCCCAGCAATCCTACAGGCTTCTATGCTCATGCACCACCATGGTTCCTCTGCCAGCTTTTGGGCAGGACGGAGCCAGGGAGCCCAGCAGTGTGTCCCCAGAGGCTAACCAACCTTCCCCAACCTGAAGGTGACAATTATGGAGGAAGATACGAGACCGCACATTGATGTTTATCAAATTAAAATATATATTGCACCACCATATGAACGATCTCCTGAAAAGCATAGCTGAATTTTAGGCACCAAATTAAATGAGCTCATCTGTCAGTGTTTAGCCTCTGTTTTTGCTCCTTGTTGACCTATACCAATTCATGGCCCTGACATCATAAGGTTAACCAATCGCCAATTCCCCGGTCTGGCCACCTCTGTATTTAACCCAGGTCTGCGGGCTTTATATCACACTGATCTGAATTTCCTCCTGGGGTGTAAGAACCATGCTGGATCTTTCTGCTTGACCTCCTTAATTAACCACAGGGCAGGAATAAGCTATCCAAATGGAGGGCCAGGCAATTCTGGCTGTTCTGTTGCAGAAGGGAGGGAGGGAGCATGGAATATCTGGGTCAGGGGCAGGGTGGGAGGTGGGGGAGTGGGTCATCCTGGGATATGGAATTCAGGCAGACAAATTCAGAGAAGGCTTTTAGCCTCTTCACACAGGGGAGACTGTAGTTTGTGTTTGAAAAACAAACTGGTTTTATAGTCAGGCATCCTATTTAGCCTTTTGTTGAGTAAATAGAACACATTTATTCCCCGGGGTGTGGAGTTTACAGTCTAGTCAGGAAAACAGAGTTTTGGTTTTGTCTATTTTACAAGTTATTATACATCACTAGTTAAAAGATAAGTGTGAAGTGTGAGTGGAGGCAAGTACAGGGTAGTGTCAGGGGGAAAGCAGGAGACCGAATTTTGCTGGAGTCTCAGGGAAGGTTTCCAGGCTTTAATACAAACACTGAAGGATGAGTCAGACTTAAATCCATCACAGGGGCAGGAGGGACCCTGTGGGGGAGGCACCGCCTGGAGAAGCCTGGCAGAGAGAAGGCCCCTCCCAAGGAAAGTGGTCCCGTTAATTAGTGCTGTGGAGACAGCAGGGAGAAGTGACCTTGTGGCATCTGTTCATGGAGTTGTTCTTTATCCACACGCAATAGAAAGCCACTAACGGGGTCGTGACAGCTCATTTCTCCAACAGGTATTTATGAGTGTCCACAGTTAGGCTAATCCAAACCCTCAGGATATGGGATTCAGCAAGATGGACAAGTTCCTATTCTCTCTTTGTGTTGAAAGGGAAGAAAGCAAGAAACAGGTGACAAAATTTTAAAAATTAGAAAAAAAAAGAGGAAATATCTAGAAGTGTTGTGATGAAAATAGCCGAGTGATATACCAGAGAGTGACTTGGAGGAGAGGGGAGTCAAGAAATCCTGTCCTGGGAGTTTACTTTGAGCTGAGACCTGAATGGTAAGATCTCTTGGGATGATCTGGGGAAAAACTTCCAAGCAGAGGCAAACGTTCATGTGAAGACCCTGAAGCCAGAACTTGCTTTGCAGGCCTCCGGAGTCCTAAGAAAGTGCTCCGTCTGGAGTGTGGTGAGACGAGAGGGGGTCAGACCTCTGGGGCCTCCCAGGCCATGGCCAGGAGTGGAGATTTTCTTCCAAGAGCTCTGGATGCCATTGGAGAGTTTGAAGCAGGAAGTGACCTGTTCTGATTCACCCTTTAGAAAGATCACTCCGGTTACTTTGTGTAACATAGACTGGAGGGGCAGCAGTGGAAACCGGAAAATCATTTATGGGACTATTACAGTAGTCCCAGTGGTGATGATGGTGAGGGAGAGTTGTGGACATGGAGAGGACAGGGTTTGGAGGAGGGGCCAATGGGACTTCCCAGTGGTTTGGAGATGGGGAATGAGGAAAATAGAGGGATCGAATGTGATTCTTAATTCTTTGCCTTGGGCTATTGAGTGATCTTTGGACTGGTCACTGCAAAGGGAGGATAGCATTGAGCATAAGCCCATGGGCTATGGACTCCAATTGCTTGGATTAAAATCTAGGCCTTCCTGCATCCGTGAAATGAGGTCATATTATTATAATACCTGTTCCATAGGTAGTGAGGGTGCAATGAGTTAGTTTGTGCAACACGTAGGACTATGTTGGATACTTTGTAGGTGTGTTCACTGTTCTAGGAAAGACTGAGACAGGTCTGGTGGGGAGACCCAAGAATTGTTTTGGCTATGTGAAGCCTGACATGCCTAGTAAACAAAGGAATTTATATACTAAGAAGGCAACTTGGAGGACAAGTCAGGAACAAAGATGGACACTTAAGTCATCTGCATATTGATGTCATGGAAAGCTATAGAACTAGATGAGATTTCCTCAGAGACTAGTATATACAGATGAAGGTGGACTCACCAGCCTTTAGGAATGATGTGGACTTTTCTTTGGAGGGAAGAATCAATCCTTTTCTTAAGAGGGAAGCAAACATAACTTAATTTTGAGATTGCGTCTCCCACCCTTTTTTCTTGGTTGCTGAGAAAAGGGGAAAAAGTCTTAATGACATGTTGGGTGATAAGCTATTTTCTCCATGAATTAATTAAATCTCTGCTGTTAGTGTCCATAGTATCCATTCCAACATAAGCACTATACCTCCTACAATGAAAACTTGAATGTGAGGGATTGGAGTGGGGTGAGTTAGGGTGGAATTAGATTTCAAAGCACTAAAAAAAAAATTTTAGCTGTCAAGGAATTTCAGGTAATTTCCAGAGGCAATACTTTGCATACAGATGAAACAATCATGACCTATTTAATTTGACTGACAATGAAAAGAAAATCTGTGGTGTGGTAATGGAAGATCTTGGCATATTTTAGTCTGTGATAGGATTCACATTGGGCTAAGACTGGATGAGTAGGAATAATTACAAAGCAGACTCAAATTATCTCCTTTCTAGAAAGATAACCAGACAGTCACATGTCAAGAGATCATCACCTGTGTCCTGGATTTATTGTTGCTGTTGTTTTTGTCATAGTGTTTTACATGCCTTGATGTGAAAGAATCTAGGAGCAGATACAAAATATTCCCCTATCACTTTTTTAATGTTCTCTGTTGCTTTTTAGTGTTGTCTTTAGGCTTCAAAGAGGCATGAAGGATGTGTGTGGCTTTTGGGTATAGTGGTGGCGAAGCTACTGGAGGAGAAATAGAATCTCTTCTGTAGCAAGAGAGTAGGAATTCAGAAATGCAACACTGTGGTGAGCCATAGAAACTGGTATGCTTTGTTTTAATGAGTGGTCAGCCTCTGCTAACCCATGAGATTCTCCTACTAATAAAGCCCTCTGAGTTGCACCACAGACCAAATGGTGGGTCTATAAAGGGGAGAAGGTTTTGGAAAGAAATTTAAACCATGCCATCTTTTTGGGAAAGCCTAATAACTTCATCCTATATAAACAGGAACAAAACTCTTAACATTCAACATTAAAAAAAAAAAAGCACAGTGTTTGAAGTATAGGTGATGATTTATTCACTCTTTAATTTTGTGCTTCTAAGACTTGCAGGTTGTCATGGTCAGTAATGACTATTACCTCTTTTTATGAGGAGCCTGTTGTAGCACTGTTGGGTTCAAAAGTGCCGGTGAAGATTAAAGATCTAATTTTAAAAACACATATAACAGGTCTCTCATACAGTAGTTCGTTTTTCTTACCTTTTGGCTTTCATCTTATCATGAAGGCAGGAAGTAGATTCTTTTTCTGAGAATCAAGAGGTAAATCTATGTTTTGATAACATGTTAGGGAACCTTAGGAAGAAAATAAGCCTAAATGCTTTTGTATCTTTAGTAAAATGCTGCATATGCACCCATTAAAGTAATGCTGTCTTTTAAATCCCATAATAGAAAATATATTCATGCTGTAAAGTATCCTCTTGAAAAAAAATTGTCGAATGTTTCGTTTTTCATTCTATTTGTATGTAGAAATGCTTTAAGGCAAACCATTTTAGAAGATGACAAGCTTTCTCCTTTTGATTATGAACACTGACTTTAGAAGTAGTAAGACATGGCAAGAGTAATTTGCATGAAAAGTCAATCGAATACCTGTTATTTGGCTTGCAGAGAGCCTTACCCCACATACTGAAGATCCCTTTTTCAGTGTGCTGGCCAAACAGCTAAACTGTCCTGGTCATGAAACACTATGCATTCCTTAAAGATACATATATACAGAGGTACATATATACAGAGGGTGCCAAAAAAGTTTATGCACAATTTAAGAAAGGAAAAAACTATTAAAATTATAATACTCGATATATACTGATAACAAAAGATGAATACAAGTCACATTTCACTTCTGCATTTGTAAGAGGTGCTCAAAAGTGGTTACCATGAGTATTTATGTAATACATAGATAACATCTCTTAAAAATGTATATACATTTATTGGCACCCTGGTACATAAGAGAATATTGTTTAGCCATGAAAAAGAAGGACATCCTGCTTTATGTGACAACATGGATGGACCTTGAGGGCACTATGTCAAATGAAATAAGTCAGAAAAAAACAGATACTGCATAGTATCATTTATATGTGAAATCTAAAAAAAAGTTTAACTCTTAGAAATAGCATGGAAGGGTGGCTGCTGGGGCATGGGGAAAAAAGAGAGAGTACAAACTTTCAGTTATATGGATACACTCTGAGAATATACAGTATATGGCACGGCGCCTATAATTGATAACACCAGATTGTGTAATTGAAATTTGCTGAGAGTAGAACTTAAAGGTTTATATGGATGTATGAATTCACTAGATTGGAGGAATCTTTACGCAATGTATTTGTATATCAAATCATCATGATGCACACTTAAATATCTTATAATTTTATTTACCTTGAAAAAGCAGAATAAAAAGCTATTTGTTCCAGCCAAACTGAATCTTTGTAAAGTAAAGCCTACTTTTCCATTGAACTTTTGTTGAAAAAATGGAAGTTTGTACTCAAAAAGAAAACTACATGGGATTCCCTGGTAGTGTAGTGGCTAGGCTTCGTTGCTCTCAATGCCGCTGCCTGGGTTTGATTCCCAGCCAGGGAGCTACCCAAAAAACTAACTAACTAACTAACTAAATAAAACAAACTATGTCCCAGTGAGCACTCTTTGATGAATTAATGTGTCAAGTGCTCAGTAACAGTGAACTGTTATTTGCTGCCATGGTTAAACCCATCCCCAAGAAAGGTTCAATGCTAGATGAGATTCAAACCTTATTAAACCAGTTTTTTGAAGGTTGAACCAGCAGGGTCTCTTGATGGGTTGAATATGGAATAGATGGGCAAAGATGATACTAAGTCTCATTTGTATCTGGGATATTTGATGGATTACTCTATTTTCTCACCAATGCACATGAGAAACTTACATAGAAAAAAATGTTTTCTTGATATTTTTTCAGAATGGTAATGTTGAGTATAAAGAGTCCTGGATCGAGCCTAATTCTAAATCCCCATCTATAGTGCAAGAACACATTTCTTCTGCATGTAATACTGTGCTTTCCTCACTTCCAACATGTATGGATTCTATTTTTAAATGCATTTTTCATAGATCTTATTTTATGGCTCAATTACTAGTTTGTGAAAACTCTGTCAGCGTCCTAAAAATATAATGGAATAAGAATTACAAAATTTTCATACTTAATTTTGAAATAAATTTTGTTTTTTAAGTTAAAACCCCTACATATAAATCTTTATTTTAGAGACTATTTCTTTTCTTTTTTTTTTTTAACAATTCTATAGTGCATCATCTGTGTATTGCACTGTGTGTTCGCCATCCAAAGTCAAATCATTCTTTTGGGGGGTGGTTTCCTGGCTGGGAATCGAACCCAGGCCGTGGCATTGAGAGTGCCGAAGCCTAGACACTACACCACCAGGGAACCCCCACAAAGTCAAATCATTTTCCATCACCACATATTTAACCCTCTTTCACCTTTTCTACCTCCCTCCCTCAACCTTTCTCTCTGGTAACCACTATACTGTTGACTGTGTCTATGAGTTTTTGTTTGTCTTGTTTGTTGCTTTCCATTTCCCACATATGAGTGAAATCGTGTGATTCGACTTTGTCCATCTGACTTATGTTGCTGAGCAAAGACTATTTCTAAGCCCAGTTAATCCAGGTGTTTAGGACACTGCCCTGGCAACCTGTTCAGCAGCATGTTTCTTCTGAATAATTGTCAACATGTGCCATTTCAAGATCATACCTCACCGAAGTCTCGGAATAATGACTGATGTTTTTATTTCTAATCATTAACATTTAGTACTATTTTAACTTAAACCACTCATAACAAGTTAGATATTAATGTTTTATTTTATATGTAAACTGCCTGAAATTCCATGGTTTCATGTAATCAAAAACATCTTTCCCATAATTAAAACCTAATGTCATGTAGTAAGATGTAAAATTAAATTGTAATTTGAATAAGCTGGTATTTTGTACTTTTATAGGAAACAAGCTAACGTCTCAAAAGCTACTCCAGCAAATGCGAAGTGAGAAGAGGGAAGAACGGAGAAGGGTTCACATAGGGCACTGAGAATATTGTAAACTCACTCCTTCCTACTAACAAAAACATAATAATAGAATACCATATTAATGAAGTGAAGGCCAGGGGACGTGTTTTAAAGCGTTTCCTTCGAGTCCGATAGCACACTGAGGACTGCAAGATTTGTGGGAGATGGAAGGGGCGCAGGAATAGGGAACGTTTCCGTACAACTGATGTCATATGATATAGTCTTCTCAGGGGTACCACATGCATGCAAGTGTTCGAGGATGAGCAGGTCGTTTGAGGGGAACTTACCTGGGAGCAGCAGATAGTGGAAGATGGTATGGGCATTATGCACATAAGGATTAGTCTAGTTTTTGAAAATCTCTAAAAACTTTTTTGTTTTGTTTTATTTTCAATTTTATTAAGATATAATTGACATACAGCACTCCGCACATTTAAGGTATACAGCATATACAGCATAATGACTTGACTTACACATATTGTGAAATGATGTACACAACTTTTGGTTGATGTATTTTTAATCCTTCAGGATAGGTGCCTTTCATTTCTCCACTTTATCAAATAACTCTTAGAAATTGCTTGGTCCTGGGGGTTCCCTGGTGGTGTAGTGGCTAGGCTTCGGCGCTCTCATCGCCACTGCCTGGGTTTGATACCCACTCAGGGAACCGAAAAAAAAATTTCTTGGTCCTATTGGATATACCAATATTTCTCCTATCACTATGCTCAAAACCCCAAGCCCATCTTGCATTTTGTTCTGCTCGCCACTTGCAACCCTCTGTCAGCTGTGTTCGTTCTATCTCTGTGACCCACCACCCTGCTATCTGCTCTTCCTGCCACGACCCCAGTTCAGAGCCACTGAGGAGCATTCTCATTGGTCATTTGTTCATTCCTCTGGTATTTATCGAGGTTCTCCTGTAACCCTCTGCCACATACTAGGGACACAAAAATGAATGGCTTCCTTGCCCTCAAGGATGGGGACATAGGCTTAGGAACAAGTCGTTGTAGCACTGTATTCCTAAAAGTATTTTGAAAAAGTCACTATATTGTCTTAGGATTATGTGCCTACTTATTCCCAGCTCTAGGTATTAAAAAATAAGTTAAATATTAGTTATTTTTTGCCCTTTTCTGGTTAATTTTACCCACTATCACAGTGAAAATTTAAATTTCCCCTTGAAATACACATTTTCTAATTTCTATGTTAACTTTGGTGCCTAGGGCTTTCATTGTCAAGTGACTTTTCACAAAGTTAATACACTTCTTTAAGAATAACTCTCTACTCTCAGAACAGTTCCACTATTTATGATTAAGGATCTATCCATGCAGATCTGAAATTATATGAATATATTTTTCCTGAATTCAGATTAAAGGGTCTGACTTTCCCTCTGATAAGTAGCAGCCAACCTATCGTTCCCAAACAATGAATAGAAACAATTCTGTGAATCAATTCTTCCTAAATTTGTTTAGGGAACAGAATTTTCAAAGTAAGGAGAGAGAAGAATGTGAATGTTTTATGGACACGCATGATATAGAAACTGGGCTACTATTGTTCTGTTTTACTTCTAGCTACAAGAAAACACATGAAACCCTGAGTCACGCAGGGCAGAAGGCAACTGCTGCTTTCAGCAACGTTGGGACGGCCATCAGCAAGAAGTTTGGAGACATGAGGTACTATGGGAAAGAATCTTGGGAATGCTGCTAAGCCCATAGCTTTCCGAAACAGGGCAAACATTCATAATCTATTTAACTGGAATCCCTGACATATTCTTTATTTTATTATTGGATTAAGATTTTATGTGGATGATGGTGATTGGTGACTGAGAAAAAAATTTATATTGGGACATTTTCTGCCTAAAGGATCAGCATAGTGGGCCTTGGGTCCAAAGATGCCTTTTTTACTAGGACCTGGCCTAATAAAAATAGAAGATAGAGTATGCATTAATTACTAGTAATGAGGGGGGATGTCAAAAGAATTCAGCACACATTGAATTTTAATGATTATAATTTAAACAGTAAGTTAAAATATGCATTCAATGAAATATGCTCTGATACACTATTCTAGTTACATTTTTGTATATGCCCATCTAGTATATTTTTTCTATGCTAAATACATACATATTTATTATTTTATCCCCCAAAGGTCCCATATGGCATATATTTCTGCTAGTTTCCTTTCTTCACTTTAGCAATCCATTGTGAAAATGTTAATAAGTGTTTATTTACAAGGACTGTCTGGAAAGTATTCAGCAATGTAATATGAAAAATAGAGGTTTTTTCCCAGACAGCCCTCATATATCTTCATTTTTAATGGCTATAGTATCTCCTAAGTGCACAGCAGTAGCAAAACTTTTAAACCATCCCCCTTGTATATTTTGGTTATTTTCAGCATTTCACTGTTACATAAAATTAGGGTGAACATCAAGATTTTGAACTGAGAACCAAATGTCCTCACTATAGGCACCAGAAAAACAATGGCGTATTGGCCACTTTTTAATATTGTGTTCTGGGAAGTTACCTTATGCAGAGTTATTTCTCTCATATTTTTTCCTTGTTAAAATACCTGTCATAGTTTATTTTGAATTTAGCTGATATGCTTAGGAGATTTTTCTTATAAATCAAATTTAATTTTTCTCTCTAGAAATCTAATTCATCTTCTAAAAACATTTAAAGTATATTTTAAATTTCTTCTTTGAAAAAGACGTGTGTTATTTCACTGGACTCTTAAACTATTACTTTTTTTTTTATCCTGTAGTTGTGATACCTAGAGGAAAATATTTATGTATTTGTGTTTAAGTTCAAACATTGAACTTAAACTTCAAAAATTGCCGGATCGTGCCCAATATTCATGCACATCTTAACAACTTGGCATTCATGATGCTAGAGATAAGTAAGTACATGTGCAGGAATCTCAACACATTGTTTTATCTTCATTTTTACCAATACTGTAGTAAGGAAAAGCCACTGAAATTCTTCAGAGGCATCATGTGATGATATGATAAACAGGTTCACATTCTGGGTTACCGATTAACCTTAATTTTGTTATCAAAAAAATTTACTTCTAGCTTCAAGAAGACACATGGAACCCTGAGTCACACAGGCAGAAGGCAACTGCTGCTTTTTATTACAAATAAAATGTGCAGTCATTTCAGTGGCATTAAAACATTCTAAACTAATTAAATAATTCCTTTAAAAGGGAAGGCCCTATTACCTGTCATATCCAAGAAAATACATTTTGCCATGTTTACAAAATTTGTTCTCCATATTCTTAGTTGAAACCTTTCACTTGAACACTGAGACCTCAGCACAGCTTAATACTAGAATAGTCTTTCTCCATCTTTAGGAGACCTTGCAAACACCTCTGAAGCTTGTCTAAAAATTCAGATTTCCAGATTACACCTCTCTGAGATTGTACCTCAGCAGGTCTTGGGTGAAGTCTAGGAATCTGTATTTGTACCAAGCTCCCAGGTGATTCGACTTCAGGTGGTGGGGTTAGGAGGAGGACAGATGTAACTTAGGTCGCCTGCACTTAGGTGTTCTCAGTTATGAAATGGAGATAAGAGTAACAGCATCATTGAGTTACTATAAAAGTTGCAGAAGAGAGCCTGCTACGCATTCAGCACTCAATAAATGCTAGTTTTTCGACCTGGGCCGGTTCACCCCTCCTTAGGCAACCTGGTGGCTCCCCGCTCCCGGGAGGTCACCATATTGATGCCAAATTTAGTGCGGACACCGGATTGGCACAGCGCACTGCAGCCCAGAACTCCTGGGCTCAAGCAATCCCCCTGCCTCAGCCTCCCGAGTAGCTGGGACTATAGGCGCGCGCCACCTGTAATAAATGCTAGTTTTTGTCTTCACTAAGTGACCATCTCAGTTACAAGGTGGCTCCATACGACAGAAATTAAGGAGAGTCCATTAACAGGAGTACATTGTATTTCATAAAGGTTAGGCTCATTGTTCTAAATAGTAAATAATGAAGACTGTGTCTCACATCTGCGATATCTTGATATACTCATTTTCATACACTAATCGGGTACAATATCAAGGTTAAGTTGACTACCTTTGCTCCTGTTTCTGTGTGGCTTTCTTTTAGTCTAATAGATAATCTATTTCCCAGGATTCCAACGTTTTCATTAATTATTGCTCTATATCAGGACTGGGCAGACATTTTCAGGGCAAGGGCTACTTTAATTTTCTCCAAGTGTCATGGGCCACTAGCTATGTATTTCATTTTTCAGGTGGTCACCCCCAAATTGGACCATGATTAATGTCTTGCCTAGCCCTGCTCTAGAGGATATAACGTTTTCATTATGAACTATGGCTAACCATATTGGGAAATTTAGCCTGTGTTAATGGTCCTTTAATATTTTGTGAACCTATATTTTCAGTGTTACATTTTTCTCTATTATATCTAACATTTTATGTCAATGATAAGTCTCTGTAAAAGCAACAAGTTTTGCAAAAAATTTTTAGTTTTAAATCATGCTTGAAGTAATATAAGTGAAAGTCATATTGGAAAATTGCTTAACTCTAGTGAAGGTTCTTAAATGAGAAAAACTAAATTTTTATTTGTTATTCAAATGAATTTGCCCATTTATAAAATTTAAAAATGGGGACATTTTTAAATTTTATTGCAGACACTTTGCTTTGAATCCCTCTTTGGTTTAAAAGTATATTATTCTATATTTTTATTAGTTACCTGATAAAATTTATTTGTGCATTCCGAGAACAAATTTCTGAACTTGTTCAAAAAGATTGCCACCAAAATTCAGAAGAAAAATAGTACCTCTGGTTTTTCTTTAAAATAATTCTAAGTTAGTATGTAAGATTTTGAAAACCTAGCATTTCAGCCTTTTAAATAACTGAATGAAAAGCCTTCTGTTAGAATTTAATTTAAAAATAAATAATATTTCCCAAGCTAAGAGTCCCATTCCAACCTGACTGTCATAAAGTGAAGTCCTCTTAGGCCAGTCATGGAACTGCTCAGTCTCCTTCTGAATCCATAAAATAACATTATTAATAGCCACCTAACTACAGTGTGCCTTGTAGAATTAAAATGAGGTCACATTTATGGAAATACTCTGAATAAGGCAAGCTATTGGAATAATTGTTAAAATATTGGTATCTTCCGGGAACATCTCAGTGCATTTGTTCAAACTGCGTGCGCTCTAGTGGAGATGAAGTCTGTGGAGGAGGCGCATAGTTTTATTAGTGAGTCTAACCATCTCTCTTTATCTTCATAAGCATAATATTTAGAAGCACTTATAACAGGTTGGCAAAGTAATTGTTAAGACACATTAAAAAGTCACTATATGCAAAAACAGCCATGAATGGTGCTACCTGATCTTTGCTTTGGGGCTCTGGAGAGGGGAACACTAGCAGTGTGGCCATTTCTTTGCATCCTGCTGTGCTAACTCTGCTCCCCTCTTCTCTCCCGTGCTGCCCTGGCTGCAGGTCTCACTCCATCGGGTAAGTGCTCTGCCTGGGGGTTCCTGCCTGCTCCCTTGCTGTCCCCTTCTTCCCAGAGCCCGCTGTTGCCATTGCCTTCACACTGTGGGGGTGCCTCAGCCAAAACCCAGGTCTTTCTTAAAAGTGTTCCTGACCAGGGAGGTACAGAGTACAGGGCACCTCATGCATTTGAATTTATTTAAGCATGTATTTCTCTCATTTCTGAATCATTTACACCAAACTCGCTTGCTGAGCAATCTCGTGGGAATCCTCTTCTGCATTATTGCTTCCTACATGGGCAGAGGTCTTCAGAACTGAAAGGACAAAAAGGAAAGTGGATAATTGAGAGATGTGTGTTTTTATAAAATGTACAGAAAACCAAGGTGGAGAACAAATTTATTTTCTCTAGATTGTCACGGTTTTCTGAACTTCTTCTAACTGGTAACTATTGGGGATGCTTCATCTTCAGCTTTCTGTACCTTCTGAAGCTGAAGAGTGGAAAAAATCTGTGCTACGAAGTGTGCAGACATCATTAAACTTTTTTTTAAAAGCCGGAATTTTATCTACTTTTGGGGGAAGATTTGTTTTTCTAAGAAAACTGCCTGTTTTTTAAAGAGATTAATAGACTTACAATGCTCATGAATTTTGATAATTCTTTTTTAATGGAATTTCTGAGGAAATCTATTGCCTGTAGTTTCCAAATGGACTCTCTGAGGTGGGACCATAAGTATCCCCTGAATTTCCTTGTTCTCTTTTGTCTGAATTCTAGACAAGTGCTGCCCTCATGACCTCAGTGGATACTGTTGGAGGGGATGAGTTTGATCCCTTAGCAGTTAGCTTCTTGAGAGGAGAGAAAGCAGAGGTGGTGTTGGATGGTGTGATAGGGGAGCGCTGGCCCAGGCAAATGGAGCCTATTTTGTTTCCTCCCTCTACCCAGCCTAATTTCTGTGTGGAACTCACATAGAAATAACAAGCAGTCAGAGGGAAAATGAGTCAGCTACTATTGGATTAATAGGACGAGAAGGATGAAGGTCTGATAGAGTTCTCACAAATGGTGGTGTTTGTACCGATGTTGTAGAGTGGATGCAGAAGTCCCTGCTTTCCTATCAGACGGTGTGAATTGTGTTTGTGCGGTGTGTGTTTCCTTGATTGTTTTGTGTTAACTACAAATTCTCCTCTGGAGAGGGTTTCTCTACACAGGAATGATCAGCTTGTACCTGCCTGGCTCCACTTCCGGAATACTGCCCTTCCCCGTCTTCCTGACTGGAAGCAAGGGAGTGGAGAGGGAGCTGGGCCTGGAGAGGATGCCCACAGGCTATTGGGCAGATCTGGGAGACACTGGTCATTGTCCTCAGATTTGCTGGCCTACAGGAAACACACAGGAAGTAAAATAACATGCAGCCATGGACTGTCTACTCTTCCTTTATGCCCTGGGAAGAAAGTATGGCCCATGCAATGCTCTGCAATGGAAACAAAGATCACCTTGGTGGGGTGGGCAGGAAATACTTGAGATAGTTGAAACTGCCATTTTAGAAGGATAAAGAGGGAGTTTCTCATGTACTTACAATGTGCTATCTTCTTTTTTCTTTTTCTTTTTTTCCTTTAATCTGCTTTTTGCCCTGAAGGTACTCCATTCGCCATTCCATAAGTATGCCTGCTATGAGGTAATGTGCGTAAATTATTTTACATAAATAACATTAATGCTGAATGTGTATGAAGTGTTACTTTATTGATATTTGCTTTGGGAGTTTTTCTCCTTCTCTGAAAGGAAGTGCCATGACCTACTACTGCATTCTCCTTCCTGAGGGCCCTCAGGAGATGAGGCTGACAATTCTGTGAAAGTATCATAGGTACAATGAGCTTGACCGACACGCCAGCTTAAATCCAGCCTCTCACGATTTGTGTGACCTGAGGCAAGTTATTCAACCTACCTCGATCTTCATTCTTTTATCTGTATACTGCGAGAAAATAAGACCCACCTGCTATGGTTGTTGTGAGATGTAAACAAAGTGACCTGTGTAAAACAGTACAGAGCCTAGAACATTCTGAGCACACTGGCAGAGGTGGAAATATGTCTCTTAGTTCCCCAGAATAAATGCAAGGCTGGAAAAAAGTTTAAATTAAAGGATTGGAGATTAAGAGGGCTACAGCTCTAGGAAGACTATCATTAGTATTTTTTAGAGTATATATTAAGGTGAGGTGTCTGTTGAACAGTAAAACTGTCATTAATATGAGTGTCTGGATGAAAACTGAGAAAGATCTTCTCTGCTTCCAGTTTTTTTGACTTTGGGAAGCAGTCATATAAAATTAAGCTAATAGTAATGGAGTGTAGGAGGGGAATGAATGTTAGATTGGGAATCAGAAGTGCAGGTTGTAGCCCAACCCGGCCAAGAATGAATTTTGCAGCCTTGGAAAACTCATTTCAGTGATAACAGCTTCCTCATGTTTGCAGTAAGAGACTAGAACCAGATTTACTGCTCTTTCCATGCTGTTTGCCTTGGTCTGCCTGCCGGTGGTGCGGGTGGGAGGCCTCAAGCCTCTGGGACCCTCCACCACTTTAGTTAGAACTATGCCTCTTCTACTTGCTTTATATCATATATTGTGGTGTGAATATATTATAGAGGGGTTTTAGTTACTCTAAATAGTTTGAGAGCACTTAAGCCAAGATCTTTCTGGGGTCATTTGCAGTACTAAAGCTTTACGGTGGTATATGATATGATTAAATCTGAGTAAACATTTTCTTTCTGTTCTCCAGCATGCATTCTACTATAATTAAATTAGAGGAATGTCTGTTTTATTATATCTGATTATGTCTCTTCCACACTGGGGTTATTTGGTTACTTTGGAAATTTAACCACAGTATTTGATTTCCCTAATTTGGTGGTAGAGAGCAGAGTCAAGATTGCTTAGTTCGTATTTGAACAACTTGCTCCCCCTAGCATAAGAACACCCAAATTGAGTAGTGCAATCTGAGGCCCTGAGCTCCTTTACTTGTCAAATTTTAAGTCTAGATGTCCAAGGAAGGTTTGCAAAAAACTTACATGATTTTTCTCTGTGAACCAGGAATCCATTTAGTGGCTTATGGGTCAAATTCAGTTCTCATAAGCTTGCCTGAAATGAACTTTTAAAAAAATTATTTTACTCATCTAACATATACCCATGAGCCATTAAGCTAAACTGCCTGCCTACTGCAGTCCTGTGTAACTGATGGATGACAGCAGTCATGTGAGCAGACTTGCCTTGCAGTGGGAATCAGGTGCCAATATGTGTATACTTTTGAGTTACTCAAGTGTTATTTCAATTCAGTATTTCATCATGAAGCAGAGGTTTTATGGAGGATTACTCATAGGAATTTGACTCATGTTTGAATCAAATACAAGATGTGATGCCATTCAAGCTCAAGCCCTCTGACTTCATCATTTTTAATTCATGTAGCCTGAATGCAAATGCATTTCCGACTGTCTGGAGCATCAGAGTCTTGAAAGACAATCCCTGACAAAGCCAAATTCACTCAAAAACATGCTCTCTCTCTTAGTTTCCTCTTGATAGTATTAGAGCTATGCTCCCATCCCACACCATACAATGAAGCCCATATTTTTGTAGACATTCTCCTTTATGAAGTTTCTTTTAACCATTCCTCTTCTTTTATTTCTTTTGCACTCAAGTGAGAATAACAAGTAGCTTATCAAATATAGTAACATTCAATTGAATTATTTTGTCTGAACATGATGGCAGTTGTTGCTGAAAACTGACATGCATACAAGATTTAAGACATTTTTCATTCAGTTCTTGTTTCTTTAGTTGGACTTGGTGATACCATTTTTAATGGTAATGTTCTTAATAAATCACAATGTCACATGGCCAAATCCAGAATAGTAATCCAAAAAGCATCAAATGAAGTATTTAACACTTATAATACCCAAACAGTAGAGATTATTTAACACAGTGATGAGTCATACATAAATGCCAACAGACATGAAGGTTTTCTCTGATAAGAGAACAGATAAGTGTATCCTCTCTGGGAGGAAAAATACTATGTGCTAATAACACCGTTTTGATAACGTGTTAGACAAGTATTATTTCAATGTATAATAATGAAAGCATTGGATTTCAGAAACACCACTTTGTGGAAATTGATCAAGAGATTACTTTTGAAGGCACTGAAAAGAAAAAAAATTACAAACCATTTTCTTTAAACAACTTATGTCTTGTCTCAGGTTCACTGAAATAAGTAACTTTAAAATTCTAAGTGGTTCAAGTCAAATAGGACATTCCTCAGACTTTCCATGCTTACATAAAAAACAAACAAACAAACAAAAGTACCAACCTTAATTTGGAGAAAGAGCATTGTAATAGAAACAATTACTAAGTGAACATAAAGTTATTACTCCTTTGACTCACTGAAAACCATAGTTCACTAAAGAAGTATTACAGTAGTGTCACTGCCAAGTACAGTATTGATTATTCTACAGTTGAGTATCTGACTCTTTGTTTTAGAAATAGTACTTTCCAGGTTATGGTTTCTGAATGTAACCTATCAAAAGTGAAATATATGTTGATGTAAGGGGTAAACCAATAGCCAAACCTGGTACAGAGGTGATGTGTACAAGAGCAGAAACCAGACAGAATGGTTGCTAAGACAGCTAGGTCTTTGGAGCTGACCTCTCTTTTTTTGTTATTTTAGGAATTCTCCTACTTTCAAATCATTTGAGGAGAGGGTTGAGACAACTGTCACGAGCCTTAAGGTACAGATGAAGTGAATTTTGTGTCATTGGGTTCACTGTATCAGGATAGCGTAGTCATTGCTGCAGTTAGTTACAAAGTGGGGCCACCAACATTTGGTGCAGCCAAGAAGGCAGCCTTGCATACAGTCAGTCCTCTCCTTCATATATAAATCCATAACTAAACCCAATATTGAGTAGTGTTACTGCATCCTTACAAAGTTGTTCATATAAACCATTCAGGATGAACTGTTCATTATAGTAAATCAGGGTTTGTGTTCATCTCTTCACTGGTTTAGAACTCTTACTGCTGTTCCCCAAAAGTAGGTATGTGAGAGAGAATGTGAATAGGACAAAAGAACTGAATTCTGAATTTAGAGTGTAAGTATAAGTTCAATTAATAGCTCAAAGCTCCTCTAATTTGCACATGGACTAGCAAAAACAAACTTGGCTCCATGTGTTAAACTGCCATCCACTCACTACCTGTCAGCTGCCTAGACTTGTGTACTCATTTACATACTGGGCACCGCACAGTTTGGTTCTCATGCAGGGAAAATAAAGCTGAGTCACAAAATGCATTATTTTGTAATAGTGCATTGAAGCCCTGGTTATAAACTTAAAATGTGCCTGTTGCATAGTAGGTGATAAAAAAAGATTCATTGAATTTATTGTTTGCACATAGATAAGTTAGTCTACAGAGGAAAAAAGCAAAAATAAAATCAGTCTAGTCTCAAAATGGATAGAACTTTTAAAACAGAAAATCATTGAAATTACTAAGATTTTTAAAAATACATCTCCTAAACAATGACTTAATTACATCTTGATAATTATCATAACTATTTTGTATAAATCCATTTTCTGTATTTATCTATTCCTGGGAAAGTTAAGTTTATGACCTTTAACTAGATCAAAAGCAAATGCACATCTGATACAGCTATTCATGAATCCTCTATCACCATACTACTCTGACCTGTGCTGCCTGAGAAGGACCTATGAGGGTATAAGTTACTCCTTTCTAGAGGGCCTAGATGCTCTTATTTTGAACTGATTTTGACCTGGAGGGACTTCTTCCTTAGGGGAGGGTCTTCAATATAATGTACTTCTACTTTATTAGGCCTGTAATTAGGTGTTTAAGGCCCAAGAATGAAATTATTACTCAGCATTTATTACGCCTTCATTGGTTTCATTTATCAGTAGTTTCTAGTTGTGTGGTTTCACTACTCTACTTGTCAACATCACCCCTTATTGAGTGACCCGTAGGAGCCATTAAATTGTCATTTGTAGGGAAAACTTTTGATAGGGAGGAACATGCAATTTCTCTTGCTAGAATAGCTAGCTTCAAAGCAAAAGGCTCAAAAAATTCTAGGAGTCAGTTTCTCAACATTTGGTTTTCAGCCCTAGATATTCCAAAGAGAAGGAGTTCTGTTGCTTGTTAGACATCTAAGTTCTGACATAGGAAAAGTTATACTTTTTAGGTTTTCTTTACAAGAAGGAGCTATGAAGAAGCAAAAGAAGAATAAAGAGCAACCTATTTTCATGTGCTTTTAGGAAACTCTGGTAAGCTCACAGCTCACATACGATTTAAGTGATTGATCCTTCCTCTCAGCCTCTCCCTTTATTGCCTCATTGGGATGAAAGGTATCAAACCTGTCTCCTGCTTCAGACGTGCACAAAACTAACTCCAGCCAACTGCACACCGGCCTGTGGCAAGACCTCCAGGAAGTGGATTCTTGTCTGCGTTTTTTCCATGGGTTTAACAAGATTCATGTCCCATCCACTTCCTATGTCACGGTCAATGCCTAGTTGCTCTTTTTCTGCCCACCAGGCAATGGAGAATAGCTAATCATCATGCTTTATGTAAAAACTGCCATTCCCTCAATAATTACAAATTTCTCATTCCTTTTTTTCTCCAGACTAATAGATGTTTAACTCATCTTTATATAGCTTATTTTCTGCATAGCTTGCTTTTATGTCCGAAATCTTCTACAAAATTTCTGTAACTTTCTTCAATTGTGAATCCTGAAGCTGTTTGCTACTGCGGAATGACTCGTGCATCAGTAAGGATGGGTGAAATTCCTTGCAGTCCTATATGCTGCATCTTCATTCTCACATATTGCTTAATGTTTGATGGTTAAAACACCACTTCAAGGAAATCATGTTCATATTTGTGTTCTATTAGAAATAATATTCTGCTGTGAACTGAGGTCTGGTCCTGCCATCTTCTCACACAACCAGTCATATACTATATGGTATTTGCACCCAAATGACTGTTCTGTAGATTGCTTTTTCATGAAAAACTTTTTCCAGATCGTCATAATCATATAAAATTTAGTCCTTCTGCCTGCATCCTTGTAGTACATCTATGTATTACTTGATGACATCTCAGCTGGTGTTGCCTGTATACTCAGTGAGCACGCTTTCTACTTCATCTCAAACAAACAAACAAACAAACAGAAAGCAGACCCAGAATTAGTTCCTATGGAACTGTATTTGGTATATTCTGCCACATTCCAGGGAATGATGAGTAAGCACATCCCTTTCAATCGCTCTGTAGCCATGTCAAGCAGACCAAATTTTTAGTGCACCTACTTTTTGATGAATAATACATTGCATGGCCTGAATTAAAACCTTTTTTAAAAAGCAAGATATAATTATTGTTTCTTTGTGTCGTTGCAAAAGTTATTTTATTAGAAATTAGGAAGACCAATTCAGTAATTCAAACAAAATATTTTTGCAAAAAACAGTTAGAATTTCGGGGACAATGTGACAAATTCTTGGGTGAAAAACTATTATGAAGGGAAGGGTCTGAGGGAGGTTTATCATTCACATTTTTGCTTAAGCTGATCCTTGCCTAAAGTATCACAGTGTGAAGACATTAAACCCACACACAGTTAGGAAAACCCTTTATCCCACTTCCCTTTTGTCAGAGAGCTGTATTTCAAAGCAGTTCCCTCCTTCTTTATTTTTCTCTTTTGATGTGAGAAAATCAAGAAGCAGGAGAGACGAATGAAACAAAGCCAGGAGGAAAGAAACATCAGTAATTGGTATTCACCTGATTCAACACTGTGTGTGACTTCTATTGCAAAGGAGAATACGAATAAAATACAGAATGGGAACTGTTAATAGGGTAGATTACATTGGATGAATCTCGTTTCTCTCGGGGAAGAAATTAGCAAAATCACAGAGTTGAAAGCAACGCCCGCCCACCCCACCCCCAGTCTTCCCAGTGCTAAGATAACACCCATAGGGAGCAATGCTGTGTGCCAGAGGTCTGTAAACTAAGGTTTCCAGACCAAATCCAGCTGGTCAACAATTTTCGAATGGCCTATAAATTAAGAACAGTTTTTACATTTTTTAATGATTGAAAAAAAATCAAAGGAAGGATAATATTTTATGATGTACATGAAATTCACATTTCAGTGTCTCTACAGTCATTTTGAAACACAGCTATGCTCATTTACTTATGCATTGTCTTTGGCTGCTTTCTACAGTGGCTGCTTTGGGTATTTGTGACAGAAACTATGTGATTCCCAAGCCTAAAATATTATCATCTGTCACTCTCCTGAATGAGTTTCCCGGCCTTCAGCAGATGGAAAAATTCAACTTAGTAATTGAATTTGAAAAAGCAGAGAGGGATTTTTAGTGACAATTGGAGAAAAGTGGGTGTTTGTTTTGCAATGATTGGCCTTCTTTAAAACCCTGTTAAGGTTTTAAAAGGCCAGGCCAGGCTGTAGGCAGATACCTTCACTCCCCAGTGTGGTGTATGTTCTTACTATTGATCAGTTTGGTGACAGCGAGATGTAGGCAGCATTTTGGGGATAGCAACATTATCTATTCTATGCTTTTCTTTACCTCAATGTGTTTTTTTTCCATATTGTTAATGCTTAAAAGAAGACTATTAATAAGACTTTCATTAAGCATTTTTGGATGATTAAATATTCTTTTGAAGGAGGAACCTTTCAAAATAGTTTAACCATAATTCTTAATTATAAATTGATTTCTTCCTGAGTCTGTTCTTACTAGCCAATAACAAGTACACAAAAAGGGAGCTTTGTAAAGCATCTAACTTTGCATCTTAAGGGATATTCCTCATGTAATGGCAATTGTCTAGGAAGTTATCAAGTGACCTGGGCTCAAGATTTGAGTTATCTCCAGCTCTCAAAACAGAAACGAGAAATCATGTTCAGTTGAGCCACTGCTTTTTCAAGAGACATTTGTCAGAAATCCAGATTGCCTGGCTAAATCTCAAGTTGAAAACGTAGGATGAAATCATTTAAAGATATCCATACACTCATAAAATTAGGAGAATATACCTAAAATCCAGCTATGTTTTTTTTTTAAATCGGTACTCTGGGTGAGTGAGCAGACAGTGCAAATCCACAGATCTGGCTATGCTCTTGAAGGGACTGAGAATCTTAAACGCAGAAGAGATAAAAAGAGTGTTGTTAAAATCGTACAAAATGGAAGTTTCAAATCCAATCCCAAAACTCAAGCGTGATTCATGACATCCTAACAGTCTGCTAAAGGAAACTAACTTCTCTACATCCTTTTCCATCCCCCTTTACATTTCCTCTCAAGAAATAAGTAGTTTTGAACTTGAAAGCAAGCAATCATAAAAATATTACAGAAATAATTAACTAACTGCATTGTTGCGTCTCTGCCGGTTTCAGACGAAAGTAGGTGGGACAAGCCACGGCGGAGGCAGCTTTGAAGAGGTGCTCAGCTCCACGGCCCACGCGAGCGCGCGGAGCCCGGCGGGCGGCCCCCGGCGGGCGGAGGAGGAGCTGCAGTGCTAGGGCTGCCAGCCCGCGGCCGCCTGCAGAGGCCCAGCGGCGCCTGCGTGCAGCGGTCAGGAAGACCCAAATCCCCCTGGGAAAACTTGTTCCTCAAATGGCCTCCCCACGAAGTTTAATAAAATGATTTCCATTTCTATTTGTGTTGATAATGGACCCCTTGACCATCACCCTTCAGTATTCATAGATGAACAGCTTTTAGAATGTCCTGACTTGAGCAGGTACGCACTTGGTCATGACCCCTCCCTCTGTGTAATTCAATATATTTTCCAAACATGAGTTATTATTTGTTTGATTTTTGCTTGGACTCGCTTGCCGTGTGCAAGTCTGAAGGCTAAAGTGAGCACCTCCTTTTCGTTCGGTCAGTCCACTGGGGGGAGCTCTTTCTGACTGTCTCCAGCTGGGATGATGACATTGCAAATTGCATCAAACTGCTGGTGCTCTCGTCACCTACATCAGTTACGTATGTTTACTTAAGCAATTAAAACAATCGATTTTAATGATGACTTTGAATTCTTAATTTCTGTAAGTCTTCAGAACTAGTGGTGACCTTAAAAGGTGGTAGCTATGATTTTGCAGATGCTATTTTAAGTCAACTTCTGCTCATCCCCTGAACAAAAGAGGAAATTAAGTAATTATAACCTCTGCTACCTTGGGATGCTAAAACAATCTTCAATTCTAAAATTCTCGCTAGTCTAGATAGAGTCGTAAGCTCAGGTAACTACTTAGTAGGTAAGAGATATCTGCAAAGGGAATACAGTAGCTAGAAAATGGGAGAAGCAGAGTTCTGGAACTCCTTGCAGTTCTCAAAATTGCTCCTAAGAATGAAAAAAAAGCATCATGTTAATACAATCAGATTTCTGCAGTAACTTTTACCTTTCACCTTATATGCTTTTCTTGGGAACATACATTTATGATTAGATAATAGACACATCCTACACATACATTTTTTTAAATGCACAGACTAGACTTACTAAAAAAAAGCATAGCTTAAATATATATTTAAATATATATAATCCATGTAATATATAACCTATATATAATTGGTTTGTTCATCTTTAATGTGTTGTATAAAAGTGGATATATGTGAAATAAAACTAATCTGAAAAATTCTATTCAAATGAATGAAACAGGACAATCTGTTCACCTAACTGAAAAATCAAACTGGTTCAGGACCACATAATCTCTGAGGCCTGAACTCTCAGCAGAGGTAGGTTTGGGTCTGTAAACTTGAACCAGAGTGGGCCAATGTGGACAAAGCAGCCCTGCCAGTAGGAGCATTGGTGGTGTTCCTAATTTATCCTTCCAGACTGTTGGTTGAAGCCAAACCCAGTCCCGCTGGCTTGTGATCATGTTGCTCATCCACTGCTGCAGGTGGGTACTCATCTCTCTGTGCCCAATCTCTAGTAGCCTGATGCATTTGAAATGGTCACCTTTGTAAACTCACTACCACCTTTTTGACCACATTCAGTACACTGCATTATACTAGAACAGAGTTATGGTGCTATCAACAAACATCTTCATTCACCAACCAGTTCCACACGTGGTAGTCTCAGGCTTACACTCTGAGAACACAGTATCAAAACTGGATTGAAAACAAGAAGTTAATATTAATGCCTCAGAGCTTCAAATATATTTTAGCTGTTTATTTTAATCCATTCTTTATCAGCTTTGTGAAAACTATATTCATGCCACCTCTATTAATTTGAAGGTTTTTTAAATTATTCACTCTGATTTGAGAGTATTATAATGGCCATGACATGAGTAGTTTTTTTCTACTTTGTCATAAGATGTGTGTGAATAAGCCACATTATCATGTAGCATAATCAAATCAGTTGTTGATAGGTGGGTAGTGTTTTCCTTACTGCCTGATCACTCACGAGCCTCCCTCACTTTGTATGTGCAAGTTCACAAGTTCAAAGTGTTCCACAAATGCTTACAAATTTGCACACAATGGACATAATATTTTACTAACAAATCAAAAGGACTACTTGGTCAGCACCAGGTATACAAAATGATACCACAGCAAAAAGTGTACAGTAGTCTTTCTTATCCATGGTTTTGATTTCTACAGTTTCACTTATGGTCAACTGCAGTCAGAAAATATTACACAGAAAATTCCAGAAATGAGCAATTCCTAAGTTTTAAGTTGCACACCACTCTGAGTAGCATGATGGAATCACATGCCATCCCATTCAGTCCTGCAGAGATGGGATCATCCCCTTGTCCAGCGTCTGCACGCTGTTTCTGTCCCTCACCCCTTAGTAACTGCCTGACTTAACACATCAACTGTCCTGCTATCACAGTGCTTGTTTTCAAGAAATCCTTATTCTACTTAGTAATGAACCAGGTACAAAAGCGGGGATGCCGGCAATTCGGACAGGCCAGAGAGAAGCCATAACATGGATGTGTGTGTAGGGAAAAACAGTATACGCCGACTATCTGAAAGGAATCCAGCCATAAATGCCCCTTTCTGGATACTTTCTGGACAGCCCTCGTATATAAGGAAATTATCTACATTTTCTGGCACCCGCTGATGGTCTTGGAACGTATCCCTTGTGGATGAAGGGACACTGCAACTCAATAATCAAAAATTCCAATGTGAACTGATTGCAGA
Source organism: Lyroderma lyra (assembly GCA_004026885.1). Taxonomy (NCBI): domain Eukaryota; kingdom Metazoa; phylum Chordata; class Mammalia; order Chiroptera; family Megadermatidae; genus Lyroderma; species Lyroderma lyra. Next base: position 38,769 of record PVJL010002349.1, on the reverse strand, counting down.
ATAAACTGGCTTTTGAAAAAAAGTAAGCCATTCTGTAATTTAACAATTTCCCCCTTTTTAAATCCTATTGCTTTGATGGAAAATATTCATAAACTTATGCTGAAAGTATCAAAAACTCCCATCTCACAAAGACGATGACTATTGGTAGCACATATCAGCAAAGCAATCCGCATTTTACCTTACAATTTTTGTAAGTCTGCTCTTGAACCATAGAAAATGGAACCAACATCCTACTCTATTATGTAACATCTTGATATGCCAGCTATTCACAGTGGCCAACATGAAGAGGAATCTAAGCTGCCCCTCTGCTCCTGAACATTGTTCAAAACTACTTGTCAGCTTGTAAGTTGTTTAACTTCACGGAGATGGTGCATAAGGTGAACCTCAACCCCAGCATTCTCCTCTCACTTATTATCCAATTGGACTGTAGATAGGTGCAATCAAGGAAACTGGTGATAAGGTTACAAGGCAGTTTAAATATAAAATGTAAAGCCACTTCTTCAGACTTGGTGTTCAAACTGTAATATTTGGCAAAATCTGATGACTACTTTTGATACTCTTTATTTAAGAAAGGTAAAATTCTTTATTTTACATTTCTACTTTGTTTTTAATTTATACTATTAAGACTATGCATCTAGGCAAACCAAAAATAACATAATCCTAAATCTCCCACAGAAATCATCCCCAATTTCACTTTGAATATGAAGACTAGCAAATTACTTAAATAAAAATGCTGGGTGTGGAAGATGCTTCTTCACAAGATACTTCATCAGTCACCCCAGAGCATGTATTATAAGACTTTCAGATGAGCATGTTGGACATTCTGTTAGAATCAACACTTTTTCAAATACAAGGGCATTACAAGGAATTGTTTTGGGGAAAGAAACCTGCCCAACCCCACAATCAGGCCCAGGGACTGGGCAGGGAGAACTGGCCTGAGGTGTGGCCCCTGCAGCCCTGCCCTTGCACCCTCTCCTCCTTTTGTGTGAGGCAGTCTCTTTTCCTCATTACAAAGAGGTAACAAGGAATTGCTGTTGTTGAATTCATGTTGGAGGTCATCAAGAGGACATGACCACTGGTTGACTAGTGAACTGGACCAGGGCAATCCAAGGGTCCTCATCCCAACGCATCCTTCGAATGTACATGCTACCTACTGTTCCCACGCTAGGAGCTGTTTCAAGGACACAATGCTGAGAGGGTAATGTGTTGTTGAGACCATCTGGATGGGATGGTATACGTGACTGAACCCAGTTAAAGACTCTATAAACTTTTAAGATTCTGGAGGGTGGGTGTGGAGATCTACTCACCTTGTGACCTCCCCTCCCTGTGACAAGCCTTAAAAGTAAATTCCTTTACTTTATTAAAACTGCCACTCCCTGGGTTCGATTCCCAGTCAGGGAGCTACCCACATACCAAAAAGCAAAAAAAATTAAAAAATAAAAGAAGTAAAACTTCCATTTACTAATCTGGAGTGTTCTGCCTCTTTCTTTGGTCTGTCTTTCTCCATGAATGGGGACTAGTTTATGAACCAAGAGTTCAACCCAGCAATAATGATTTACTCTGCATCATAATTATAGGGCTTGTTATTCAGAAGACCAATTTCAGGCAAGGAGCAGGTATCTTCCAAAAAAAAAAAAAAATTTGTTTTTTTTTTTCTAAGTGATAATGCTCAAATGCTTAGCCAGTGAATTCAATAATTTTTTGTTGATCTTCATTTGTGTTGTTTTATATATAGTACCATTATGTTTTCTTTGTTTTTAAACATGTTACTCAGTAAGGAAGGTCTAGGACTGTGTAAACCCTCGCTTGGTAGGGAAATGGAAAACTTGGATAATGATTGCCTAACATTAATTATGACCTGGTACATGCTTCCAAAGTTGGTCAATTTATGACAATCACACAAGGCAAACATCCCAAGTAAAATTCCTGGGCCCCAGAAAACATTCTGGTTATAAATATTTGAACCTTATCTGGGATATTTTGTGTGTATGCTTTCATGTCAGGAGAAAAATCTCCAAAATAACTGATTGAGGTAGTTCTGTTTTCCAACTAACTGCATCTCCAATACTAATTTATCTTTGCAGATTTTCAACCATTTATCACTGTTTAAATACTGTTGCTGAGACACAGCAGTACTTTGATGCAGAGCAGCAGCACTGCTTTTCTCAGTGCTGAGCAGCTAGCTGTACACGTGTGCGCTGCTTCTGAAGAGATCACGCACCTTGCTTCCAGCACATTGCGTATCCATGGATACTGCAAAGAGTTTCCAAAGAAACGCCACCTAGAATTCTCACCATGCCAGCCTAAAAGCTCTTCTTCAAATGAAAACTGACATTTGAATTAAAGGGACAGACATCATGTTTCACACCAAAATACTGAGCAGGTTTGCACCGACAGCCTTCCCTTTCTCACCGTTCAGTGGTCGTGCATCATTTCAAGGCAAGTGGGAAGATTATCTATCCTATGAAAGGGAAATGAGGGGAAGAAACCAGTTCTGGTGTGTTCCCTATATAAGGTCCAGTGACCCCAGCACACTCTTCTTATCTATTTCTTACCTGGTGATAAATGTTCTTATAACCAAGGTCTGAAGATCTGTAAACAGACGGGGGAAAATACACAGAGGAAGGCCAGGGGCACGTGACATTGCATGCCCCAATGTGTATCCCCAAATGACCAAAAGGATCGGGGGTTGGGGGAGGAAGGAACCTGTTAACAGGTTTACAAGTCTGTGATCAGAGGCCTAGAGCAGGTCCAGTGAAATTAAAAATAAGGCTCTAGAGAGTGGTTTTTTGAATAAAGCAGCATTTTGTCTGAGGAGAGAATACACTACGACACATTCTTTTTCTTGGATCTTTATCACAAAGTCAGCTGAAGAATCTGTTCTTAAAAGCAAACATAATTAAATGTTCAATCATTCAATGAATTTGGCCCTCAGGGATGTAGGTTATTAATGAAGAATTAGATGAGTTAAAATCTCCAATAAATATTCCAAAGTTTAAAGTTTTTAAAATGTATTTGTTTAGTTCATAAAAAGGCACCCCCTACCCCCAGGTTTACATCCTGTACTGTAGCTTCTTTTATTGCCCAAATTGTATAAATATTACATTTCTCACTGGAGTCCCGGCAATTGAAAATAAACAGACTCACATCTGAGGAAGTGGCAAAACACAATGCCATGAAATGGAAAAACAGAACATCTGTCCCAAGCGTGCAACAACACAGAGAAAACTCAGGAGCACGTCTCACTGGCGGTGGCAGCTATGTTAGCATTTCTCTGTGTCTCAAGTTCAGAAACAAGTTGGACTATCTCGGGGTGACTGAATTTCCCTGCAAGGCAAGAAGACAGGAAAAAGATAAAGACAAGAGAACACAACAATTTCTCCAGCTTCATCTCGGAGCTATCAGGGGCTCAGTTCTGTCACCTGACCCATGCTTCGCTCTAACACTGAAGAACAGAATTCCAGGTCCTTCCTTCCGATTTGCAGAGGGGCCAAAGGAGACCACCTGGAGCTCATTCTCCATCACCCCAGATGCCATTGTGGAAAAAGATGAGAATCGGGCAAAGAACTGTCGATCAGACAGAGCTAGGAGAAACTACCAGAGAACCTCTTATGCCTCTACCAGGAACTATAGAGAAACGCAAGTAGGATGGAGCCCAGAGAGCTGAAAACAACCTTGCCTATTCTGAATCTGCAAGTGATTGGGAGAACAAAGCACTTACATATAAAAAAAAGACTAGTAGGTAGACCAGGGGTCTCAGCTTTCCCAGGATGCAAACAAGAACGCAAACGGGTCTCTTGCAAGCATCTCTGCACTGAAACCGGCTGACCTGTGCTGTCGTGTCCGCCCCTCAGCCATACCCAGACTCCTGCCCTGGGTAGCTCCAAGCTGTCTTATCTTTGGTTGACGGTGGCTGCAAGGGGAATGTTAAAACCGCCATCTCTTCCCTGTCTTCTCTCGCCAGTGCCTTTTGTTGCTTACTGTTCATTCCAATTTAATTCTATTCTGTTTACTCCCTATCCTCAGCCTCTCTCTGAATGTTCCCTTCACATTCTTGCCCTGACACCTGGCATGTCGTTTCCATACACAGCTCTGATGTAGTGGCTGTTTTCCATCACACTAGATTCTTACTACCAGGTCTGGACCTGTATTCCATGCTCCTCGTTAATTCCAGGCCATCCTCTGCCCCACTGTGTAAAGGTCATACTGACTTGCACTTAACATAGATTAATCCACTATTTCCTCAGACAACCCTATAAAGTAGATTCTGTAATTATCCACATTTTAAGAATAAGGAAACTGAGGCTCACAGCTAGATTAAGTAATCTACTGGAGGTTACAGAGATTTTCTGTGACAGAACCAGGATTCAAATGCAAGCCGTTGGACTCCAGGTCTGCGCTGTGAAGCAATGGTGACAGTGGTATGGGAACCTCAGCTGTTTGAGGTTTTGTTTATCTCTCCTGGATCTCATAACCACCTATGACTGAAGTAAGGTAAATGTTATGATTTCCATTTTGCAGAGAGGATGCAGAGAGGTCAGGAGACTGCCCAGGGCACATAGCTGGGAGGTGTGAATGTGAACCTGGCGCTCAGACTCCAGCGGGCAGTGTTCTCTCTCCCAGCCACCTCTCACCATGCACCCACCCTTTCCCATGTGCCGTATGAAAAGGATAACCATAGTGGATTCACTAATACAACGTTAGTCACTGCAACAGGACTAAGCACACTAACATGGTGCTTATGGCAAACAGCATCGCGTACCTGCTGTGGAATCATAGAAGTCCTGCAGTCTCCCGGGCTTGTTCTCAAGGTCTTCGTACTCAGACGCCTGAAGAATCATCTCACATTGGTCCAGCTGCTTCACAAATTTGGCTTCTGCACTGGATTGGGTCTCATACTCCTAAGTAAAGGGACAATGAGAGCAGCATCATCAGGGCTGCCTGATAGGGGAATCCAGGAAAATTCTGACTCTGGTACCTACATCAGCCACAGCGAAAAGCACGTTTCTGTATTGTATACAATCCCTTCACAGAGCTGCTTCGCCTGTAATTTCACAGCTGACATTGGCACTCCGTGCAGGAAGGACGTGCTGACCGCTGCACGTGGCTCATAGACGCCGTGGGAAGCTCATTTGTTCACGCTGACACTTCCAAGCATTTTTCTTCCTGTCCAGTATCTTGTCTTTATTTCAAGATCATTATTCTTTTTAACTTCAAGCTACATCATCTCATGCTTCTCAAATTATTTCTTTCTCCAGGTTCCCTTTTCCTTTTTAAGTGAATGTCTAGCTTCCTTATTTAATTCTGGTTACCACTGTACCCCAGGAATCTCCGTTCTTACTTTCCAACGAGGGAGGGTGTCATCAAGTTTCTCAGGGTTCTGGCTCCTGAGGACACAGTTAGGAGCTGTAATTCTTCCTGCAGGGGTGTGCTGGTGGCAGGGGGCTGTGAAGGGAGTGAGCAGGGACAGCTCTTTGCCTCTCCTCTTCCCACTCGTCCCTCCCTCCTTAATGCAGACTTGGAATCAGAGGCTACAGGAAGTCTGCTTCTTGACAGCTTGACACATGTCACACAGCCACAAGTCCCAATTAATACAACATAGAATCATTCTTCTGTTAAGACCAAAGTGCTCCCAGCCGGTTTCCCTGCAAAGTTCGCATTTGTAATTCCACCCCAGATGTGTCTGGGTAATGAACCTGTCATGCCTTCTTGGCAGGATAGTGTGATGTGAATCACTGAGGGTTTCTTGGTTTTTATTAAATGCCTTACTCTTATAAAGGCAGCTATTTGGATTTTGATAGAGTTTAAAATTATGCAAGGAAATCATTTTAATATGAAACCAAATACATTTTGTTTTATTTCAAAAGCACTTAGAAATACTTACATTTAATTTAAATGTTCATTTATATTATAATTATATATTTACATTTAATACATTTACATTCATTATTTAACAAAAAGAAATGGAATACTCTAAGCATAGCAAGCAGTCCATGATTTTTCTCTGTTGAAAATGAGAAAAATGGTTATAAGACCACTGGGAAATAACAATACATCTTACAACACATGCTGATGAAATGACATCTTTCTCTTAAAACTATAAATTGCTGGGTTTCTTCTCAAAAAAAAAAAAATAACAGTACTGACATTCCCCAGACAGAGCTCTCGAGGTAAGAGGGAGCTGGGGTGCCTCTGGGGAAGTTCCTGCAAGCAGCTCCTGATAGTGCAGACGGGAGGGAGGGGAGAGAGAAGAACAGAGGAAAACCCTGGAGGGATCTTCCCACTCCAACAGCAGCCAACATAAGCCCAGCCCTGGTGAATTCCCCAATCTAGCCTGCTGGGGCTCCAGGACAGGGCCCCACATGCAGAGAAAATGCTAGGAGCAGAATCAAAATTGAGTGGGAGGAGGATAATAAAAATGAGGAAAAGAAAAAGTCCAAATAAAAGTAGGAAAGGGGAAAAAACCTGGGAAATCTCTGAAAGCAAGCCACTGTGGTTTTAGTACTACATTAAAACAAAAGGAACCTGCGTATAGCCTAACAACATAAAGAAAATGCTGCACTAGGAGACGGACTTTTGGCCTTGCTCTGTCACCCAATAGCTAAGAGACCGTGGGCAAGGCAAGGCTCTTCGGTCCTTAGTTTTTCTTATCCATAAAATAAGGGAGTTGGAAAAGGGTTTTTTTCCATTTTAACTTCATAAAATTACAATAGATATAGTAAAGAGCCAAAGAGACAGAATATAGAGACAATTTTTTGAAAAGGTAAGAATATAATAAAGTAGCCACTGCATAGTATCAAAGGTATGAGATAGAGATAGAGATAGATAGATAGATAGAGAGAGAGAGAGAGAGAGAGAGAGAGAGAGGAGCTGTTTCTTAGGGCTGCTATAAAAGTACCACAAACTGGGTGGCTTATGTAACAGAAATTTGTTGTCTCATGATCCTGGAGGTTAGAAGCTGGAAACCAGGTGGTGGCAGGGTTGCTTTCTTCAGACGACTATGAGGGAAGGATCTGCTCCAGGCCTGTCTCCTTGGCTTACAGATGACCTTCCTCATGGCCACATGGTGTTCTCCCAGTATGGGTATCTCAGAGTCCAAATGCCCCTTTGCATAAGGATACCAGTCATTTAAACATGATTACACCTGACAAAGTCCTATCCTAATAAAGTCTTCTTTGAAAGTACATATTCTAAAGGAGGAATTTTAGGGGGACACAGTTCTACCTATATCAAAGAGAGACAGAGAGACAGAGAGCGAGCGTAAGAACATGAGAGCAGGAGGCGTGCACTATCTTCTTAAGTACACCTTGAGCTAGGACTTTTTGTCATAAGATTCAATAGACCAAAAAGTCTATCAATAAAAATTAATTAAAAAAACAGATTCTATAGGCTGTGAAAAACATGAATCGTTCATAGAAAGAGTGATAACCTACTTCTTGAAATAACAGGCTTTAATAGGCACAGGATGGAGGGAAATGGTCAAAGAAATTAGGGATAATTCTAATGTTCAAAACTCTCTTTACAAAATAATATTAAACACTAAGGATGTGCACTTTCCCCTGTAGTTTAATCCTTTCTGGATAAGCTTAAATATACATGTGCCCACCAGTGTGTGCTCACACATACACACTTACACCTTCTCTGATAAACTAATAAACCCCAATGCTTAATTACTGTGCTCACCCTACACTTCCGGACCCCTTGACTCAGCTGACTTCACAGAGGTGTCCGGTTTGGTGAAGGAGAGGTTAAGAGCCTTGAATAGTATTTTCTATAAACAAATTTCTATGATTCTGTGTGAAGCATGGGTTGCTGCTTATCTATATGGCCCCCATTTTTCCCTCTGGCCCTCAATAGAAACACAAAAAAAAAGAGTTCCCCAACCCTTTGGTGGCATGCAAAGATGAGGCTCATGTCAAAAAGTAGAAGAGCTCACAACTTTCCTCCTTCACATCAGTCACCAACATGCCACAGGGTTACCAATAAAGACATTTAACCCACTGCCGCCTTCTCTTAAGTTGCTGGTTCGCCCAACTTAAGGAGGACTGTCACATTCCAGGGTGGCCACTGTGGACCTGTCCTGACATCTTCTTTAACAAACTCAACTAAATCAACCAATGACTTTTACCAGATCATACAATTGTTACTTGGCTGAGCATTATACAGTCATTTAACGCTCTGCATTGTACATTTTTCCAACTCTCAAGTCTTTCTAAATGACTTCTGCAGTGTTTTCATTTGGAAGACACTGTTGTAATTAAAGTAAACTTTGCAATAAGCTTTATTTAGCCAGTTGTTGATGACTAATAATCTAACAGATACTGCCACTGTGCTTACAATAATTAGGAGGCACAGGATACAAATTTTTTTTAACAGGTTTTCAAATTATGAGGGTCTTTCCTCCTTATGAGGGGCTAGTTTGTTTTTGTTTTTTAATGTATGAAATGTAACCCAAATCTATTCCATTATGTCCTGATTCATAGTGTTCCAAAAGTTAACTTAAAAGCACATACTTTGTAAGAAGAAACTCTTTTTCCTGAAGAAACCTTTGGCTAAATACTGTCCATACTTCACCAGATCAAGTTTCACAACTATTTGACAAGGGAGAGGTATTAAAGACCCACAACCTCCATCCTAAACTCTTCAGTTTTCAGCATTTTTTGTTTTGAAAATAATAATGTACATATAGTATATATTATAGAAAAGCTCTAGTGGGGTCTAGGACAGACTCAGGTAATCAAAACATGTTCATTTTCACACCGAGGGAGATGAGTGTGCCTCTAAATATCTTCATGTTGATTCCGGTAAGATTGTGCTACTGGATGAGTTCAGGTTAGGTCAGGTTTGTTTGTTTTTTTTAAAGCTGGTTCTCCGAACGTTGTAAATTTCCTAACTATGGCTAAGGGCATGTGGAGCTGTATTAGTCTCATACTTTCATGACAGCATTTTGTAGGCTGATAGGCTCACAGGTGGAGAAACAGGTTGACTTGAACGCAAATCCAGGGCCACTGACCCAGAAAGTAGTAAGGAGGGAGTCCAACCCAGTTTCCCAAAGTCTGTTCTTTTCAAGGACCAGAAATGGGTCAGTGGGGCTGGCAGGGGTGAAGGTAAGAACAATGCATCAGGATATCCAGGGGCTGTGAATCAAGATCGATACCAGTCATCATGGGAGGGAAATGGGGAGGCTGGAGAAAAGAAACATTTCTAGGAGTCATGAGAAATTTCTACAGCAGCTGAAAGGTGAGAAGCAGACACAAACCAGAAAACAGTAAGCTACAGACAGCTTGTGAAGCTAATATAGATTAAGTAAAACACTGATGAGGCATATAGATTCAATAAATATTATAAAAAGTAGCCCATCATATATACTTACTTCCCAAAGTTCATAGAGCTCTTTCCTGAGATCCTCTGAGAGAAGCTGAGTTAGCTGCTTCATAGCTTCCTGAAATATCAAATCCTTATTTTAATCATGTTCACATTTAAGTTAACGACTCGTCTACAAAAGCCAATGGGCTCATATTCTTAAAGTAACTCCCAAAGGTGCAGTGGAATATTTATGACTTACGAGGAGAGCAGTTGTGTACATTAAATAAGTAAGTGTATTTATTTATATGGGCATCACAAAGCACTTCTTTTGTGGCCCAAAGCACACCACTCACAAAAAAGGGACAATGAGGAGGGTGTGAGACGATTATAGAAATATCAGAAGTGAGGCCATCTTGGGTGAATCCCAAGATGCCCACAGAAATTTCAATCATGAGCCTACTAGAGTTCAAAACAAACCTGAGAGTGGAGAGAACAGGAAAAGTAACTGTGAATCACCAAGCTCAAAAGAAATGCTTTGTACACTATCGTATTCAATTTCTGTTGCTAATGTTTTTATTGTAAAATGTAAAGCACCACACAAATGGCCAATTGTTGTCATCAACATAAAGGCAATGATATGCTAGCATCTTGTAGGCTCACAGATTCACAGGCTGAAAAGGGATATTAAAGGGTAATTAGCCAAACCATCCATGTAGGATGTGAACCCTCCAACAGCACCACTGAACACTTACTGCCCTACCTCCATAAACACGTCCAGTGGTGGGAACCTAGCATCTCCAGACGCTACCCAAAAGGGCCTTCAGCAGCACTGAAAGTACTTCCTTATATCAAGCTGAAAACAGCCCCTATAGTTCTTCCACTGGGCTGAACCCCGTCCCTCCTGCTTTCCTCCTCCTCACACAAACACAATGTCAGATGGGCAGGGACCTGGCCAGGTCTGAATCTCAATGGCCACAGTGACTGGTCCAAGGAATAGCCACGTAATGCACAGCAGTCACTCGGGGGCTATCTGCATGAGCTGTCCAGCAGAGGCCAGGAGGGAGAAGCCACAAAGAGAAGCCGGCAAGGGCCCAAATCCTAAGAGAAGCCAAGATGCATGAGAGAGCAGAGGGGGTCTGGTACTTGTTCCTCATCTCTGAAGTCCCAGCAGCCACACTCATTCCCACACTTCCTTCATTTCTGTGTTGCTCCAGTGTCCTGCTGCAAGTTACTCTCAAATGGCTTCTAATCCCTTGACCATCCTCATCCTAAATCTCCTAATCTGCTTCAGATCTAACCAGAAGCCAGGCTCCTTGAGAGAATATGGTTTTAAGAACCACTTTTAACAAAGTGATTATATCAAAGTGGCAAAAGTCTTATATAAAATCAAAAAGTGAACTGGAAAAAAGCAATAGAAATAAAAATAGACATCTGTGCCTATTTATTTGTTATTGGGAGGAAGAAATGTTGTAGACTATAAACACTTCTAGAGCAAAACACATCTGCCAGTGTCAATTCTTGTACGTGTAACATCACTATCTTACCACCCGTAGATGTATGAAATCCAGGTTGTTTTGTACCTGTATTCTCCCTTGTTTCTTTCTCATAAATCTCGGTGAAATACTTGAGAAAATACGCATTTTCAAAAGTTAAACGTGTCTTTATAAGTAATTCACCTTTCTCTCCACTATTCCAGAAACACAAGTTTGCCTATTGTTTCTGTTTGAAAAGAATGGACTGAATAACATATGTATTGGTATCTCAAAATTTAAACTTTTAGGATATAAACATAAACGTACTGCTTTGACAAGGGATCTTTTATTCACTTTCAGGCGATGCACCCAGCACTGAATGTAGTGACTGATGTGGTCTGATCAGGCAGACCAGAATAAAACCACAGCCTCTCATACCAGACACTGTATTTCTATAATGCAGTCTAACACGGAATTGGCCTTTTGGAGATCATATCTAATTACCAACTTATTAGTAAGCTTCCTATTGACTAAAGTCACCATGTCCATTAAAAAACAAAACACATAAACATATATGTTGTTGCTCTCTTCCTGAAATGAGCAACAATTTCCTGGATCTAAATTCTTGATATCATTTGTTATTATATAATCAGAATTGCATGTTAAGACCTCTTAGGTAGTTGACATTCCTTGTTTGGCAGCATATGCTACAGAATCATGCCCACCTTTTAAAATAAACCCTCTGGCTTCAACTTGGCTCAAGTCCAGGATATCAGTCTGAAGATGCCAGGCTTCCCCTTTCTGATGGTGAGCACTGCCACCCTCTCACCGGTATACTTTTGTCACCTTGTTCACACATAGATTTAAAGTGATAACTTCTCTAGCTTCTTCCAGTTAGAAAACATGTCAAGAATATGCCTAAAGTTCTGAGCTGAATGAAGCTTTCACAGCAAATGTCTTGTCAGTTTTGTGACAGCATCCAGAAAGCATTGTTCGTCATTCAGACATCTTTGGTGGGGCCGAACAGAGCAGAAGTTCATTACAAACTGCAGATTCGGATGGGTATGAAACCAGCTCATCATTGACCAGCTGTGGAACCGACAGCAAGTTACTTAACCTCCCTGTCCTTCGAGTTTCTCATCTGTGAAATGAGGTTAATAACGGGACCTATCTGAAAGCATTGCAGTGTGGCTTAAATAGTTAATACAAATAAAGTGTTTATTATCTGGCACATACTAAGCAGCCTATATAATGTTCACAATATTTTTTTATTTCCTCCATCTTGCCATGTTCACTCCCATAATAATGTTTGGCTCTTCTTTTAATCTTTCGGTTCTTTAGCAACTTTAACCCTCACAAACACATGCACATGACTGTCCGTTTTCCCCTTTGTATAGGAATATAACCTGCCATTGCTGTCTTCCAGCCTCGAGTCCCGTCCCACCAGTTCTTTAATGATCTCTACCAGGCATCCCTTACCAACTCGGGGTATAATATAAAGTGTATTTTATCCTGTTCAGGAGGGGACTCAGACTACAAGCATTGCTTTTGGACTTAAATTTTCTCTTCTATGCCCTCATTCTCCCTTTCATGCTAATACCTGCTCTCCTCCAAAACACAGCCTTCCAGGTTTTATCAAGTATTTTTCAACCCTCCTCCTTCACCTGAAAGCCTTCTGAAGCAGTCAGCAAGCCTCTGGGCAAACGATGCTTCCTCTCATTATGTTCATTCCACCTCAAGCCAAGAAACCCCCATTTAATTATCCAAATGCAAGGTTCAGACATCCCTCTCTTATTCCTAAACACCCTCTGCATAAAGAATGGTTCCCCTCCCAGATCCTTCTGTTCCCAAATCCCAGTCAGCAGCAAGACGAGGCAATGGAATACCTGTGCTCTCCAGGCCTTTGGTCTCGCGTCCAAGAACTTGTGGCTGCTAAGATGTCTCCCCTATTCCTTCTGACTGAGGTATTTATTATCCTGTGAATCAGATGGAGTGGGCAGCAGCCAGGAAGGTCAATGAGGCCAGAAAGTATTTCCATCATCACCAGGATACAGTGCCCACAAAGACAGCGACACTCTCTGATGGTTTAGGTCCCCTCTATACCGCTGTGTGAGGGTCAGGACTCAGCACTTGTCAGGACGGAAGTAGGTCTTCTCTCATCTCCAGTGGGTGGAGATCCTTCCTACTATTTTTTCTTCAGAAAGTTCTGACTTGTTCCTTTGTGGAGTAAGCCTCAAAATCACTGTACGCTTACATAGGGATAGCTTTTCTTCTTCCTCTGTATCACTTTAAGGTCTTTGATTACCCACTGGTATTCCAGTATATGATTCCTCCTCTTCAGTGTCCAGATTTACCCCTGAACAAAACTATTATATATCCTGAAATGAGCTGTGTAATGAAGGAGCGTTTTCCTCTATGTCATAGTTATTATCCAGCATCCTCTGGTTCAGGGCTAATTCTTTTCTGTAACTCAGTATATTAAGCTAATTTGATTTTAAAAAATTAATTCTGTCAATTAACCTAGGAATGTTTTTATTGAAGAATGCCTTTCTTTTAATTAAAAAGAGTTTTATAAATTTATTTTTCAATTATAGAAGACAGTGTTACTTATATTAAATTCAGGTGTACAACATAGTGTAGCTATTTATATACCTTATGAAGTGATCACCTCACAACAACAGTTTAAACTCCTCTAGAGGAACATTTGCTTAGCTTCACCCCTTTCTACAGGCTGTCACAATGCTGAGCCTGTGTCTGGACCTGCATTTTAGCAGGAGGAACATTCCTTAAACAATTCCTCTGGTTCACATAATTTAGGGTATACTGGAACTCCTGGATTGGGATTCCTCGTGGATTTTCTTACCTCTAGGGTGTAAAAGTGCTGTAAGCCACTGAGATCATGTCCTCCCAGGTCTAACAATAGCTATTTAGGGCCACCTGCCCTGTTAAACTGTATTAATAAAGGATGTGTCCACTTAACAATATCAGACCTTTGGCCTACCTATAATAAAAGGAGTTTGCAATTACCGCTAAGTTGAGAACCAGCCATTTAGTATTATAAAGAAAAGGCCTTCCTGGCTTTTCCAACCTCTCCTTCAAATATGTCTTCCTCTTTGGTCCTAGCCTCTGGGTTTAGAGCCCAAATTGATGATTGATTTAATATTTTATTCATGTTGTTCACAGCTTACTAATACAGTAGACTCTCAGTTAACTGGAACTCAAACAACCGCACTACTCTCAAGCAACAGCACAAAGTAGCTTCCATTTGTTGCCAGCTGCTCGAGCGTTTTGCTGGGTGCTTTAGAGTTTTGCCCATTGCTTGAGAGTGCCAGGTACATTTATCCAGCATCGGCCAATCCCCATGGGTTCCGGTTCACTAAGAGGCTAGTGTACAAAAAGTTTTCTTTACTTCTAACCACTAAATTAAAGGACTAATTTAAAATTGACCAAATAATAACTATAAAAATGATTACATTTCTAATTTACAGAACTTCTCTCCAAAGAGCTTAACTTACATGGAGAATTCCTGCAAGTTCCAGCTATTTCCATTGTTATAATGAAAGCCATTCTATCTATGTTCACATACTAATGAGAACTGAAACCAATATAGTTTCCTGTCCCTGTGTTAAACAAGGCCAGAGCAGGCATGTTTTCCTGTGCTTGTGTTAAACAAGGTTGAGAACAAGCGAAAACCAAGTCACTCTTGCTCCAGGAAATCCTTGCTTCTGGATGATAAGACCACAGGCCACCCAAAATAGAGTAAATACTAACAGCTTTCTGTTCAAGAGTCTGTTTAAGACTTTGCCTCACCAGTCCCACCAATCCAAAGCTATCACGCCCTAAGCTCTGAACAGTCTCAGTTACCCATCTTATAAGCTCAATCTAAATACCCTCTAGCCCAGACCTGAAAACTCTATAAATATCCTCCCTTGACTATCTTCCTGAGACACTAAGACTCTATCAACGTGGAGATCTCCCTTACCCCAATAGATCTAATAAACTTCAATTTGCTTCAGCAACAGGTTTTTCTGGTGGTCTCTTGCAAAGTCAATAGTCAACACTGACCTCTTCTCGCCTATGTTTTTCTTCTTTGGGGATGTTATCTGCTGGTGCTATGTCCCCAACGATGCATTCTGCCATATCGTGAACCAGGGCTAGGCGTACACATCTGACCGGGCAAGAAATGGTGAAGAATTATATTCACTACAAATTACTTCTCTATACTGTTTTGAAGTTACATAATATATTTTTCTTTCTCATCCCTATAAAGTATTTTAATGCAGTATTTTCTAAAGTAATTATATTCTGCGAACCTTCATAATTTCTGAATCAAAACTGCTAGATAATATTCAACATAATACATGAGAGTTCAGGGGAGATTGTTAGCCTGTATTTTTTTTTAAATGGCTAGTTTCTCAAGTATCACTTTAAAAGATTTATAACCAGAACACAAAGCTAGGTTATGATCTGGTTATAGCATTTACTTACGGATACAAATTCAGAAACAATCCTTTCCTCAATATACTAGTCACATGTCAAAATGAGGTCCTCTATAGAGAAGTAAATAGAGTTGGACAGATCTGGGTTTAAGTCTGGGATACATTTATTAGCTGTGTGACCTTTGCCAAGTTACTTAATTTCTCTAAATGCTAACCTTTGTCAGTCTTCATTTTATCATCTGTAAAAAAGGGATACTATTTCATAAGGTTGGTATGAAAATTAAATTTCATCATTTATTTTCTGGCACATGTTGATAATTCAACAAATGGCTATGATTATGAGTAATAATGATTAGTGATTAAGATAACCATCATCAAAATAATGAAGGCAGGTCATGAGATAAGTGCTCCAGAGGGCCTGTTTATTCATGTTCCCACTATTACCAAGGCAGTACAAGGCCTAACCACCTCCTCTTAGGTGTCCCCACCTATAGTCTCTCCCTCATCCAGTTCAAACTTCAGACGACTCTTAGGTTCGCCTCCGTTCAACACTATGGTCACCTTGTACTGTCTGCCAAAAAATCTCAGCTCCATACTCTCTAAAGAGTTAGGGGTTCTTCAGACTCCCTAATGAATCTCTGCTGCAATTAAATTGATTTACTTATCATTCCAAAATACACCTTTCCTTTCCTGCCATCAGGGCTTTGGTTTCTATGCCCTTCCTTCTGTGTGCTATGCATTCTCCTACTTCTCTACCTAATCAACTCTTCAGAGCTCACCTTGGATTCCACCCTCTCCGTCAAGATCACCCAAGAACAGGTGATCTCTCCTGTTAGAATACTGTGCTAAGTTTCTAATGTAATTTATGTTGTGCTTGTTATAGTAGCCACTTGGGGCCTGGGTCATTCATTGGGGATCTATTTTATTGTCTTACATTGCTAGGAAACTGTCCTGTACTCAAATAGGATTCTAAACATCGTCAACTGAAGGAAGAGACAGTATCTCCTTCTTGGTATTTTGCATATACCACTCCAAAATTTCACCTCACAGATGGGTGCTACTATTCATAAAAGGGGTTAGATAAAAGTGCATAGTGTACTAATAAAATCAAGGAATTTTAGACATAACATTCACCTTCAAAGGTCCTGGAAACCCTACTATCACATCTATATTTCCTTAAGACCAAGGCAGTTTCTTTCACTTGCCAAGAGAAAACCCAGAATACAATTAACAACTGAAGCAATCAACACACACAGTTCTGCTTCCCACATCCTAAATCTGTATGGTATGCCTCAAATACTTTTTCTTGATAGATGAAAACAACCTACAAGAATTTGAAACAGGTCTCATGAAAAGTGGTGCATAATCATAGACCAGAGACCCTAACAAGCACCAGAATTCACAGCTTACCGGTCTTTGTTAAGATGGTCATCTTTGGTCACCAGAGCCATAATTGCCATCCTGTACATGTGATCTGAAACACTCTCTGGACTCTTGACATGTCTATACACCCAGCCAGTCCGTGGAACTCTCTGATGAAAATGAAGCAGAGAAAGATGTTTATAAAAATAAACATTTTCTCTATCTGCTATGCTCTTCAAGAGAAGTGCAGGGGAAACAGGGTAATGGTTTCAGAACATATTTTAAAAATACTTACTAACCAAAATGATCAATATCTGCAATCAAAAAAACCAGTGAGGTCAGAAAATGAGAGAGAGGAATAACTCACCAACATAAAATACAAAAGTCCAATAGTCAAGTTACTCTGTGCTACTGATGTGTAAATTACAGAACACAGCAAGCCCTTTAAAGAACCAAAACTGTAAAGTAGCTTATTTTTCTTAACTACAAGAGTTTGAAAGTTTTGCTTTCAAACAACTTCATTAGCAGACACAGTAGAACATACTGTGGTGAAAGCTCTGAACTTCAACAAGTGACAGACTTCCAAATTCTGTCACTTGTGAGGCATTTCTAATGGCTTCATGCTACCACCAGTCTTGACTACTGTTTTTATTCAGATCATAATGTGGTCTTGTGAGACTGCAATTTCTCTTCAGAAGCCTACATTTCTTCAAACTTTCATAAACTCTAGTGATAGTAGCATGAAACATATAATCTACTTTGACCTTGGAGGAATTCTGCAAAATCACTAATGCGGGTGGGGGGGGGGGCAGGGGCGGGGAGGCACACATACGGGAATGTGATATCAAAAGCTTGTTATTCTGGAAGTGTGAAGTGGATGTGAGCACCCCACTAAAAATCTGCAGGACCAGTGGGTTCTGATCGTCCCGCCCTGTGATCAGAAGCCCATCCCCACCTGCCGTTTGAGTCCCAAATGCACTTGTCCTCCGGGCGGACTCGGGCCGGGACCGACAGCCCCGCCAGCCCCGCCCGTCACCGCGCCCGCTGCCCCGCGGACACCCCCGGGATGGCTGGCTGCCCGTTCGCCTCCCGACACCGGAGGCCCCACGGTTTAGCCGCCCCACGGCCTGGGGTCGGCCTAGCGGCCACGCCGGCTCGCTTCGCCGCCTACAGTGCGCGCGCACACGGCGTCCTGGGGTGTCCCCATTCCCGAGGCGGGGGGACGAGAGGACGGAGGGAGGGAAGAGGCCCGGGGGGAGCGGGGCGCCCTGCAGCCCCGCGGGCGCCCAGGCCCCTCCCCGAGCGGCCTAGCCTGGCCCCAGACGGCCCGCCGTCGCCCTCTCACCTTGAGCTGCCCGACCAGCCGCAGAAACTGCAGCAGGTTCCGGGCCCCGCGGCCCGAAAGGGCCGCAGCTGAGGCCGAAGCCATGCGACCACGGATCCGGACAGGCAGGAGGCGGCGTGGCTGCCGCCTGAAGCTCCTCCTCCCGCCACTTCCCTCCCGCTCCCTCCACTGCCCTCCCCCTCCCTCCTCTTCCTTCCTCCTCCGCTTTCTCCTCTTCCTCCCCCTCCTTCTCCTCACACCTGGGTTTCCCACACCCCTCTGTCCTGTCCTGCACCTTCCTGGCCTTGGTGGCGCCCCTTGAGCATCGTACCATCCATGGCAGAAGCAGTCCTTGGCGCGTACTAGGCACGCGTGACCCGTTTGCTGAACTCCATTCAACTGAGCCTGTCGTCGCACTTGTACAGAGATTGCAGTTCCGGGGAGGGGCGGAGGGCTAAGCCGTGTGGCACCCAAGTCTGGCCTTTTAGAACTCAGTGTCTGCTTGGGGGAAAGATAAGGAACTCTACTTCAAGATGGGAAAGCTATAAACATTTGAACAGAGGCCCAAGGAAAGTACTACTTTGGATGGGAGAAATTAATTAGGAATGACAAAGTACGTTTAGGACTTCGGGGCTACTCATCATAGCCAAGGACTTTGGAAACAGACACAAATGGGCTAGGGAGTGAGAATCCCAGGAGAGAATCACCATCTTCCCAAAACTTCAAGTCCTGAAGAACCCCTACCCCCAACAGTCGGCCAGGGTGTGTCTCAAGCATCTGCCTTAATTCCACAACAAAGGTACCAATTTTTAGGGGCATTTAGTCAGCAAGCACACTGAAGGAGGGTAATGTTGAGGATGGACTATTTGGAGCAGAGAGGAAGGAAGGAGACCAGTGAAGAGACTACTGAAATAATTGTTTGGAGGGATGATGTGGGTGTGGTCCAGGGTGATTGCAGTGGTGGTTGTGAGATGTTGAATTTTGGACACAATCTGAAGGTAGGACAAACAGGTTTGTGACAGACTGAGCATGGTGGATGAAAGTAAGAAAAACGTCAAGGATGACTCCACCAATTCTGGCCTGACCAACTGGAAGGAGGGAATTGCTATTTACTGAGCTGGAGAAAACCACAAGAGGAGTAGGGTGTGGGGAGGGGTAAGAATCGGACGTTTCCTTTAGGACTCGTTGAGATACCCATAATAAAGGTATAATCTGGAGGTCAGGGGAAAGGTAAAAAATTTGTGTTATCAACATATAAAATGGTTTGTAAAACCATGAAACTGGATGAGAGCAAGTGTAGATAAAGAAGAAAAGATATCTAAGGCCGGAGCCCTGAGGCAAGCCAGCATTAGGAGTTCAGGAGACCAAGAAGAAGTAGCCAGTGAGGTAAGAGGACTAGAGACGACCTATGCTGGCAGCCAAATGAAGAAAATATTTCAAGAAGGAAGGAGTGTGGTGTGGTGAAGTACACAAAGCTCTGGGCTTGCTGTTGTAAAAAAACAAAAACAAAACAACTATAACTCGCCCAGCCTCGGCTGGCAAAATCTCACCTTATTTTAATTCTCCCAACATCTCTCTAAAATATTGATTATCACACATTTCAGATAAGAAAACTGAGTTGTGCAGATGCTGAAGGAGTGGGCTAAGTCTTCACAGCCAGTGAACAGTGGGGCCAGAGTGGAAGCTCGGGCCTGTCTTCCACCAAATCTTTTTTTCCATGATACCCTACTTCTAGCCAACTGGCTATTAGTACCATTTCTTATTATTGTTGAAGTAAATGGGATTCTATGTGTGAAATAGATTTGTAAACTTTTATTTATGTAAAGAATTGGGCAAGAGAATAGATAGCAATGGGATGATCTGAGGAAATTTGCCCAGAAGACACTCACGAGTAGGCTTTAGGAATAGATTAAAGAATAGAGAACAAGACCAACCAAAATACAACTTTTTTTTTTTTTTTTGCTCTCCCCAGCCCTCACCCCTACCCCCACCCCAAGACATCCTAGGAAGAAATGCTGTTTCTGCTTGCTATAGCTTCATGTATAGAAAGGCTAGTAGTTCATCTATGTCAAGTGGTTCTCAACCTCAAGGGAATATTTGGCAATATTTGGAGACACTTTGTGTTGTCACAAAGCGGAGGGAGTGTGTGCATCTAGTGGGCAGGGGCCAGGGCTGCTACTAAAATTTCTACAAAGCACACGACAACCTCCTGGGGCAAAGGATTTATGTGGTGCAAAGTGTCTCTAGCACTTAAGAAGCCACTCTCTGTATGTCCAAAGAGAAATTGCTTACTATCAAATTCCTGATATTGTCAGTGAATTATAATTAGCAGAAAATTGATAGTATGTTTATATTAAAACGAGTGAGGTAATACAAAAAACAAGCCATTTTCTCATGGTAACCCCTCTTTTTAAAATACTGTAGAAACAGCTTGACTCTGCCGGAGACTCTGGAAGACGAAGAGACTTTCAGGAGGGCTTTGATCACTTACGTAACTAGGCTAATGCAGAGCAATTCAACTCAGAGAAGATAAACGTAAGATATTAAGTCTGGAAGAGAAGCAGCGTTACAAAAGGAGTGCTTGCTCAAGAGAAAGAGACTGGGCTTTGTTCTATTTTGCCACTTTTTTGCCTGTGATGCAGTATTGCAGGGCAGCAAAAATGTCAGTGTGCACCGCTTCCACCCCAAAACCAGCCATTAATTAGAGAGCTAAGGGAGGGCTATCTGCTGAAATGAGCGGCAGCAGCGTGAACAAAGCCTGTGCTGGCTGAGGGTGACGACGAAGATATCGCCAAGAAAGGTGTGCCTTCTTTACAGGCTATGTCAAAATACGCACTGCTGTGTAAACGCTGAGTGAATCTGAAGTGGCTGTATTGCCAAAAAAGAATCCTATTTTAGGCCTTGGAAGGGAACAATTGAAGAGAAACCTTCTTCCATATAAAGTGCATATCACTGTACATGGAATACACAGGTTCTGGCACCAATAACGCTCCTTTTTTATGAGCTGCTAATCTATACCAAAATCATAAGCATGTAATTCTGTAACATAACTATCATAACTACATGAACATAACTACTCTCAAAAAGGGCATTACTTCTGCCAGACCCTGTGTATACTATTATTATAAAATACTATATAAAGTATTCTTGGGGGATAATTCAGATTCTTTGTGGTCTTTGGTTCATGCTAATTGCCATGGCTATTTTTAGCTTATGAGTTAAGTCAAGTTTCCTTTCTGATGGCTGTTCCTGTCCTTCCACTGTGGGATGTGGCCTTAGAAGGTAGACAAGCGAAATGGCCGAGCATGGAGCTACAGCAGCATTCCCTAAACTTTTGGAAGTAAACTTTGCAGCGCATGGAATATTTCTCAGGCAGTTTTATCATGTTGGTGATACTAGACAGAAAGATTCTTGGGGGTAAACACTCTGAGTCATCTATCCGCAGAACCAAGAAATTTGGATGACATTTCCATAGATACAATGCTGAGAAAATAAATGATAATGGGGCAGTGGGAGCAGCGTGGGGAGGGGGGCGCAAACGCTCAAAGGAGATTCATTTCAGGGACCGAATCGCCTTGCCCAAAGCAAAGAGGTTTGAGTCATCAGGATGTTTGTAGAGTGGCACAAATCAGGAACTCAAAATGTTACTCGAATGAACAGAATCAGCCTATTTGGGAGATGTTTCCCAACTTTTGCCGGAAGAGATGCCGTTGGCCCTGGGCCATGGCTTTCTGTAAAGCAAGGATAGTCAGGATTGGGACACGTCTGTTCCCCTCTTCTCCCAGGCCCAGGCGTGGCTGGGGCAGCAGGGAGTTGGGGAGGAGGCGTGTCAAGCTGCCAGGATGGCCCTTCCTGTCTGTGAGGCCAGGGCCCTTCTCCACCCAGACCCACAGAGGCAGCATGTGCTCTGCTCTAACTTTCTTTCTCTTCTCTCTTCCTTTGAGCTTTTAAACTGCCTTTGAGCAGCAATGGGTCTGTATGTGCCTTCAGCTGTTTCTCATTCTCTCCCAGACCCTCTCGCTCGCAATAAATGACACATTGCAGGTGTTTCACAGCCTGACTTGTTAGTAGAGGCAGATCGTCTATAGCAAAACTGAATATGGCAATCAAAGTTAAAACACAAAAATCACAAAAATGAGTTCGGCAAATATAGTGTCATTTCTAAAAGAAGGAGCTGGGCCATCTAAGTTTTTAATGCCTTCTAATTCTAAAATTCTAAACTTTGATACAAGATTTACTCATAGTTGAAGGACATACTGCTTTATACTTGGGGTATTGGACTTTTCTCCTATTGGCAACATTAGTTCTCCTTCATAGATTCTACTGTAAATGAGTGAATGAATAATATAAGGATAATTGAATCTGTCCATTTCTTCTTTCCCAGGGATTCAAAGCTGAATGTAGAGCTCTGTTAGACCCCTCACTTAATATCATTGTGCTTCAAAGGTAATAGTTGTCACTAGGTAACTCAGGATGCACTATCAGAGAACACATTCTTCCTTAACTTTCATAATTAAAGGAGCATTGTCTTCCTTCTGGTGGCGAAAGAATTCTGAATGGAGATTAAGGCCACAGTTTAACTCACAAATGTCAAGAAGAATCTCATCATCCTTTGTTACCTTGTGATTGATTAATATTTTTGTTAATTGCTGACTCGTTGCTAATGAGCTCATTTATAAGCACAGAGAGGCTCTAACTATTCACACAGGCGTAACAGACAAAGTAGTAAAGTGCTGCCGAACAGATCGAGGTGTGCTGTTCTCAGTCCTGCTCAGACGATGAGAGAGAGGGGTATGGGAACAAGCAGTGGGTGCCCACCACCTCAATACGGAGGGGAATCCCAGGCTCCGTCGGCCATTATTTCCCCACTGCTCACAAAGTCGGTGCCTGTAGTACCAGAAGAGTACCACGAAGTGGCACCATCTCATCAGGGTTCTCTTTCATCAGCGTGATGAAGCCTGTTGTACCTTCACTTCTGGACCCCGGGATACATTCGTTCTGGGTTTGCTGATTTGAGCTTAGCGAAAGATGACTGCTGTCACCATACTTCCCTGGTTTTTTTTCTTTCACTTTTCCTATGTTTTTCTTTAGTTCGCCGGAATCTGAGCTAATACCTAGGGATACGCATAGAGATGATGACCTTCATGGTGATAATCACATAGACAACTTAAAGGACAGAAATACTGATAGTGACTTTTTATTGAAGACCTGTTGCTCATATGTAGTAAGGGCTTTCCAAGTATTACTTCCAAGACAGGGACTCTGTAAGATTACCTTCATTTTATGAGCAAAGAAACTGAGGTTCAGAAAATTGAAGCAATTTTCCCAAGGACACCCAACATATTAGGCTGACCAGACGTCTGTTTTAATGGGACAGAAAACAATTGTACTGTCCCGTTTCAAACAGTACAGATGATCAGCCTACAACAAATGGATATTAGAGGCACAACATGAACGAAATTTAATCTAATGTCAAGGCATTAAAGATCTTTGGATCATTTATGGAACTTGAGTATTGGGTATACTAAGAGAAAAACAAAGCAAAACAGAAAAGTTTTAGCCTTTGTGAAGGTTACAATCCAAAAGAGAAAATTGAGTAAACATAGAGAAATTAGAATACAAATTATTTGTAAACAAAGGAAATTATTTATATATATATGATTTATTTGTAGGTCCATAACATCTATAAAGCATTTGAGCTTACTGGAGACACCAGATAGGTACAAAGTCAAAAAGACATCTTGAAGTCACTTCTTCTCTGCAAGATTTTTCTGTAAGAGACACAGTTCTAGTGCAGATGAAAGTGAGAGAGGCAGAATAAAAAGCAAATGTTTTGGGGTTTACCCTCAAACTCATGAATCCTCGCTGTCAGTGATTTTTTTTTTTCATGACACTTGAATGTGCTCTATGTCCTTTGAGGTGATGTCTCAGCTAGAGCTCTATACATAGGCTCTATACAAATATTTTAAAGGCTAAGAAGCCCAACTTATCCTAAACCTTTTCTACTTTTTTCTCACTATACCCAAATGATCCAAAGATCATCAATGTCTTGACCTTAGATAAATTTGGAATCATGCTGTGCTTCTATGACCTGCTTGCTGGGTATCCCTGGGAAAGTTGCATCAATTCTCTGGTTATTTACCCTACAGAACCACAGAAAAGCAGGAAATTCATAATATTAAGATTAAAGATGATTTGCTATAGACTGGACATCTTACTTGGTGTCTTGCATGCTTCACTGTACTTAATCTTAACACAACCCAATAACGTGTACTAAATTGTTATTCCTTGCGTATGTCAAGTTTAGGCAGGTTCAATAACTCACCAGAGGGCACACAGCTAGTAAGTGGTGAAACTGGGATTCCATCCAAGTTGGAAGATCAAAGAATCCATCTCTTAACTTATAAAAACACTGTGGCCACATAGCATGCTATGTGTCAATGAGCAAAAACTCTGGCCATTGTAATACTAACTTAAATTTGATTTATAAATTTCAAAGAACTTTCAAGTACATTATTGGGTTTAATGCTAGCAACAATTCAATGAGAAAGGCAGTTCGAATATTCTTACCTCTTCCTCCCCACTGTGCCCCACCCCTGCTTCTGCACGCACACGCGCACGCGCGCGCGCGCGCGCACACACACACACACACACACACACACACACACATACATGCCCATCACCAGGTAACTTGGATTAATTTACAGAACTAAGTGGTGGACACTGGAGTTGAACACAAAGTTCTCATCCTTAGCCCATTGCTTTTCTCCTGCAATAGCAAAACCCCTTATAGTAAATACTGTAAGATAAAATTTCTTCCACTGGCACTCACAACGTTATCTCCAAAAATCTGCTAAAAGTCAAGCATGCCTATTTATGAAAAACTGTATGATAATCAAAAAACTCATTCAGGTTTATATTTCAAATCACTTAAAACTCCCTATAGAAAAAGTAGAATATAAAATGCTTTTCAAAAAAAAAAAATTACATAGATGATTTTATAGGCATATGCAGTAACTTATATAACTCTATTTAGAATCAGTGTATGTTTTTGTGTTATGAATACAGAGATTTGTACTTTATTAGCATAAGCAAAATATAATGAAAACATAAAGATGACAGCTTTATTCAGATACAGCCTAAGATACCACAATGAGTTTTCCTATAGTCCTAATCTTCCTAGTACCCTGTGAAGTGCAAAATTCAGGAACCCAAGTGAGAAGAGAGATTCACCAGAAGGAGAGGCCCTGAGGGTTGCAGTCAATGGGTCTGGCGTCAGTAGAGGAGGATATGGCATCACTACACTGTTCTGGAATAAAAGAACCCAGAAGAACTGTAAAATCCCTAAAATGCTAAGGAACAATTCTTAATGTGAATACAGTTAGGAGGCTTGTTTTTATCCAGTAGAAGATCCAAAAATTTTAAAGATGGTGCAGACTGAGAACTAGATTAAGAATTTTCCATTATTCTCTTTTAAGAGTAAATTCATAGATCGGGGAGGGGGATTATTGATTGGCATAGAAAACATAGAGATTTAAACGTAGAGAAAATAAAATTTTATTTTCAGGGCACAGGGTCACCCACCTCCTGTGTGCTTCCACTAAAACAGGCATGATGTACAGTCTCAGGTACGTTGCCATTATTGGCAAAAAGGGAATTGCTGAGTAAAGAAAAAATGCCAGTGACAGGCAATGCACCCCTCGTCTGGCTGACAGTTCCTCGTCTGGTCCACAGAGAGACGTCGGTTCTCTGATGAGAGGTGGCGCTCTTTGCCAAAAGATCCCCACAGCCCATTAAGGTGGGTCAGGCGGCTTCTTACTGCTTTATTGCTGCCTTTAATAGGCCGCAGATGTTCAGTACAGAATGCACGGATATCAAAGAAGTGATTATCAAGTACCACATTCCCTTGGATGAGAAACTCCATTCAGAATTAAAAGGAGAAGGAGGAGGAGGAGAAAGAGAAGGAAAAGAGGGAGGAGGAGAGAATCTTAGCAGACTTCCAATGTTTCAATACATGTTGACATTCTCTTGTGGGCCACGCTTACATTGATTTGAAAATTTGGGTTCCAAATGAACGTGACTAAGAGGTGGGCCTCGCCTTTGGCTCTGCAGGTAGAGGAAATTGGGTGTTCAGGCCCTGGAAGCCACAGCTCCAGGTAGTATGTAATAGCATTCATACAGTGCTCTAGCAAGAAGACCATGTTTCTGGAGTCCTTCAAAGATAAAAAAGTTAATCTTAGAAAAAAAAAGAAGAGCAGTTTGAGAAATAGAAATTAAAATTTTAGGATTTAATAAACTGTGGTTCAAATTTACCAATAATTCACAGAAAGCAAGGCAGAAGGATTTGGTCACCTGGTTTAAACTGATGATGATATTACAGGGTACAGCTTTTTATACCCTTGAAGGAATAAATCTTTTCATGATCACTAAGGAGAAAGTGTTGGATATTTTTCTTGGCCTGCAACTAAGTTGGCTGCTACTCTGTTAGCGTCGTAGACTGGTCAACTCGCCAACTTACGTAGCAGTTTCCCCAGCTTCTGCCTTTACTTCTCTGGGGATGGAAAGCTCACTGTCCTTCACGGCAGCCTACCTTGGACAGTGCTTCTTACTAGATCATTCTAGTAATACTTACAGTAAAATGAAATTTGCTTCCCTGAAGTTGTTTTCTTTAATTCATCAACAAAACGATACTCAAGAAATATTTTTAAGCATCTGAGACATGTCAAACCCTGTTAGGCCTTAGGAATAAAAAGATGAGGAAATTACATATGCTCAGTTGATCTTGTGGAATTTATAGTCTAGTTTGATGGATCTCTCCATTTTTTAAAATATTCTAACCCTCCTAAGAAATAGTCATGCTCCGTTGTAGGCACATCAGCATCTCAGCAGAGAAAGGGGCCGTACCCTGAAGAACTTCCCAAGTGATTCTACATGCCACCACACCCCCATTTAAGAAGCACTGCTCTAATGGTTCTATATTCCTACAAAAGTCCAATCCTACTTCAGCAGGATGACAGGTCGAATCTCTGAAGGTGATTACTATGTGTCCTTCACCCCAGTTATTTCTTCCGCAGGCTACATATGCCATAGACTTCAACCTATGGCCACTGGACTCTTGAAGAAAAGATTGACTCAGAAAAAGTTGTTGATAGCAGCTGTGGTAAGTGGAACTGATCCCACTGGGCCCAGCCCAAAGCTGAGGAGCAGCAGAGGAGACGAGCAGGGAGAAGCCTGCGCTACCTGAGCTGGCCTGTGGATGTGGTCTTTCCACTAGACGCCTTCTGCAATGAGCAGCCAGAAGGGTGAGGGACCTGCAGAAGGGAAGGCAGAGGTGGCTGTCCTTATTGCCTGTCTTCTTGACTTCCTTAATTCTAAGGCACACAGATTGCTCCTTGATCAGTGTTAGAAAGGAGATAGGAGAAAGCATCCTGTACTAGTTGGCAAAAGTTGAGCGAAAAAGGGACAGAAAGAGAGAGAGAGAGAGAGAGAGAGAGAGAAGGAGGGAGGGAGGGACAGAGAGAGACAGAGAGAGAGAGAGGGAGGGAGGGAGGGAGGAAAAGGCAAGCTAAGATAAAAATCGTTCCAGTTTATATAGCTGGAATGTTTATAATGTAAAGAGACAGCTGTATTAAAGGATTAGGCCCCACTGCCTGATTAACATCATTTGATCTTTTGCTATTGAAAAGACCCTGTGTGTTTTCAAAGGCAGTGGGCTTCTTAAATAAAACCAGGAGTCTGGGTTAGCAGAAAGCTGTTAGAAAACAACTCATTTTTGTTTAGTAATCTTTTGTCCTACCTGATTCATAATCTTCCATTTCCTTCTCTCTGTTACTGGGGGATGCATCTAAATCTGAAAATTGGAGTTCTGGAAGATTTGATGTGACAAAAACAAACATAAAAAGTCATTATGACCTAAATTACTCAGATCGGATTTTCCTCATGAATATCATCATAGGGGAGCTTTTCTGTTTTCTTCTGAATTAATTTTTTAATTCTTTATTCTCCATTCACAACAATCACCATGCAATTTCAGTGGAGTGATTAATACATCTTTCTACCATGATATTTTTATGATTTATTTTCTATCTTATTTATCTGCTTTTTTTTTTTTTTTTTTTTTTTGGAAGTTTCAAGTGAGATAGGTACTCCTCCTGAATTGGATTGATCATCAGGAAGTCAGAATTTTCCATTAACCATCTTGGTGCAGCATAGTGGTGGGAGGGACCTGAGCATCTCTACGTGCATGCTGTCATCCTAGGGTGGCCAGGCGGTGAGGTGGGGAGGGCTTCTGGTGGTTCAAGAGGACCCAGTAGTCATCATAACCAGTTCAGTCTCTGTGGCCCATTCAGTCCCTGGCACCGCTGCCAAACCAGCCAACAAAGGGGCATTGTAATCCTGACAGTTTCCCAGCATTGACTGGACAGGCACAGACCACCAACCAGCTTCTTTCACTTCTACTGTTCACAAGTGAGACCATGAATGGAAAAAGTCAGTGGCAAAAATCCCACATCCCGCTGCAGCTGGGGTGTGGGTGCTTTTCCAGAAAGTGGTTCTTCTCCCTTTAAGCTGGTGAACCTCATACCTATTTTCTTTTTTTCTGTTTTGTTTGTTTAAGTATGAGCATGAATGGTAATCCTCATGGCCTGCCTAAATACTAGATTTGAGTTCGGAAAAACAAGCATATGGCATGGAGTACTTGGGAGAAGGGGAAGTGTGATAAAAATGATATATCGTTAATGTAAAAATAAGTTGAGATAAGCTCCCAAGATGAGAAACAATGACTCCAGTGATTCTGGAAGCCACTGTGATTTTAAGTAATTGAATTTAGGGATATAAGAATAAGGTTTCAGATACAAAATGGAATCAGTTTAATTCAGTTTCAAAATTTGGAAGTGCAACCAAAAGCCTCTCATTCTGTGGACAGAGCCTAGGATATCTCCAACTCTGATTTTTAAAATAGCAATAAGTAAAAGAAAATGTTTAAGAACAAAGTAAACTCAGAGATATGTATCATGTATTTGTCATTTAAAGTCAGAAAATATTTTTAACAATTGAATAAAATGATCTTTTAATACATTTGTGGCATTATCCATTTATATAAATTGCTTCTTTTATAAGTACAAATTATAATAAAGGAATGCCATATTTACTTATTAGTTATCAAATACTCAAACAAATGATAGTTTTCCATGCAAGTGGGGAAGGTGGCATAAGAATGTGGTATTTAAATTGCATCCAGTTTTAAAAAGCAATTTAACAGAACCTTAATAATAGTCTGCCCTTTTGACCCAGTTGTCCTCTTCCTTCAAATATATTTTAAATGTGCATGTATTCTAA
The DNA here is from genome assembly GCA_004026885.1 of Lyroderma lyra. Taxonomy (NCBI): domain Eukaryota; kingdom Metazoa; phylum Chordata; class Mammalia; order Chiroptera; family Megadermatidae; genus Lyroderma; species Lyroderma lyra. The sequence goes on along the minus strand of PVJL010002349.1, from coordinate 9,529 downwards.
TATTTAAATATTATATTAAAGGTAAAATAATAAAATAAATGCAATACTATTCATCAAACCAATTATAAAAACAAACAAAAAAAGCAGGAAAAAAATGCCCCCATAACAACAATAGAAAAATGCAAATTGTTAACCCAAAGGAAATCTACATGATGGGATACTATATAGCTGTTAAAACTGATTCATCCAGAATTGGTACTTACACGGGAGAATGTTTATTTAAATGTTAGGTGAAATAAAGACGCTGTAATTGTGTAACTCGTTATGATTTCAGCATGCAAAGTGCAATAAAATACTAATGGTCCTTGTCTTGGTGGGAGATTATGGTTGATTTTTCATTTATACATTTCCACATTTTCAAAATTATGTCCCAGGACCATGTGTCACTTTTTTATTCATAAAACAAAAAAATAATTGAAAAAAGCTTTTTTCTTCTCTTGTAGAAAGACTAGACTAAATTGTCACCTCTTTTACTCCAAAGATTATTTTCCTTAAACACAATACAAATGGATCAACAACTTAACTTGTTATCAGGAGGTCCTACTAAGACAAATTTTGCTGCTGACTAGATGGACTTTCGGATCCTTTTATTTTCTTCTTGATGCACCTTTAAAAGTATGTGACAGACTAAGCAACACAACGTGGGGCTGTTCTTCTCCTGTTACCCAGGTGCTACCTCTGGGCCCGTTTGAGACGGCTTATAGTGGACAGAGTGCCGAGTCCCCAGCTGTAGTGGAGAATCCAGCACATTGGCCTGTGCCCTCGGAAATGAGGGCCTTGACTGACAGCTAAGCCACAAGGTGCTCCTCATAGAGAGTCTAACCAAATGTCACAGCTCTGAAAACTGGTGATGTTCAGAGCTCTTAAGCTCCTTTAGCCCAGGATTTTTTTTTTTTCAATTTTATTCCATAGATAATACCAAGTCTTTTTCTACGAAACTCCAAGAGGACAGATACCGGATTTCCCCTGCACAAAAAGACTGTATTCTATGGAGGAGCTATTTCATTTAGCAATTAAGAGCATAAGCTTTAGAGTTAATTTAGGTTGGTGGCACTAGCATTAGATCGAGGTAGGAGGTAGAAAAGTACGTGGCTCCACATTTTAGAAATCCCTGTTTGGCCTCTGGGCCTCACACTGAGGAGGACTCTCATGAGTCCTGTGCTTTCTGCACCAACTCCACCTTTTAGGATGTCATGCAGGTACCAGGGACCCTGGCATTTCCTGCCCAACAGCCCAAGCCTATTTCCAGCCTGCTGAGTCCTCTCCCTGGTCTGTTCTTCTGAAAGTGCCATCATGGGGAACACTTAGAGGCCCAAGAGGAGGTCAGGAGCAGGCATCTTGAGGGTGTGGAGAGGGCTTAGCTGTACAGACCATCACAGGGGCATCGTGGAGAATAAGAATATTTCATATAGTGCCTAGCACACAGTGGATGCTTGGTAAATGTTGTTTCTAGTATATTCTCTTAGTATAATATCTTTTCCACGGTATTTTCTGCTTTGAGAGAGACAGAAAAAAGAAATAATAACCATGAGAATGCCAGCTTCTATGGGGGGACACTATTTTAGTTTCTGGAATCCAAAATGGAATCTTTTTTTCAGCAACTTGGCTATTGTCCTGGCCCAATTCCAATGCTCTGTATTCAAGCTAATTACATTCCTCCCCCACTGGATAAATTATTCTTCACTTCCCCCATAAAAACCATCATGTTATACTTGTGAAACAAAATAGCTCTGTGTTCCTCCACACATGCAAAAAATGGTTGTATTTCAATCCACAGTGTATTTCTCTGTGTGACTGATGTGAGGGCTGCATTGGGATTTATTACAGTGAGATGCGCGTTTAATTCAAAGATGTATCTGAGTAATGATAGATTCCCTATTAAATAGAGCACTATCACACGATCTGTTCTCCTGGTGACGTAATATGAGACGATCTTTTAAAGCATTATTTGAGTTGAGACTAAGCAGATGTGAGCTACTGAGATTACCACTCAGTCACTACATTCCCAAGCAACTCAGTTACCTCATCGCTTGGACGTTTTTAATGCCAGAGACCAGAGCATTCGGGAAATGGTATTCTACATTCATCCCAAGTAATTAAGAAATGTGATTTTAAGGTAAAACTGACAAAACTGTAGAGAAAACATATTGAGGGTTTTAAGAAGTTACTCTTCTTTGCTATGGGTTTAGCAACACTTAGGTCTAAAATCCACACCCGCACACACTCCATCTGGGATGATTAGACGTGCACACCTTTGGGATGTGGGAGGGGACCGAAGGACCAGGAGAAGAGCCACACAGGACCCGAGGCATGGCTGAGAAAACAACGGGCTTCCCTTTGAGATATACGAGGGCTGTCCAGAAAGTACCCAGCCACGTAATATGAGAAATAGAGGCATTTATGGCTGGATTTTTTTTCTGGACAGCCCTAGTATTTCAAGACATGTCACCTCTAAATCTTAACTATTCTCAACACCTGGATTTTAAAGACTTCATACAAGAAACAACCTTGTCCGAGAGTTACCCTTTCCTGCACCGTACTTGTTTGGAAGGGCCAGTGTTACTGTGAATCGAGAGTAAATTCCTCATGCCTGCTTTGTGCGGTCGGGTGTGCCGGGCACTGAGCTGCTGCCTTTTATGCTGCATGTGGACAACAGTGGTCACCCACCGCTGTCATACGTGAGGACGTGTCGCATAACAGTAAATTCTCACTTAATGATGTAGGTTCTTGGAAACCGCGGCTCTAAGAGAAGCAATGTACAACGAGACCAATTTTACCATAGACTACTTGATATGAATAAGAATTCATTTCCTACAGCATATTTCTGGTGACAAAAACATCACCAAACTTATACATAAGGACTCGAAATACTTCTAATATCAAACATTGAAATAAATTTGAGCTATATGTACATTTAAGGAAGATTAATAAAAAAAAGTGGAAGAAATATTTTCCAATCTGTTTATTTCAGTTCAAGGTCATGGGTGGACAGAGCCTCTTCCAGCAGCTCAGAGTGCCAGGTGGGAACTAGCCTTGAGCAGGACTCCCTTTCGTCACAAGGCACACCCACCTCCACCCCATCCTCACTCAGGCTGCGACAATTAGACAAGCCAGTTCACCTGATGTGCATACCGGGATGTGGGAGGAAGCCAGAGGGCTGGGAGAAAACCCGTGCAGACATGGGAAGGACACTCGTGCAGACGACACGGGAAGGACACTCGTGCAGACGACACGGGAAGGACACTTGTGCAGATGACACAGGAAGGACACTCGTGCAGACATGGGAAGGACACTCGTGCAGATGACACGGGAAGGACACTCGTGCAGACATGGGAAGGACACTCGTGCAGAC